>CAWUDS030001163.1:0-300699 GCA_963859935.3 Lathyrus sativus | reverse complement strand
GACTTCGGTGATTACTATGAACGTTCAGGCTCCGGTCAGTTTCATTGGGTATCCAGACTCCGTTTATTACGTTGAACATTCAGGCTCCGGTCAGTTTCGTTGGGTATCCAGACTCCAGTTATTACGTTGAGCATTCAGGCTCCGGTCAGTTTCGTTGGGTATTCAGACTCTGGTTTCTACGTTGAGCGTTTAGGCTCCGGTCAGTTTTGTTCGGTATCCAGACTCCGGTTATTATGTTGAGGGTTCAGGCTCCGGTCAGTTTTGTTGGGTATCCAGACTCTGGTTATTACGTTGCATGTTCAGGCTCCGGTCAGTTTCGTTGGGTATCCAGACTCAGGTTATTACGTTGAGCGTTCAGACACCGGTCAGTTTCGTTGTGTATCCAGACTCTGGTTATTACGTTGAGCGTTCAGGCTCCAGTCAGATTCATTGGGTATCCAGACTCTGGTTTTTACGTTGAGAGTTTAGGCTCTGGTCAGTTTTGTTGGGTATCCAGACTCCGGTTTTTACGTTGAGCGTTCAGGCTCCGATCAGTTTCGTTAGGTATCCAGAATCCGGTTATTACGTTGGGCGTTCAGGCTCCGTTCAATTTCGTTGGGTATCCAGACTCCGGTTATTACGTTGAGCGTTCAGGCTCCGGTCAGTTTCTTTGGTATCTAGACTCCGGTTATTACGTGGAGCGTTCAGGCTCCGGTCAGTTTCGTTGGGTATCCAGACTCCGGTTATTTCGTTGAGCGTTCAGGCTCCGGTCAATTTCGTTGTGTATCCAGACTCCGGTTATTACGTTGATCGTTCAGGCTCCAGTCAATTTCGTTGGGTATCCAGACTCCGGTTATTACGTAGAGCGTTCAGGCTCCGGTCAGTTTCGTTTGATATCCAGACTTCGGTGATTACGTTGAGCGTTCAGGCTCCGGTCAGTTTCGTTGGGTATCCAGACTCTGTTTATTACGTTGAACATTCAGGCTCCGGTCAGTTTCGTTGGGTATCCAGACTCCGGTTATTACGTTGAGCATTCAGGCTCCGGTCAGTTTCGTTGGGTATTCAGACTCTGGTTTTTACGTTGAGCGTTTAGGCTCCGGTCAGTTTTGTTCGGTATCCAGACTCCGGTTATTATGTTGAGGGTTCAGGCTCCGGTCAGTTTTGTTGGGTATCTAGACTCTGGTTATTACGTTGAGTGTTCAGGCTCCAGTCAGTTTCGTTGGGTATCCAGAATCAGGTTATTACATTGAGCGTTCAGGCTCCGGTCAGTTTCTTTGGGTATCCAGACTGCGGTTATTACGTTGAGCGTTCAGGCACCGGTCAGTTTCGTTGTGTATCCAGACTCCGATTATTACGTTGAGCGTTCAGGCTCCGGTCAGTTTCGTTGGGTATCTAGACTCCGGTTTTTTATGTTGAGCGTTCAGGTTCCGGTCAGTTTTGTTGGGTATCCAGACTCCGGTTATCACGTTGAGTGTTCAGGCTCCGGTCAGTTTCGTTGCGTATCAAGACTCAGGTTATTACGTTGAGCGTTCAGGCTCTGATCAGTTTCGTTGGGTAACTAGACTCAGGTTATTACGTTGACCGTTCAGGCACCTGTCAGTTTCGTCGTGTATCCAGACTCCGGTTATTTGAGCGTTCAGGCTCCAGTCAGTTTTGTTGGGTATCCAGACTCCGGTTTTTACGTTGAGGGTTCAGGCTCCGGTCAGTTTCGTTGGGTATCCAGACTCCGGTTATTACGTTGAGCGTTCAGGCTCCAGTCAGTTTCGTTTGGTATCCAGACTCCGGTTATTACGTTGAGCGTTCAGGCTCCGGTCAGTTTCTTTTGGTATCCAGACTCCGGTTATTACGTTGAGCGTTCAGGCTCCGGTCAGTTTCGTTGGGTATCCAGACTCCGGTTATTAAGTTGAGCATTCAGGCTTCGGTCAATTTCTTTTGGTATCCAGACTCCGGTTATTACGTTGAGCGTTCAGGCTCCAGTCAGATTCGTTGGGTATCCAGACTCTGGTTTTTACGTTGAGCGTTTAGGCTCCGGTCAGTTTCGTTGGGTATCCAGAATCCGGTTATTATGTTGGGCGTTCAGGCTCCGGTCAGTTTCTTTGGTATCTAGACTCCGGTTATTACGTGGAGCGTTCAGGCTCCGGTCAGTTTCGTTGGGTATCCAGACTCCGGTTATTTCGTTGAGCGTCCAGGCTCCGGTCAATTTCGTTGTGTATCCAGACTCCGGTTATTACGTTGATCGTTCAGGCTCCAGTCAATTTCGTTGGGTATCCAGACTCCGGTTATTATGTAGAGCGTTCAGGCTCCGGTCAGTTTCGTTTGATATCCAGACTTCGGTGATTACGATGAGCGTTCAGGCTCCGGTCAGTTTCGTTGGGTAACCAGACTCCGTTTACTACATTGAACATTCAGGCTCCGGTCAGTTTCGTTGGGTATCCAGACTCCGGTTATTACGTTGAGCATTCAGGCTCCGGTCAGTTTCGTTGGGTATTCAGACTCTGGTTTTTACGTTGAGCGTTTAGGCTCCGGTCAGTTTTGTTCGGTATCCAGACTCCGGTTATTATGTTGAGGGTTCAGGTTCTGGTCAGTTTTGTTGGGTATCCAGACTCTGGTTATTATGTTGAGTGTTCAGGCTCCGGTCAGTTTCGTTGGGTATCCAGACTCAGGTTATTACGTTGAGCGTTCAGGCACCGGTCAGTTTCGTTGTGTATCCAGAATCCGGTTATTACGTTGAGCGTTCAGGCTCCAGTCAGATTCGTTTTGTATCCAGACTCTGGTTTTTACGTTGAGCGTTCAGGCACCAGTCAGTTTTGTTGTGTATCCAAACTCTGGTTATTACGTTGAGCGTCCAGGCTCCAGTCAGTTTCGTTGGGTATCCAGACTCCGGTTTTTTACGTTGAGCGTTCAGGTTCCGGTCAGTTTTGTTGGGTATCCAGACTCATGTTATTACGTTGAGTGTTCAGGCTCCGGTCAGTTTCGTCGGGTATCAAGACTCAGGTTATTACGTTGAGCGTTCAGGCTCTGATCAGTTTTGTTGGGTATCCAGACTCAGGTTATTACGTTGAGCGTTCAGGCACCGGTCTGTTTCGTTGTGTATCCAGACTCCGGTTATTACGTTGAACGTTCAGGCTCCAGTCAGATTCGTTGGGTATCCAGACTCTGGTTTTTACGTTGAGCGTTTAGGCTCCGGTCAGTTTTGTTGGGTATCCAGACTCCGGTTTTTACGTTGAGCGTTCAGGCTCCGGTCAGTTTCGTTGGGTATCCAGAATCCGGTTATTACGTTGGGCGTTCAGGCTCCGGTCAGTTTCGTTGGATATCCAGACTCCGGTTATTACGTTGAGCGTTCAGGCTCTGGTCAGTTTCTTTGGTATCTAGACTCCGGTTATTACGTGGAGCGTTCAGGCTCCGGTCAGTTTCGTTGGGTATCCAGACTCCGGTTATTTCGTTGAGCATTCAGGCTCCGGTCAATTTCGTTGTGTATCCAGACTCCGGTTATTACGTTGATCATTCAGGCTCCAGTCAATTTTGTTGGGTATCCAGACTCCGGTTATTACGTAGAGCGTTCAGGCTCTGGTCAGTTTCGTTTGATATGCAGACTTCGGTGATTACTATGAGCGTTCAGGCTCCGGTCAGTTTCGTTGGGTATCCAGACTCCGTTTATTACGTTGAACATTCAGGCTCCGGTCAGTTTCGTTGGGTATCCCGACTCCAGTTATTACGTTGAGCATTCAGGCTCCGGTCAGTTTCGTTGGGTATTCAGACTCTGGTTTTTACGTTGAGCGTTTAGGCTCCGGTCAGTTTTGTTCGGTATCCAGACTCCGGTTATTATGTTGAGGGTTCAGCCTCCGGTCAGTTTTGTTGGGTATCCAGACTCTGGTTATTACGTTGCGTGTTCAGGCTCCGGTCAGTTTCGTTGGGTATCCAGACTCAGGTTATTACGTTGAGCGTTCAGGAACCGGTCAGTTTCGTTGTGTATCCAGACTCCGGTTATTACTTTGAGCGTTCAGGCTCCAGTCAGATTCGTTGGGTATCCAGACTCTGGTTTTTACGTTGAGAGTTTAGGCTCTGGTCAGTTTTGTTGGGTATCCAGACTCCGGTTTTTACGTTGAGCGTTCAGGCTCCAATCAGTTTCGTTGGGTATCCAGAATCCGGTTATTACGTTGGGCGTTCAGGCTCTGGTCAATTTCGTTGGGTATCCAGACTTCGGTTATTACGTTGAGCATTCAGGCTCCAGTCAGTTTCTTTGGTATCTAGACTCCGGTTATTACGTGGAGCGTTCAGGCTCCGGTCAGTTTCGTTGGGTATCCAGACTCCGGTTATTTCGTTGAGCGTTCAGGCTCCGGTCAATTTCGTTGTGTATCCAGACTCCGGTTATTACGTTGATCGTTCAGGCTCCAGTCAATTCCGTTGGGTATCCAGACTCCGGTTATTACGTAGAGCGTTCAGGCTCCGGTCAATTTCGTTGGGTATCCAGACTCAGGTTATTACGTTGAGCGTTCAGGCACCGGTCAGTTTCGTTGTGTATCCAGAATCCGGTTATTACGTTGAGCGTTCAGGCTCCAGTCAGATTCGTTGGGTATCCAGACTCTGGTTTTTACGTTGAGCGTTCAGGCACCAGTCAGTTTTGTTGTGTATCCAAACTCTGGTTATTACGTTGAGCGTCCAGGCTCCAGTCAGTTTCGTTGGGTATCCAGACTCCGGTTTTTTACGTTGAGCGTTCAGGTTCCGGTCAGTTTTGTTGGGTATCCAGACTCATGTTATTACGTTGAGTGTTCAGGCTCCGGTCAGTTTCGTCGGGTATCAAGACTCAGGTTATTACGTTGAGCGTTCAGGCTCTGATCAGTTTTGTTGGGTATCCAGACTCAGGTTATTACGTTGAGCGTTCAGGCACCGGTCAGTTTCGTTGTGTATCCAGACTCCGGTTATTACGTTGAACGTTCAGGCTCCAGTCAGATTCGTTGGGTATCCAGACTCTGGTTTTTACGTTGAGCGTTTAGGCTCCGGTCAGTTTTGTTGGGTATCCAGACTCCGGTTTTTACGTTGAGCGTTCAGGCTCCGGTCAGTTTCGTTGGGTATCCAGAATCCGGTTATTACGTTGGGCGTTCAGGCTCCGGTCAGTTTCGTTGGATATCCAGACTCCGGTTATTACGTTGAGCGTTCAGGCTCTGGTCAGTTTCTTTGGTATCTAGACTCCGGTTATTACGTGGAGCGTTCAGGCTCCGGTCAGTTTCGTTCGGTATCCAGACTCCGGTTATTTCGTTGAGCATTCAGGCTCCGGTCAATTTCGTTGTGTATCCAGACTCCGGTTATTACGTTGATCGTTCAGGCTCCAGTCAATTTTGTTGGGTATCCAGACTCCGGTTATTACGTAGAGCGTTCAGGCTCTGGTCAGTTTCGTTTGATATGCAGACTTCGGTGATTACTATGAGCGTTCAGGCTCCGGTCAGTTTCGTTGGGTATCCAGACTCCGTTTATTACGTTGAACATTCAGGCTCCGGTCAGTTTCGTTGGGTATCCCGACTCCAGTTATTACGTTGAGCATTCAGGCTCCGGTCAGTTTCGTTGGGTATTCAGACTCTGGTTTTTACGTTGAGCGTTTAGGCTCCGGTCAGTTTTGTTCGGTATCCAGACTCCGGTTATTATGTTGAGGGTTCAGCCTCCGGTCAGTTTTGTTGGGTATCCAGACTCTGGTTATTACGTTGCGTGTTCAGGCTCCGGTCAGTTTCGTTGGGTATCCAGACTCAGGTTATTACGTTGAGCGTTCAGGAACCGGTCAGTTTCGTTGTGTATCCAGACTCCGGTTATTACTTTGAGCGTTCAGGCTCCAGTCAGATTCGTTGGGTATCCAGACTCTGGTTTTTACGTTGAGAGTTTAGGCTCTGGTCAGTTTTGTTGGGTATCCAGACTCCGGTTTTTACGTTGAGCGTTCAGGCTCCAATCAGTTTCGTTGGGTATCCAGAATCCGGTTATTACGTTGGGCGTTCAGGCTCTGGTCAATTACGTTGGGTATCCAGACTCCGGTTATTACGTTGAGCGTTCAGGCTCCAGTCAGTTTCTTTGGTATCTAGACTCCGGTTATTACGTGGAGCGTTCAGGCTCCGGTCAGTTTCGTTGGGTATCCAGACTCCGGTTATTTCGTTGAGCGTTCAGGCTCCGGTCAATTTCGTTGTGTATCCAGACTCCGGTTATTACGTTGATCGTTCAGGCTCCAGTCAATTCCGTTGGGTATCCAGACTCCGGTTATTACGTAGAGCGTTCAGGCTCCGGTCAGTTTCGTTTGATATCCAGACTTCGGTGATTACGTTGAGCGTTCAGGCCCCGGTCAGTTTCGTTGGGTATCCAGACTCCGTTTATTACGTTGAACATTCAGGCTCCGGTCAGTTTCGTTGGGTATCCAGACTCCGGTTATTACGTTGAGCATTCAGGCTCCGGTCAGTTTCGTTGGGTATTCAGACTCTGGTTTTTACGTTGAGCGTTTAGGCTTCGGTCACTTTTGTTCGGTATCCAGACTCCGGTTATTATGTTGAGGGTTCAGGCTCCGGTCAGTTTTGTTGGGTATCCAGACTCTGGTTATTACGTTGAGTGTTCAGGCTCCGGTCAGTTTCGTTGGGTATCCAGACTCAGGTTATTACGTTGAGCGTTCAAGCTCCGGTCAGTTTCTTTGGGTATCCAGACTGCGGTTATTACGTTGAGCGTTCAGGCACCGGTCAGTTTCGTTGTGTATCCAGACTCCGGTTATTACGTTGAGCGTTCAGGCTCCGGTCAGTTTCGTTGGGTATCCAGACTCCGGTTTTTTATGTTGAGCGTTCAGGTTCCGGTCAGTTTTGTTGGGTATCCAGACTCCGGTTATCACGTTGAGTGTTCAGGCTCCGGTCAGTTTCGTTGGGTATCCAGACTCCAGTTATTACGTTGAGCATTCAGGCTCCGGTCAGTTTCGTTGGGTATTCAGACTCTGGTTTTTACGTTGAGCGTTTAGACTCCGGTCAGTTTTGTTCGGTATCCAGACTCCGGTTATTATGTTGAGGGTTCAGGCTCCGGTCAGTTTTGTTGGGTATCCAGACTCTGGTTATTACGTTGCGTGTTCAGGCTCCGGTCAGTTTTGTTGGGTATCCAGACTCAGGTTATTACGTTGAGCGTTCAGGCACCGGTCAGTTTCGTTGTGTATCCAGACTCCGGTTATTACGTTGAGCGTTCAGGCTCCAGTCAGATTCGTTGGGTATCCAGACTCTGGTTTTTACGTTGAGAGTTTAGGCTCTGGTCAGTTTTGTTGGGTATCCAGACTCCGGTTTTTACGTTGAGCGTTCAGGCTCCGATCAGTTTCGTTGGGTATCCAGAATCCGGTTATTACGTTGGGCGTTCAGGCTCCGGTCAATTTCGTTGGGTATCCAGACTCCGGTTATTACGTTGAGCGTTCAGGCTCCGGTCAGTTTCGTTGGTATCTAGACTCTGGTTATTACGTGGAGCGTTCAGGCTCCGGTCAGTTTCGTTGGGTATCCAGACTCCGGTTATTTCGTTGAGCGTTCAGGCTCCGGTCAATTTCGTTGTGTATCCAGACTCCGGTTATTACGTTGATCGTTCAGGCTCCAGTCAATTTCGTTGGGTATCCAGACTCCGGTTATTACGTAGAGCGTTCAGGCTCCGGTCAGTTTCGTTTGATATCCAGACTTCGGTGATTACGTTGAGCGTTCAGGCTCCGGTCAGTTTCGTTGGGTATCCAGACTCCGTTTATTACGTTGAACATTCAGGCTCCGGTAAGTTTCGTTGGGTATCCCGACTCCGGTTATTACGTTGAGCATTCAGGCTCCGGTCAGTTTCGTTGGGTATTCAGACTCTGGTTTTTACGTTGAGCGTTTAGGCTCCGGTCAGTTTTGTTCGGTATCCAGACTCCGGTTATTATGTTGAGCGTTTAGGCTCCGGTCAGTTTTGTTGGGTATCCAGACTCTGGTTATTACGTTGAGTGTTCAGGCTCCGGTCAGTTTCGTTGGGTATCCAGACTCCAGTTATTACGTTGAGCATTCAGGCTCCGGTCAGTTTCGTTGGGTATTCAGACTCTGGTTTTTACGTTGAGCGTTTAGACTCCGGTCAGTTTTGTTCGGTATCCAGACTCCGGTTATTATGTTGAGGGTTCAGGCTCCGGTCAGCTTTGTTGGGTATCCAGACTCTGGTTATTACGTTGCGTGTTCAGGCTCCGGTCAGTTTTGTTGGGTATCCAGACTCAGGTTATTACGTTGAGCGTTCAGGAACCGGTCAGTTTCGTTGTGTATCCAGACTCCGGTTATTACTTTGAGCGTTCAGGCTCCAGTCAGATTCGTTGGGTATCCAGACTCTGGTTTTTACGTTGAGAGTTTAGGCTCTGGTCAGTTTTGTTGGGTATCCAGACTCCGGTTTTTACGTTGAGCGTTCAGGCTCCGATCAGTTTCGTTGGGTATCCAGAATCCGGTTATTACGTTGGGCGTTCAGGCTCTGGTCAATTACGTTGGGTATCCAGACTCCGGTTATTACGTTGAGCGTTCAGGCTCCAGTCAGTTTCTTTGGTATCTAGACTCCGGTTATTACGTGGAGCGTTCAGGCTCCGGTCAGTTTCGTTGGGTATCCAGACTCCGGTTATTTCGTTGAGCGTTCAGGCTCCGGTCAATTTCGTTGTGTATCCAGACTCCGGTTATTACGTTGATCGTTCAGGCTCCAGTCAATTCTGTTGGGTATCCAGACTCCGGTTATTACGTAGAGCGTTCAGGCTCCGGTCAGTTTCGTTTGATATCCAGACTTCGGTGATTACGTTGAGCGTTCAGGCCCCGGTCAGTTTCGTTGGGTATCCAGACTCCGTTTATTACGTTGAACATTCAGGCTCCGGTCAGTTTCGTTGGGTATCCAGACTCCGGTTATTACGTTGAGCATTCAGGCTCCGGTCAGTTTCGTTGGGTATTCAGACTCTGGTTTTTACGTTGAGCGTTTAGGCTTCGGTCACTTTTGTTCGGTATCCAGACTCCGGTTATTATGTTGAGGGTTCAGGCTCCGGTCAGTTTTGTTGGGTATCCAGACTCTGGTTATTACGTTGAGTGTTCAGGCTCCGGTCAGTTTCGTTGGGTATCCAGACTCAGGTTATTACGTTGAGCGTTCAAGCTCCGGTCAGTTTCTTTGGGTATCCAGACTGCGGTTATTACGTTGAGCGTTCAGGCACCGGTCAGTTTCGTTGTGTATCCAGACTCCGGTTATTACGTTGAGCGTTCAGGCTCCGGTCAGTTTCGTTGGGTATCCAGACTCCGGTTTTTTATGTTGAGCGTTCAGGTTCCGGTCAGTTTTGTTGGGTATCCAGACTCCGGTTATCACGTTGAGTGTTCAGGCTCCGGTCAGTTTCGTTGGGTATCCAGACTCCAGTTATTACGTTGAGCATTCAGGCTCCGGTCAGTTTCGTTGGGTATTCAGACTCTGGTTTTTACGTTGAGCGTTTAGACTCCGGTCAGTTTTGTTCGGTATCCAGACTCCGGTTATTATGTTGAGGGTTCAGGCTCCGGTCAGTTTTGTTGGGTATCCAGACTCTGGTTATTACGTTGCGTGTTCAGGCTCCGGTCAGTTTTGTTGGGTATCCAGACTCAGGTTATTACGTTGAGCGTTCAGGCACCGGTCAGTTTCGTTGTGTATCCAGACTCCGGTTATTACGTTGAGCGTTCAGGCTCCAGTCAGATTCGTTGGGTATCCAGACTCTGGTTTTTACGTTGAGAGTTTAGGCTCTGGTCAGTTTTGTTGGGTATCCAGACTCCGGTTTTTACGTTGAGCGTTCAGGCTCCGATCAGTTTCGTTGGGTATCCAGAATCCGGTTATTACGTTGGGCGTTCAGGCTCCGGTCAATTTCGTTGGGTATCCAGACTCCGGTTATTACGTTGAGCGTTCAGGCTCCGGTCAGTTTCGTTGGTATCTAGACTCTGGTTATTACGTGGAGCGTTCAGGCTCCGGTCAGTTTCGTTGGGTATCCAGACTCCGGTTATTTCGTTGAGCGTTCAGGCTCCGGTCAATTTCGTTGTGTATCCAGACTCCGGTTATTACGTTGATCGTTCAGGCTCCAGTCAATTTCGTTGGGTATCCAGACTCCGGTTATTACGTAGAGCGTTCAGGCTCCGGTCAGTTTCGTTTGATATCCAGACTTCGGTGATTACGTTGAGCGTTCAGGCTCCGGTCAGTTTCGTTGGGTATCCAGACTCCGTTTATTACGTTGAACATTCAGGCTCCGGTAAGTTTCGTTGGGTATCCCGACTCCGGTTATTACGTTGAGCATTCAGGCTCCGGTCAGTTTCGTTGGGTATTCAGACTCTGGTTTTTACGTTGAGCGTTTAGGCTCCGGTCAGTTTTGTTCGGTATCCAGACTCCGGTTATTATGTTGAGCGTTTAGGCTCCGGTCAGTTTTGTTGGGTATCCAGACTCTGGTTATTACGTTGAGTGTTCAGGCTCCGGTCAGTTTCGTTGGGTATCCAGACTCCAGTTATTACGTTGAGCATTCAGGCTCCGGTCAGTTTCGTTGGGTATTCAGACTCTGGTTTTTACGTTGAGCGTTTAGACTCCGGTCAGTTTTGTTCGGTATCCAGACTCCGGTTATTATGTTGAGGGTTCAGGCTCCGGTCAGCTTTGTTGGGTATCCAGACTCTGGTTATTACGTTGCGTGTTCAGGCTCCGGTCAGTTTTGTTGGGTATCCAGACTCAGGTTATTACGTTGAGCGTTCAGGCACCGGTCAGTTTCGTTGTGTATCCAGACTCCGGTTATTACGTTGAGCGTTCAGGCTCCAGTCAGATTCGTTGGGTATCCAGACTCTGGTTTTTACGTTGAGAGTTTAGGCTCTGGTCAGTTTTGTTGGGTATCCAGACTCCGGTTTTTACGTTGAGCGTTCAGGCTCCGATCAGTTTCGTTGGGTATCCAGAATCCGGTTATTACGTTGGGCGTTCAGGCTCCGGTCAATTTCGTTGGGTATCCAGACTCCGGTTATTACGTTGAGCGTTCAGGCTCCGGTCAGTTTCTTTGGTATCTAGACTCTGGTTATTACGTGGAGCGTTCAGGCTCCGGTCAGTTTCGTTGGGTATCCAGACTCCGGTTATTTCGTTGAGCGTTCAGGCTCCGGTCAATTTCGTTGTGTATCCAGACTCCGGTTATTACGTTGATCGTTCAGGCTCCAGTCAATTTCGTTGGGTATCCAGACTCCGGTTATTACGTAGAGCGTTCAGGCTCCGGTCAGTTTCGTTTGATATCCAGACTTCGGTGATTACGTTGAGCGTTCAGGCTCCGGTCAGTTTCGTTGGGTATCCAGACTCCGTTTATTACGTTGAACATTCAGGCTCCGGTCAATTTCGTTGGGTATCCCGACTCCGGTTATTACGTTGAGCATTCAGGCTCCGGTCAGTTTCGTTGGGTATTCAGACTCTGGTTTTTACGTTGAGCGTTTAGGCTCCGGTCAGTTTTGTTCGGTATCCAGACTCCGGTTATTATGTTGAGCGTTTAGGCTCCGGTCAGTTTTGTTGGGTATCCAGACTCTGGTTATTACGTTGAGTGTTCAGGCTCCGGTCAGTTTCGTTGGGTATCCAGACTCAGGTTATTACGTTGAGCGTTCAGGCTCCGGTCAGTTTCTTTGGTATCTAGACTCCGGTTATTATGTTGAGCGTTTAGGCTCCGGTCAGTTTTGTTGGGTATCCAGACTCTGGTTATTACGTTGAGTGTTCAGGCTCCGGTCAGTTTCGTTGGGTATCCAGACTCAGGTTATTACGTTGAGCGTTCAGGCTCCGGTCAGTTTCTTTGGTATCTAGACTCTGGTTATTACGTGGAGCGTTCAGGCTCCGGTCAGTTTCGTTGGGTATCCAGACTCCGGTTATTTCGTTGAGCGTTCAGGCTCCGGTCAATTTCGTTGTGTATCCAGACTCCGGTTATTACGTTGATCGTTCAGGCTCCAGTCAATTTCGTTGGGTATCCCGACTCCGGTTATTACGTTGAGTGTTCAGGCTCCGGTCAGTTTCGTTGGGTATCCAGACTCAGGTTATTACGTTGAGCGTTCAGGCTCCGGTCAGTTTCTTTGGGTATCCAGACTCCGGTTATTACGTTGAGCGTTCAGGCTCCAGTCAGATTCGTTGGGTATCCAGACTCTGGTTTTTACGTTGAGAGTTTAGGCTCTGGTCAGTTTTGTTGGGTATCCAGACTCCGGTTTTTACGTTGAGCGTTCAGGCTCCGATCAGTTTCGTTGGGTATCCAGAATCCGGTTATTACGTTGGGCGTTCAGGCTCCGGCCAATTTCGTTGGGTATCCAGACTCCGGTTATTACGCTGAGCGTTCAGGCTCCGGTCAGTTTCTTTGGTATCTAGACTCTGGTTATTACGTGGAGCGTTCAGGCTCCGGTCAGTTTCGTTGGGTATCCAGACTCCGGTTATTACGTTGAGCGTTCAGGCTCCGGTCAATTTCGTTGTGTATCCAGACTCCGGTTATTACGTTGATCGTTCAGGCTCCAGTCAATTTCGTTGGGTATCCAGACTCCGGTTATTACGTAGAGCGTTCAGGCTCCGGTCAGTTTCGTTGGGTATTCAGACTCTGGTTTTTACGTTGAGCGTTTAGGCTCCGGTCAGTTTTGTTCGGTATCCAGACTCCGGTTATTATGTTGAGCGTTTAGGCTCCGGTCAGTTTTGTTGGGTATCCAGACTCTGGTTATTACGTTGAGTGTTCAGGCTCCGGCCAATTTCGTTGGGTATCCAGACTCCGGTTATTACGTTGAGCGTTCAGGCTCCGGTCAGTTTCTTTGGTATCTAGACTCTGGTTATTACGTGGAGCGTTCAGGCTCCGGTCAGTTTCGTTGGGTATCCAGACTCCGGTTATTTCGTTGAGCGTTCAGGCTCCGGTCAATTTCGTTGTGTATCCAGACTCCGGTTATTACGTTGATCGTTCAGGCTCCAGTCAATTTCGTTGGGTATCCCGACTCCGGTTATTACGTTGAGCATTCAGGCTCCGGTCAGTTTCGTTGGGTATTCAGACTCTGGTTTTTACGTTGAGCGTTTAGGCTCCGGTCAGTTTTGTTCGGTATCCAGACTCCGGTTATTATGTTGAGCGTTTAGGCTCCGGTCAGTTTTGTTGGGTATCCAGACTCTGGTTATTACGTTGAGTGTTCAGGCTCCGGTCAGTTTCGTTGGGTATCCAGACTCAGGTTATTACGTTGAGCGTTCAGGCTCCGGTCAGTTTCTTTGGGTATCCAAACTGCGGTTATTACGTTGAGCGTTCAGGCACCGGTCAGTTTCGTTGTGTATCCAGACTCCGGTTATTACGTTGAGCGTTCAGGCTCCGGTCAGTTTCGTGGGGTATCCAGACTCCGGTTTTTTATGTTGAGCGTTCAGGTTCCGGTCAGTTTAGTTGAGTATCCAGACTCCGGTTATCACGTTGAGTGTTCAGGCTCCGGTCAGTTTCGTTGGGTATCAAGACTCAGGTTATTACGTTGAGCGTTCAGGCTCTGATCAGTTTCGTTGGGTATCTAGACTCAGGTTATTACGTTGAGCGTTCAGGCACCTGTCAGTTTCGTTGTGTATCTAGACTCCGATTATTACGTTGAGCGTTCAGGCTCCAGTCAGTTTTGTTGGGTATCCAGACTCCGGTTTTTACGTTGAGGGTTCAGGCTCCGGTCAGTTTCGTTGTGTATCCAAACTCCGGTTATTACGTTGAGCGTTCAGGCTCCAGTCAGTTTCGTTTGGTATCCAGACTCCGGTTATTACGTTGAGCGTTCAGGCTCCGGTCAGTTTCTTTTGGTATCCAGACTCCGGTTATTACGTTGAGCGTTCAGGCTCCGGTCAGTTTCGTTGGGTATCCAGACTCCGGTTATTAAGTTGAGCATTCAGGCTCCGGTCAGTTTCTTTTGGAATCCAGACTCCGGTTATTACATTGAGCGTTTAGGCTCCAGTCAGATTCGTTGGGTATCCAGACTCTGGTTTTTACGTTGAGCGTTTAGGCTCCGGTCAGTTTTGTTGGGTATCCAGACTCCGGTTTTTACGTTGAGCGTTCAGGCTCCGGTCAGTTTCGTTGGGTATCCAGAATCCGGTTATTATGTTGGGCGTTCAGGCTCCGGTCAGTTTCGTTGGGTATCCAGACTCCGGTTATTACGTTGAGCGTTCAAGCTCCGGTCAGTTTCTTTGGTATCTAGACTCCGGTTATTACGTGGAGCGTTCAGGCTCCGGTCAGTTTCGTTGGGTATCCAGACTCCGGTTATTTCGTTGAGCGTTCAGGCTCCGGTCAATTTCGTTGTGTATCCAGACTCCGGTTATTACGTTGATCGTTCAGGCTCCAGTCAATTTCGTTGGGTATCCAGACTCCGGTTATTACGTAGAGCGTTCAGGCTCCGGTCAATTTCGTTTGATATCCAGACTTCGGTGATTACGTTGAGCGTTCAGGCTCCGGTCAGTTTCGTTGGGTATCCAGACTCCGTTTATTACGTTGAACATTCAGGCTCCGGTCAGTTTCGTTGGGCATCCAGACTCCGGTTATTACGTTGAGCATTCAGGCTCCGGTCAGTTTCGTTGGGTATTCAGACTCTGGTTTTTACGTTGAGCGTTTAGGCTCCGGTCAGTTTTGTTCGGTATCCAGACTCCGGTTATTATGTTGAGGGTTCAGGCTCCGGTCAGTTTTGTTGGGTATCCAGACTCTGGTTATTACGTTGAGTGTTCAGGCTCCGGTCAGTTTAGTTGGGTATCCAGACTCAGGTTATTACGTTGAGCGTTCAGGCTCCGGTCAGTTTCTTTGGGTATCCAGACTCCGGTTATTACGTTGAGCGTTCAGGCTCCAGTCAGATTCGTTGGGTATCCAGACGCTGGTTTTTACATTGAGAGTTTAGGCTCTGGTCAGTTTTGTTGGGTATCTAGACTCCGGTTTTTACGTTGAGCGTTCAGGCTCCGATCATTTTCGTTGGGTATCCAGAATCCGGTTATTACGTTGGGCGTTCAGGCTCCGGTCAGTTTCGTTGGGTATCCAGACTCCGGTTATTACGTTGAGCGTTCAGGCTCCGGTCAATTTCGTTGTGTATCCAGACTCCGGTTATTACGTTGATCGTTCAGGCTCCAGTCAATTTCGTTGGGTATCCAGACTCCGGTTATTACGTAGAGCGTTCAGGCTCCGGTCAGTTTCGTTGGGTATTCAGACTCTGGTTTTTACGTTGAGCGTTTAGGCTCCGGTCAGTTTTGTTCGGTATCCAGACTCCGGTTATTATGTTGAGCGTTTAGGCTCCGGTCAGTTTTGTTGGGTATCCAGACTCTGGTTATTACGTTGAGTGTTCAGGCTCCGGCCAATTTCGTTGGGTATCCAGACTCCGGTTATTACGTTGAGCGTTCAGGCTCCGGTCAGTTTCTTTGGTATCTAGACTCTGGTTATTACGTGGAGCGTTCAGGCTCCGGTCAGTTTCGTTGGGTATCCAGACTCCGGTTATTTCGTTGAGCGTTCAGGCTCCGGTCAATTTCGTTGTGTATCCAGACTCCGGTTATTACGTTGATCGTTCAGGCTCCAGTCAATTTCGTTGGGTATCCCGACTCCGGTTATTACGTTGAGCATTCAGGCTCCGGTCAGTTTCGTTGGGTATTCAGACTCTGGTTTTTACGTTGAGCGTTTAGGCTCCGGTCAGTTTTGTTCGGTATCCAGACTCCGGTTATTATGTTGAGCGTTTAGGCTCCGGTCAGTTTTGTTGGGTATCCAGACTCTGGTTATTACGTTGAGTGTTCAGGCTCCGGTCAGTTTCGTTGGGTATCCAGACTCAGGTTATTACGTTGAGCGTTCAGGCTCCGGTCAGTTTCTTTGGGTATCCAAACTGCGGTTATTACGTTGAGCGTTCAGGCACCGGTCAGTTTCGTTGTGTATCCAGACTCCGGTTATTACGTTGAGCGTTCAGGCTCCGGTCAGTTTCGTGGGGTATCCAGACTCCGGTTTTTTATGTTGAGCGTTCAGGTTCCGGTCAGTTTAGTTGAGTATCCAGACTCCGGTTATCACGTTGAGTGTTCAGGCTCCGGTCAGTTTCGTTGGGTATCAAGACTCAGGTTATTACGTTGAGCGTTCAGGCTCTGATCAGTTTCGTTGGGTATCTAGACTCAGGTTATTACGTTGAGCGTTCAGGCACCTGTCAGTTTCGTTGTGTATCTAGACTCCGATTATTACGTTGAGCGTTCAGGCTCCAGTCAGTTTTGTTGGGTATCCAGACTCCGGTTTTTACGTTGAGGGTTCAGGCTCCGGTCAGTTTCGTTGTGTATCCAAACTCCGGTTATTACGTTGAGCGTTCAGGCTCCAGTCAGTTTCGTTTGGTATCCAGACTCCGGTTATTACGTTGAGCGTTCAGGCTCCGGTCAGTTTCTTTTGGTATCCAGACTCCGGTTATTACGTTGAGCGTTCAGGCTCCGGTCAGTTTCGTTGGGTATCCAGACTCCGGTTATTAAGTTGAGCATTCAGGCTCCGGTCAGTTTCTTTTGGAATCCAGACTCCGGTTATTACATTGAGCGTTTAGGCTCCAGTCAGATTCGTTGGGTATCCAGACTCTGGTTTTTACGTTGAGCGTTTAGGCTCCGGTCAGTTTTGTTGGGTATCCAGACTCCGGTTTTTACGTTGAGCGTTCAGGCTCCGGTCAGTTTCGTTGGGTATCCAGAATCCGGTTATTATGTTGGGCGTTCAGGCTCCGGTCAGTTTCGTTGGGTATCCAGACTCCGGTTATTACGTTGAGCGTTCAAGCTCCGGTCAGTTTCTTTGGTATCTAGACTCCGGTTATTACGTGGAGCGTTCAGGCTCCGGTCAGTTTCGTTGGGTATCCAGACTCCGGTTATTTCGTTGAGCGTTCAGGCTCCGGTCAATTTCGTTGTGTATCCAGACTCCGGTTATTACGTTGATCGTTCAGGCTCCAGTCAATTTCGTTGGGTATCCAGACTCCGGTTATTACGTAGAGCGTTCAGGCTCCGGTCAATTTCGTTTGATATCCAGACTTCGGTGATTACGTTGAGCGTTCAGGCTCCGGTCAGTTTCGTTGGGTATCCAGACTCCGTTTATTACGTTGAACATTCAGGCTCCGGTCAGTTTCGTTGGGCATCCAGACTCCGGTTATTACGTTGAGCATTCAGGCTCCGGTCAGTTTCGTTGGGTATTCAGACTCTGGTTTTTACGTTGAGCGTTTAGGCTCCGGTCAGTTTTGTTCGGTATCCAGACTCCGGTTATTATGTTGAGGGTTCAGGCTCCGGTCAGTTTTGTTGGGTATCCAGACTCTGGTTATTACGTTGAGTGTTCAGGCTCCGGTCAGTTTAGTTGGGTATCCAGACTCAGGTTATTACGTTGAGCGTTCAGGCTCCGGTCAGTTTCTTTGGGTATCCAGACTCCGGTTATTACGTTGAGCGTTCAGGCTCCAGTCAGATTCGTTGGGTATCCAGACGCTGGTTTTTACATTGAGAGTTTAGGCTCTGGTCAGTTTTGTTGGGTATCTAGACTCCGGTTTTTACGTTGAGCGTTCAGGCTCCGATCATTTTCGTTGGGTATCCAGAATCCGGTTATTACGTTGGGCGTTCAGGCTCCGGTCAGTTTCGTTGGGTATCCAGACTCTGGTTTTTACTTTGAGCGTTTAGGCTCCGGTCAGTTTCGTTGGGTATCCAAACTCCATTTATTACATTGAACGTTCAGGCTCCGGTCAGTTTCGTTAGCTATCCAGACTCCGGTTATTACTTTGATCATTCAGGCTCCGGTCAGTTTCGTTGGGTATCCAGACTCTGGTTTTTACGTTGAGCGTTTAGGCTCCGGTCAGTTTTGTTCGGTATCCAGACTCCGGTTATTATGTTGAGGGTTCAGGCTCCGGTCAGTTTTGTTGGGTATCCAGACTCTGGTTATTACGTTGCGTGTTCAGGCTCCGGTCAGTTTTGTTGGGTATCCAGACTCAGGTTATTACGTTGAGCGTTCAGGCACCGGTCAGTTTCGTTGTGTATCCAGACTCCGGTTATTACGTTGAGCGTTCAGGCTCCAGTCAGATTCGTTGGGTATCCAGACTCTGGTTTTTACGTTGAGAGTTTAGGCTCTGGTCAGTTTTGTTGGGTATCCAGACTCCGGTTTTTACGTTGAGCGTTCAGGCTCCGATCAGTTTCGTTGGGTATCCAGAATCCGGTTATTACGTTGGGCGTTCAGGCTCCGGTCAATTTCGTTGGGTATCCAGACTCCGGTTATTACGTTGAGCGTTCAGGCTCCGGTCGGTTTCTTTGGTATCTAGACTCTGGTTATTACGTGGAGCGTTCAGGCTCCGGTCAGTTTCGTTGGGTATCCAGACTCCGGTTATTTCGTTGAGCGTTCAGGCTCCGGTCAATTTCGTTGTGTATCCAGACTCCGGTTATTACGTTGATCGTTCAGGATCCAGTCAATTTCGTTGGGTATCCAGACTCCGGTTATTACGTAGAGCGTTCAGGCTCCGGTCCGTTTCGTTTGATATCCAGACTTCGGTGATTACGTTGAGCGTTCAGGCTCCGGTCAGTTTCGTTGGGTATCCAGACTCCGTTTATTACGTTGAACATTCAGGCTCCGGTAAGTTTCGTTGGGTATCCCGACTCCGGTTATTACGTTGAGCATTCAGGCTCCGGTCAGTTTCGTTGGGTATTCAGACTCTGGTTTTTACGTTGAGCGTTTAGGCTCCGGTCAGTTTTGTTCGGTATCCAGACTCCGGTTATTATGTTGAGCGTTTAGGCTCCGGTCAGTTTTGTTGGGTATCCAGACTCTGGTTATTACGTTGAGTGTTCAGGCTCCGGTCAGTTTCGTTGGGTATCCAGACTCAGGTTATTACGTTGAGCGTTCAGGCTCCGGTCAGTTTCTTTGGGTATCCAAACTGCGGTTATTACGTTGAGCGTTCAGGCACCGGTCAGTTTCGTTGTGTATCCAGACTCCGGTTATTACGTTGAGCGTTCAGGCTCCGGTCAGTTTCGTTGGGTATCCAGACTCCGGTTTTTTATGTTGAGCGTTCAGGTTCCGGTCAGTTTAGTTGGGTATCCAGACTCCGGTTATCACGTTGAGTGTTCAGGCTCCGGTCAGTTTCGTTGGGTATCAAGACTCAGGTTATTACATTGAGCGTTCAGGCTCTGATCAGTTTCGTTGGGTATCTAGACTCAGGTTATTACGTTGAGCGTTCAGGCACCTGTCAGTTTCGTTGTGTATCTAGACTCCGATTATTACGTTGAGCGTTCAGGCTCCAGTCAGTTTTGTTGGGTATCCAGACTCCGGTTTTTACGTTGAGGGTTCAGGCTCCGGTCAGTTTCGTTGTGTATCCAAACTCTGGTTATTACGTTGAGCGTTCAGGCTCCAGTCAGTTTCGTTTGGTATCCAGACTCCGGTTATTACGTTGAGCGTTCAGGCTCCGGTCAGTTTCTTTTGGTATCCAGACTCCGGTTATTACGTTGAGCGTTCAGGCTCCGGTCAGTTTCGTTGGGTATCCAGACTCCGGTTATTAAGTTGAGCATTCAGGCTCCGGTCAGTTTCTTTTGGAATCCAGACTCCGGTTATTACATTGAGCGTTTAGGCTCCAGTCAGATTCGTTGGGTATCCAGACTCTGGTTTTTACGTTGAGCGTTTAGGCTCCGGTCAGTTTTGTTGGGTAACCAGACTCCGGTTTTTACGTTGAGCGTTGAGGCTCCGGTCAGTTTCGTTGGGTATCCAGAATCCGGTTATTACGTTGGGCGTTCAGGCTCTGGTCAGTTTCGTTGGGTATCCAGACTCCGGTTATTACGTTGAGCGTTCAGGCTCCGGTCAGTTTCTTTGGTATCTAGACTCCGGTTATTACGTGGAGCGTGCAGGCTCCGGTCAGTTTCGTTGGGTATCCAGACTCCGGTTATTTCGTTGAGCGTTCAGGCTCTGGTCAATTTCGTTGTGTATCCAGACTCCGATTATTACGTTGATCGTTCAGGCTCCAGTCAATTTGGTTGGGTATCCAAACTCCGGTTATTACGTAGAGCGTTCAGGCTCCGGTCAGTTTCGTTTGATATCCAGACTTCGCTGATTACGTTTAGCGTTCAGGCTCCGGTCAGTTTCGTTGGGTAACCAGACTCCGTTTATTACGTTGAACATTCAGGCTCCGGCCAGTTTCGTTGGGTATCCAGACTCCGGTTATTACGTTGAGCATTCAGGCTCCGGTCAGTTTCGTTGGGTATTCAGACTCTGGTTTTTACGTTGAGCGTTTAGGCTCCGGTCAGTTTTGTTCGGTATCCAGACTCCGGTTATTATGTTGAGGGTTCAGGCTCTGGTTAGTTTTGTTGGGTATCCAGACTCTGGTTATTACGTTGAGTGTTCAGGCTCCGGTCAGTTTCGTTGGGTATCCAGACTCAGGTTATTACGTTGAGCGTTCAGGCACCGGTCAGTTTCGTTGTGTATCCAGACTCCGGTTATTACGTTGAGCGTTCAGGCTCCAGTCAGATTCGTTGGGTATCCATACTCTGGTTTTTACGTTGAGAGTTTAGGCTCCGGTCAGTTTTGTTGGGTATCCAGACTCCGGTTTTTACGTTGAGCGTTCAGGCTCCGGTCAGTTTCGTTGGGTATCCAGAATCCGGTTATTATGTTGGGCGTTCAGGCTCCGGTCAGTTTCGTTGGGTATCCAGACTCCGGTTATTACGTTGAGCGTTCAAGCTCCGGTCAGTTTCTTTGGTATCTAGACTCCGGTTATTACGTGGAGCGTTCAGGCTCCGGTCAGTTTCGTTGGGTATCCAGACTCCGGTTATTTCGTTGAGCGTTCAGGCTCCGGTCAATTTCGTTGTGTATCCAGACTCCGGTTATTACGTTGATCGTTCAGGCTCCAGTCAATTTCGTTGGGTATCCAGACTCCGGTTATTACGTAGAGCGTTCAGGCTCCGGTCAATTTCGTTTGATATCCAGACTTCGGTGATTACGTTGAGCGTTCAGGCTCCGGTCAGTTTCGTTGGGTATCCAGACTCCGTTTATTACGTTGAACATTCAGGCTCCGGTCAGTTTCGTTGGGCATCCAGACTCCGGTTATTACGTTGAGCATTCAGGCTCCGGTCAGTTTCGTTGGGTATTCAGACTCTGGTTTTTACGTTGAGCGTTTAGGCTCCGGTCAGTTTTGTTCGGTATCCAGACTCCGGTTATTATGTTGAGGGTTCAGGCTCCGGTCAGTTTTGTTGGGTATCCAGACTCTGGTTATTACGTTGAGTGTTCAGGCTCCGGTCAGTTTAGTTGGGTATCCAGACTCAGGTTATTACGTTGAGCGTTCAGGCTCCGGTCAGTTTCTTTGGGTATCCAGACTCCGGTTATTACGTTGAGCGTTCAGGCTCCAGTCAGATTCGTTGGGTATCCAGACTCTGGTTTTTACGTTGAGAGTTTAGGCTCTGGTCAGTTTTGTTGGGTATCCAGACTCCGGTTTTTACGTTGAGCGTTCAGGCTCCGGTCAGTTTCGTTGGGTATCCAGAATCCGGTTATTACGTTGGGCGTTCAGGCTCCGGTCAGTTTCGTTGGGTATCCAGACTCTGGTTTTTACTTTGAGCGTTTAGGCTCCGGTCAGTTTCGTTGGGTATCCAAACTCCATTTATTACATTGAACGTTCAGGCTCCGATCAGTTTCGTTAGCTATCCAGACTCCGGTTATTACGTTTATCATTCAGGCTCCGGTCAGTTTCGTTGGGTATCCAGACTCTGGTTTTTACGTTGAGCGTTTAGGCTCCGGTCAGTTTTGTTCGGTATCCAGACTCCGGTTATTATGTTGAGGGTTCAGGCTCCGGTCAGTTTTGTTGGGTATCCAGACTCTGGTTATTACGTTGCGTGTTCAGGCTCCGGTCAGTTTTGTTGGGTATCCAGACTCAGGTTATTAAGTTGAGCGTTCAGGCACCGGTCAGTTTCGTTGTGTATCCAGACTCCGGTTATTAGATTGAGCGTTCAGGCTCCAGTCAGATTCGTTGGGTATCCAGACTCTGGTTTTTACGTTGAGAGTTTAGGCTCTGGTCAGTTTTGTTGGGGATCCAGACTCCGGTTTTTACGTTGAGCGTTCAGGCTCCGATCAGTTTCGTTGGGTATCCAGAATCCGGTTATTACGTTGGGCGTTCAGGCTCCGGTCAATTTCGTTGGGTATCCAGACTCCGGTTATTACGTTGAGTGTTCAGGCTCCGGTCAGTTTCTTTGGTATCTAGACTCTGGTTATTACGTGGAGCGTTCAGGCTCCGGTCAGTTTCGTTGGGTATCCAGACTCCGGTTATTTCGTTGAGCGTTCAGGCTCCGGTCAATTTCGTTGTGTATCCAGACTCCGGTTATTACGTTGATCGTTCAGGCTCCAGTCAATTTCGTTGGGTATCCAGACTCCGGTTATTACGTAGAGCGTTCAGGCTCCGGTCAGTTTCGTTTGATATCCAGACTTCGGTGATTACGTTGAGCGTTCAGGCTCCGGTCAGTTTCGTTGGGTATCCAGACTTCGTTTATTACGTTGAACATTCAGGCTCCGGTAAGTTTCGTTGGGTATCCCGACTCCGGTTATTACGTTGAGCATTCAGGCTCCGGTCAGTTTCGTTGGGTATTCAGACTCTGGTTTTTACGTTGAGCGTTTAGGCTCCGGTCAGTTTTGTTCGGTATCCAGACTCCGGTTATTATGTTGAGCGTTTAGGCTCCGGTCAGTTTTGTTGGGTATCCAGACTCTGGTTATTACGTTGAGTGTTCAGGCTCCGGTCAGTTTCGTTGGGTATCCAGACTCAGGTTATTACGTTGAGCGTTCAGGCTCCGGTCAGTTTCTTTGGGTATCCAGACTGCGGTTATTACGTTGAGCGTTCAGGCACCGGTCAGTTTCGTTGTGTATCCAGACTCCGGTTATTACGTTGAGCGTTCAGGCTCCGGTCAGTTTCGTTGGGTATCCAGACTCCGGTTTTTTATGTTGAGCGTTCAGGTTCCGGTCAGTTTTGTTGGGTATCCAGACTCCGGTTATCACGTTGAGTATTCAGGCTCCGGTCAGTTTCGTTGGGTATCAAGACTCAGGTTATTACGTTGAGCGTTCAGGCTCTGATCAGTTTCGTTGGGTATCTAGACTCAGGTTATTACGTTGAGCGTTCAGGCACCTGTCAGTTTCGTTGTGTATCTAGACTCCGATTATTACGTTGAGCGTTCAGGCTCCAGTCAGTTTTGTTGGGTATCCAGACTCCGGTTTTTACGTTGAGGGTTCAGGCTCCAGTCAGTTTTGTTTGATATCCAGACTTCGGTGATTACGTTGAGCGTTCAGGCTCCAGTCAGTTTCGTTGGGTATCCAGACTCCGTTTATTACGTTGAACATTCAGGCTCCGGTCAGTTTCGTTGGGCATCCAGACTCCGGTTATTACGTTGAGCATTCAGGCTCCGGTCAGTTTCGTTGGGTATTCAGACTCTGGTTTTTACGTTGAGCGTTTAGGCTCCGGTCAGTTTTGTTCGGTATCCAGACTCCGGTTTTTACGTTGAGCGTTCAGGCTCCGGTCAGTTTCGTTGGGTATCCAGAATCCGGTTATTACGTTGGGCGTTCAGGCTCCGGTCAGTTTCGTTGGGTATCCAGACTCCGGTTATTACGTTGAGCGTTCAAGCTACGGTCAGTTTCTTTGGTATCTAGACTCCGGTTATTACGTGGAGCGTTCAGGCTCCGGTCAGTTTCGTTGGGTATCCAGACTCCGGTTATTTCGTTGAGCGTTCAGGCTCCGGTCAATTTTGTTGTGTATCCAGACTCCGGTTATTACGTTGATCGTTCAGGCTCCAGTCAATTTCGTTGGGTATCCAGACTCCGGTTATTACGTAGAGCGTTCAGGCTCCGGTCAATTTCGTTTGATATCCAGACTTCGGTGATTACGTTGAGCGTTCAGGCTCCGGTCAGTTTCGTTGGGTAACCAGACTCCGTTTATTACGTTGAACATTCAGGCTCCGGCCAGTTTCGTTGGGCATCCAGACTCCGGTTATTACGTTGAGCATTCAGGCTCCGGTCAGTTTCATTGGGTATTCAGACTCTGGTTTTTACGTTGAGCGTTTAGGCTCCGGTCAGTTTTGTTCGGTATCCAGACTCCGGTTATTATGTTGAGGGTTCAGGCTCTGGTTAGTTTTGTTGGGTATCCAGACTCTGGTTATTACGTTGAGTGTTCAGGCTCCGGTCAGTTTAGTTGGGTATCCAGACTCAGGTTATTACGTTGAGCGTTCAGGCACCGGTCAGTTTCGTTGTGTATCCAGACTCCGGTTATTACGTTGAGCGTTCAGGCTCCAGTCAGATTCGTTGGGTATCCATACTCTGGTTTTTACGTTGAGAGTTTAGGCTTCGGTCAGTTTTGTTGGGTATCCAGACTCTGGTTTTTACGTTGAGCGTTCAGGCTCCGGTCAGTTTCGTTGGGTATCCAGAATCCGGTTATTATGTTGGGCGTTCAGGCTCCGGTCAGTTTCGTTGGGTATCCAGACTCCGGTTATTACGTTGAGCGTTCAAGCTCCGGTCAGTTTCTTTGGTATCTAGACTCCGGTTATTACGTGGAGCGTTCAGGCTCCGGTCAGTTTCGTTGGGTATCCAGACTCCGGTTATTTCGTTGAGCGTTCAGGCTCCGGTCAATTTCGTTGTGTATCCAGACTCCGGTTATTACGTTGATCGTTCAGGCTCCAGTCAATTTCGTTGGGTATCCAGACTCCGGTTATTACGTAGAGCGTTCAGGCTCCGGTCAATTTCGTTTAATATCCAGACTTCGGTGATTACGTTGAGCGTTCAGGCTCCGATCAGTTTCGTTGGGTATCCAGACTCCGTTTATTACGTTGAACATTCAGGCTCCGGTCAATTTCGTTGGGCATCCAGACTCCGGTTATTACGTTGAGCATTCAGGCTCCGGTCAGTTTCGTTGGGTATTCAGACTCTGGTTTTTATGTTGAGCGTTTAGGTTCCGGTCAGTTTTGTTCGGTATCCAGACTCCGGTTATTATGTTGAGGGTTCAGGCTCCGGTCAGTTTTGTTGGGTATCCAGACTCTGGTTATTACGTTGAGTGTTCAGGCTCCGGTCAGTTTAGTTGGGTATCCAGACTCAGGTTATTACGTTGAGCGTTCAGGCTCCGGTCAGTTTCTTTGGGTATCCAGACTCCGGTTATTACGTTGAGCGTTCAGGCACCGGTCAGTTTCGTTGTGTATCCAGACTCCGGTTATTACGTTGAGCGTTCAGGCTCCGGTCAGTTTCGTTGGGTATCCAGACTCCGGTTTTTTACATAGAGCGTTCAGGTTCCGGTCAGTTTTGTTGGGTATCCAGACTCCGGTTATTACGTTGAGCGTTCAGGCTCTGATCAGTTTCGTTGGGTATCCAGACTCAGGTTATTATGTTGAGCATTCAGGCACCTGTCAGTTTCGTTGTGTATCCAGACTCCGGTTATTACGTTGAGCGTTCAGGCTCCAGTCAGTTTTGTTGTGTATCCAGACTCCGGTTTTTACGTTGAGGGTTCAGGCTCCGGTCAGTTTCGTTGGGTATCCAGACTCCGGTTATTACGTTGAGCGTTCAGGCTCCAGTCAGTTTCTTTGGGTATCCAGACTCCGGTTATTACGTTTAGCGTTCAGGCTCCGGTCAGTTTCTTTTGGTATCCAGACTCCGGTTATTACGTTGAGCGTTCAGACTCCGGTCAGTTTCGTTGGGTATCCAGAATCCGGTTATTAAGTTAAGGGTTCAGGCTTCGGTCAGTTTCTTTTGGTATCCAGACTTCGGTTATTATGTTGAGCGTTCAGGCTCCGGTCAGTTTCGTTTGGTATCCAGACTTCGGTTATTACGTTGAGCGTTCAGGCTCCGGTCAGTTTCGTTGGGTATCCAGACTCTGTTTATTACGTTGAACGTTCAAGCTCCGGTCAGTTTCGTTGGGTATCCAGACTCTGGTTATTACGTTGAGCATTCAGGCTCCGGTCAGTTTCGTTGCGTATCCAGACTCTGGTTTTTACGTTGAGCGTTTAGGCTCCGGTCAGTTTTGTTGGGTATCCAGACTCCGGTTATTACGTTGAGCGTTCAGGCTCCGGTCAGTTTCTTTGGGTTTCTAGACTCCGGTTATTACGTTGAGCGTTCAGGCTCCGGTCAGTTTCGTTTGGTATCTAGACTTTGGTTATTACGTTGAGCATTCAGGCTCCGGTCAGTTTCGTTGGGTATCCAAACTCCGTTTATTACGTTGAACATTCAGGCTCCGGTCAGTTTTGTTGGGTATCCAGACTCCGGTTATTACGTTGAGCATTCAGGCTCCGGTCAATTTCGTTGTGTATCCAGACTCCAGTTATTACGTTGATCATTCAGGCTCCAGTCAATTTCTTTGGGTATCCAGACTCCGGTTATTACGTAGAGCGTTCAGGCTCCGGTCAGTTTCGTTTGGTATCCAGACTTCGGTTATTACGTTGAGCGTTCAGGCTCCGGTCAGTTTCGTTGGGTATCCAGACTCCGTTTATTACGTTGAACGTTCAGGCTCCGGTCAGTTTCGTTGGGTATCCAGACTCCGGTTATTATGTTGAGCATTCAAGCTCCGGTCAGTTTCGTTGGGTATCCAGACTCTGGTTTTTACTTTGAGCGTTTAGGCTCCGGTCAGTTTTGTTAGGTATCCAGACTCCGGTTATTACGTTGAGCGTTCAGGCTCCGATCAGTTTCTTTGGGTATCTAGACTCCGGTTATTACGTTGAGCGTTCAGGCTCTGGTCAGTTTCGTTCGGTATCCAGACTTTGGTTATTACGTTGAGCGTTCAGGCTCCGGTCAGTTTCGTTGGGTATCCAAACTCCGTTTATTACGATGAACGTTCAGGCTCCGGTCAGTTTCGTTAGGTATCCAGACTCCGGTTATTACGTTGAGCATTCAGGCTCCGGTCAGTTTCGTTGGGTATCTAGTCTCCGGTTTTTACGTTGAGCGTTTAGGCTCTGGTCCGTTTTGTTGGGTATCCAGACTCCGGTTATCATGTTGAGGGTTCAGGCTCCGGTCAGTTTCGTTGGGTATCCAGACTCCGGTTCTTACGTTGAGTGTTCAGGCTCCGGTCAGTTTCTTTGGTATCTAGACTCCGGTTATTGCATGGAGCGTTCAGGCTCCGGTCAGTTTCGTTGGGTATCCAGACTCCGGTTATTTCGTTGAGCGTTCAGGCTCCGGTCAATTTCGTTGTGTATCCAGACTCCGGTTATTACGTTGATCGTTCAGGCTACAGTCAATTTCGTTGGGTATCCAGACTCCGGTTATTACGTAGAGCATTCAGGCTCCGGTCAGTTTCGTTTGATATCCAGACTTCGGTGATTACGTTGAGCGTTCAGGCTCCGGTCAGTTTCGTTGGGTATCCAGACTCCGTTTATTACGTTGAACATTCAGGCTCCGGACAGTTTCGTTGGGTATCCAGACTCCGGTTATTACGTTGAGCATTCAGGCTCCGGTCAGTTTCGTTGGGTATTCAGACTCTGGTTTTTACGTTGAGCGTTTAGGCTCCGGTCAGTTTTGTTGGGTATCCAGACTCCGGTTTTTACGTTGAGGGTTCATGCTCGGGTCAGTTTCGTTGGGTATCCAGACTCCGGTTATTACGTTGAGCGTTCAGGCTCTAGTCAGTTTCGTTTGGTATCCAGACTCCGGTTATTACGTTGAGCGTTCAGGCTCCGGTCAGTTTCTTTTGGTATCCAGACTCCGGTTATTACGTTGAGCGTTCAGGCTCCGGTCAGTTTCGTTGGGTATCCAGACTCCGGTTATTAAGTTGAGCATTCAGGCTCCGATCAGTTTCTTTTGGTATCCAGACTCCGGTTATAACGTTGAGCGTTCAGGCTCCAGTCAGATTCGTTGGGTATCCAGACTCTGGGTTTTACGTTGAGCGTTTAGGCTCCGGTCAGTTTTGTTGGGTATCCAGACTCCGGTTTTTACGTTGAGCGTTCAGGCTCCGGTCAGTTTCGTTTGGTATCCAGACTTCGGTTATTACGTTGAGCGTTCAGGCTCCGGTCAGTTTCGTTGGGTATCCAGACTCCGTTTATTACGTTGAACGTTCAGGCTCCGGTCAGTCTCGTTGGGTATCCAGACTCCGGTTATTACGTTGAGCATTCAGGCTCCGGTCAGTTTCGTTGGGTATCCAGACTCTGGTTTTTACGTTGAGCGTTTAGGCTACGGTCAGTTTTGTTAGGTATCCAGACTCCGGTTATTACGTTGAGCGTTCAGGCTCCGGTCAGTTTCTTTGGGTTTCTAGACTCCGGTTATTACGTTGAGCGTTCAGGCTCCGGTCAGTTTCGTTTGGTATCCAGACTTTGGTTATTACTTTGAGCATTCAGGCTCCGGTCAGTTTCGTTGGGTATCCAAACTCCGTTTATTACGTTGAACGTTTAGGCTCCGGTCAGTTTCGTTGGGTATCCAGACTCCGGTTATTACGTTGAGCATTCAGGCTCCGGTCAATTTCGTTGTGTATCCAGACTCCGGTTATTACGTTGATCGTTCAGGCTCCAGTCAATTTCGTTGGGTATCCAGACTCCGGTTATTACGTAGAGCGTTCAGGCTCCGGTCAGTTTCGTTTGGTATCCAGACTTCGGTTATTACGTTGAGCGTTCAGGCTCCGGTCAGTTTCGTTGGGTATCCAGACTCCGTTTATTACGTTGAACGTTCAGGCTCCGGTCAGTTTCGTTGGGTATCCAGACTCTGGTTTTTACTTTGAGCGTTCAGGCTCCGGTCAGTTTTGTTGGGTATCCAGACTCCGGTTATTACGTTGAGCGTTAAGGCTCCGGTCAGTTTCTTTGGGTATCCAGACTCCGGTTATTACGTTGAGCGTTCAGGCTCTGGTCAGTTTCGTTTGGTATCCAAACTCCGTTTATTACGTTGAACGTTCAGGCTCCGGTCAGTTTCGTTAGGTATCCAGACTCCGGTTATTACGTTGAGCATTAAGGCTCCGGTCAGTTTCGTTGGGTATCTAGTCTCCGGTTTTTACGTTGAGCGTTTAGGCTCCGGTCAGTTTTGTTGGGTATCCAGACTCCGGTTATCATGTTGAGGGTTCAGGCTCCGGTCAGTTTCGTTGGGTATCCAGACTCCGGTTCTTACGTTGAGTGTTCAGGCTCCGGTCAGTTTCTTTGGTATCTAGACTGCGGTTATTGCGTGGAGCGTTCAGGCTCCGGTCAGTTTCGTTGGGTATCCAGACTCCGGTTATTTCGTTGAGCGTTCAGGCTCCGGTCAATTTTGTTGTGTATCCAGACTCCGGTTATTACGTTGATCGTTCAGGCTCCAGTCAATTTCGTTGGGTATCCAGACTCCGGTTATTACGTAGAGCATTCAGGCTCCGGTCAGTTTCGTTTAATATCCAGACTTCGGTGATTACGTTGAGCGTTCAGGCTCCGGTCAGTTTCGTTGGGTATCCAGACTCCGTTTATTACGTTGAACATTCAGGCTCCGGTCAGTTTCGTTGGGTATCCAGACTCCGGTTATTACGTTGAGCATTCAGGCTCCGGTCAGTTTCGTTGGGTATTCAGACTCTGGTTTTTACGTTGAGCGTTTAGGCTCCGGTCAGTTTTGTTGGGTATCCAGACTCCGGTTTTTACATTGAGGGTTCATGCTCCGGTCAGTTTCGTTAGGTATCCAGACTCCGGTTATTACGTTGAGCGTTGAGGCTCTAGTCAGTTTCGTTTGGTATCCAGACTCCGATTATTACGTTGAGCGTTCAGGCTCCGGTCAGTTTCTTTTGGTATCCAGACTCCGGTTATTACGTTGAGCGTTCAGGCTCCGGTCAGTTTCGTTGGGTATCCAGACTCCGGTTATTAAGTTGAGCATTCAGGCTCCGGTCAGTTTCTTTTGGTATCCAGACTCCGGTTATTACGTTGAGCGTTCAGGCTCCAGTCAGATTCGTTGGGTATCCAGACTCTGGTTTTTACGTTGAGCGTTTAGGCTCCGGTCAGTTTTGTTGGGTATCCAGACTCCGGTTTTTACGTTGAGCGTTCAGGCTCCGGTCAGTTTCGTTGGGTATCCAGAATCCGGTTATTACGTTGGGCGTTCAGGCTCCGGTCTGTTTCGTTGGGTATCCAGACTCCGGTTATTACGTTGAGCGTTCAGGCTCCGGTCAGTTTCTTTGGTATCTAGACTCCGGTTTTTACGTGGAGCGTTCAGGCTCCGGTCAGTTTCGTTGGGTATCCAGACTCCGGTTATTTCGTTGAGCGTTCAGGCTCCGGTCAATTTCGTTGTGTATCCAGACTCCGGTTATTACGTTGATCGTTCAGGCTCCAGTCAATTTCGTTGGGTATCCAGACTCCGGTTATTACGTAGAGCGTTCAGGCTCCGGTCAGTTTCGTTTGATATCAAGACTTCGGTGATTACGTTGAGCGTTCAGGCTCCGGTCAGTTTCGTTGGGTATCCAGACTCCGTTTATTACGTTGAACATTCAGGCTCCGGTCAGTTTCGTTGGGTATCCAGACTCCGGTTATTACGTTGAGCATTCAGGCTCCGGTCAGTTTCGTTGGGTATTCAGACTCTGGTTTTTACGTTGAGCGTTTAGGCTCCGGTCAGTTTTGTTCGGTATCCAGACTCTGGTTATTATGTTGAGGGTTCAGGCTCCGGTCAGTTTTGTTGGGTATCCAGACTCTGGTTATTACGTTGAGTGTTCAGGCTCCGGTCAGTTTCGTTGGGTATCCAGACTCAGGTTATTACGTTGAGTGTTCAGGCACCTGTCAGTTTCGTTGTGTATCCAGACTCCGGTTATTACGTTGAGCGTTCAGGCTGCAGTCAGATTCGTTGGGTATCCAGACTCTGGTTTTTACGTTGAGAGTTTAGGCTCCGGTCAGTTTTGTTGGGTATCCAGAATCCGGTTTTTACATTGAGCGTTCAGGCTCCGGTCAGTTTCGTTGGGTATCCAGAATCCGGTTATTACGTTGGGCGTTCAGGCTCCGGTCAGTTTTGTTGGGTATCCAGACTCCGGTTATTACGTTGAGCGTTCAAGCTCCGGTCAGTTTCTTTGGTATCTAGACTTCGGTTATTACATGGAGCGTTCAGGCTCTGGTCAGTTTCGTTGGGTATCCAGACTCCGGTTATTTCGTTGAGCGTTCAGGCTCCGGTCAATTTCGTTGTGTATCCAGACTCCTGTTATTACGTTGATCGTTCAGGCTCCAGTCAATTTCGTTGGGTATCCAGACTCCGGTTATTACGTAGAGTGTTCAGGCTCCGGTCAGTTTCGTTTGATATCCAGACTTCGGTGATTACGTTGAGCGTTCAGGCTCCGGTCAGTTTCATTGGGTATCCAGACTCCGTTTATTACGTTGAACATTCAGGCTCCGGTCAATTTCGTTGGGTATCCAGACTCCGGTTATTACGTTGAGCATTCAGGCTACGGTCAGTTTCGTTGGGTATTCAGACTCTGGTTTTTATGTAGAGCGTTCAGGCTCCGGTCAGTTTTGTTCGGTATCCAGACTCCGGTTATTACGTTGAGGGTTCAGGCTCCGGTCAGTTTTGTTGGGTATCCAGACTCAGGTTATTACGTTGAGCGTTCAGGCTCCGGTCAGTTTCTTTGGGTATCCAGACTCCGGTTATTACGTTGAGCGTTCAGGCACCGGTCAGTTTTGTTGTGTATCCAGACTCCGGTTATTACGTTGAGCGTTCAGGCTCCGGTCAGTTTCGTTGGGTATCCAGACTCCGGTTTTTTACATTGAGCGTTCAGGTTCCGGTCAGTTTTGTTGGGTATCCAGACTCCGGTTATTACGTTGAGTGTTCAAGCTCCGGTCAGTTTCGTTGGGTATCAAGACTCAGGTTATTACGTTGAGCGTTCAGGCTCTGATCAGTTTCGTTGGGTATCCAGACTCAGGTTATTACGTTGAGCATTCAGGCACCTGTCAGTTTCGTTGTGTATCCAGACTCCGGTTATTACGTTGAGCGTTCAGGCTCCAGTCAGTTTTGTTGGGTATCCAGACTCCGGTTTTTACGTTGAGGGTTCAGGCTCCGGTCAGTTTCGTTGGGTATCCAGACTCCGGTTATTACGTTGAGCGTTCAGGCTCCAGTCAGTTTCTTTAGGTATCCAGACTCCGGTTATTACGTTGAGCGTTCAGGCTCCGATCAGTTCCGTTGGGTATCCAGACTCCGGTTATTTCGTTGAGCGTTCAGGCTCCGGTCAATTTCGTTGTGTATCCAGACTCCGGTTATTACGTTGATCGTTCAGGCTCCAGTCAATTTCGTTGGGTATCCATACTCCGGTTATTACGTAGAGCATTCAGGCTCCGGTCAGTTTCGTTTGATATCCAGACTTCGGTGATTACGTTGAGCGTTCAGGCTCCGGTCAGTTTCGTTGGGTATCCAGACTCCGTTTATTACGTTGAACATTCAGGCTCCGGTCAGTTTCGTTGGGTATCCAGACTCCGGTTATTACGTTGAGCATTCAGGCTCCGGCCAGTTTCGTTGGGTATTCAGACTCTGGTTTTTACGTTGAGCGTTTAGGCTCCGGTCAGTTTTGTTGGGTATCAAGACTCAGGTTATTACGTTGAGCGTTCAGGCTCTGATCAGTTTCGTTGGGTATCCAGACTCAGGTTATTACGTTGAGCATTCAGGCACCTGTCAGTTTCGTTGTGTATCCAGACTCCGGTTATTACGTTGAGCGTTCAGGCTCCAGTCAGTTTTGTTGGGTATCCAGACTCCGGTTTTTACGTTGAGGGTTCAGGCTCCGGTCAGTTTCGTTGGGTATCCAGACTCCGGTTATTACGTTGAGCGTTCAGGCTCCAGTCAGTTTCTTTGGGTATCCAGACTCCGGGTATTACGTTGAGCGTTCAGGCTCCGGTATGTTTCTTTTGGTATCCAGACTCCGGTTATTACGTTGAGCGTTCAGACTCCGGTCAGTTTCGTTGGGTATCCAGACTCCGGTTATTAAGTTGAGCGTTCAGGCTTTGGTCAGTTTCTTTTGGTGTCCAGACTTCGGTTATTACGTTGAGCGTTCAGGCTCCGGTCAGTTTCGTTTGGTATCCAGACTTCGGTTATTACGTTGAGCGTTCAGGCTCCGGTCAGTTTCGTTGGGTATCCAGACTCCGTTTATTACGTTGAACGTTCAGGCTCCGGTCAGTTTCGTTGGGTATCCAGACTCTGGTTTTTACTTTGAGCGTTCAGGCTCCGGTCAGTTTTGTTGGGTATCCAGACTCCGGTTATTACATTGAGCGTTCAGGCTCCGGTCAGTTTCTTTGGGTATCCAGACTCCGGTTATTACGTTGAGCGTTCAGGCTCTGGTCAGTTTCGTTTGGTATCCAGACTTTGGTTATTACGTTGAGCGTTCAGGCTCCGGTCAGTTTCGTTGGGTATCCAAACTCCGTTTATTACGTTGAACGTTCAGGCTCCGGTCAGTTTTGTTAGGTATCCAGACTCCGGTTATTACGTTGAGCATTCAGGCTCCGGTCAGTTTCGTTGGGTATCTAGTCTCCGGTTTTTACGTTGAGCGTTTAGGCTCCGGTCAGTTTTGTTGGGTATCCAGACTCCGGTTATTATGTTGAGGGTTCAGGCTCCGGTCAGTTTCGTTGGGTATCCAGACTCCGGTTCTTACGTTGAGTGTTCAGGCTCCGGTCAGTTTCTTTGGTATCTAGACTGCGGTTATTGCGTGGAGCGTTCAGGCTCCGGTCAGTTTCGTTGGGTATCCAGACTCCGGTTATTTCGTTGAGCATTCAGGCTCCGGTCAATTTCGTTGTGTATCCAGACTCCGGTTATTACGTTGATCGTTCAGGCTCCAGTCAATTTCGTTGGGTATCCAGACTCCGGTTATTACGTAGAGCATTCAGGCTCCGGTCAGTTTCGTTTGATATCCAGACTTCGGTGATTACGTTGAGCGTTCAGGCTTCGGTCAGTTTCGTTGGGTATCCAGACTCCGTTTATTACGTTGAACATTCAGGCTCCGGTCAGTTTCGTTGGGTATCCAGACTCCGGTTATTACGTTGAGCATTCAGGCTCCGGCCAGTTTCGTTGGGTATTCAGACTCTGGTTTTTACGTTGAGCGTTTAGGCTCCGGTCAGTTTTGTTGGGTATCCAGACTCCGGTTTTTACGTTGAGGGTTCATGCTCCGGTCAGTTTCGTTAGGTATCCAGACTCCGGTTATTACGTTGAGCGTTGAGGCTCTAGTCAGTTTCGTTTGGTATCCAGACTCCGGTTATTACGTTGAGCGTTCAGGCTCCGGTCAGTTTCTTTTGGTATCCAGACTCCGGTTATTACGTTGAGCGTTCAGGCTCCGGTCAGTTTCGTTGGGTATCCAGACTGCGGTTATTAAGTTGAGCATTCAGGCTCCGGTCAGTTTCTTTTGGTATCCAGACTCCGGTTATTACGTTGAGCGTTCAGGCTCCAGTCAGATTCGTTGGGTATCCAGACTCTGGTTTTTACGTTGAGCGTTTAGGCTCCGGTCAGTTTTGTTGGGTATCCAGACTCCGGTTTTTACGTTGAGCGTTCAGGCTCCGGTCAGTTTCGTTGGGTATCCAGAATCCGGTTATTACGTTGGGCGTTCAGGCTCCGGTCAGTTTCGTTGGGTATCCAGACTTCGGTTATTACGTTGAGCGTTCAGGCTCCGGTCAGTTTCGTTTGATATCCATACTTCGGTGATTACGTTGAGCGTTCAGGCTCCGGTCAGTTTCGTTGGGTATCCAGACTCCGTTTATTACGTTGAACATTCAGGCTCCGGTCAATTTCGTTGGGTATCCAGACTCCGGTTATTACGTTGAGCATTCAGGCTCCGGTCAGTTTCGTTGGGTATTCAGACTCTGGTTTTTATGTAGAGCGTTCAGGCTCCGGTCAGTTTTGTTCGGTATCCAGACTCCGGTTATTACGTTGAGGGTTCAGGCTCCGGTCAGTTTTGTTGGGTATCCAGACTCAGGTTATTACGTTGAGCGTTCAGGCTCCGGTCAGTTTCTTTGGGTATCCAGACTCCGGTTATTACGTTGAGCGTTCAGGCACCGGTCAGTTTCGTTGTGTATCCAGACTCCGGTTATTACGTTGAGCGTTCAGGCTCCGGTCAGTTTCGTTGGGTATCCAGACTCCGGTTTTTTACATTGAGCGTTCAGGTTCCGGTCAGTTTTGTTGGGTATCCAGACTCCGGTTATTACGTTGAGTGTTCAGGCTCCGGTCAGTTTCGTTGGGTATCCAGACTCCGGTTATTACGTTGAGCGTTCAGGCTCTGATCAGTTTAGTTGGGTATCCAGACTCAGGTTATTACGTTGAGCATTCAGGCACCTGTCAGTTTCGTTGTGTATCCAGACTCCGGTTATTACGTTGAGCGTTCAGGCTCCAGTCAGTTTTGTTGGGTATCCAGACTCCGGTTTTTACGTTGAGGGTTCAGGCTCCGGTCAGTTTTGTTGGGTATCCAGACTCCGGTTATTACGTTGAGCGTTCAGGCTCCAGTCAGTTTCTTTGGGTATCCAGACTCCGGTTATTACGTTGAGCGTTCAGGCTCCGGTCTGTTTCTTTTGGTATCCAGACTCCGGTTATTACGTTGAGCGTTCAGACTCCGGTCAGTTTCGTTGGGTATCCAGACTCCGGTTATTAAGTTGAGCGTTCAGGCTTTGGTCAGTTTCTTTTGGTGTCCAGACTTCGGTTATTACGTTGAGCGTTCAGGCTCCGGTCAGTTTCGTTTGGTATCCAGACTTCGGTTATTACGTTGAGCGTTCAGGCTCCGGTCAGTTTCGTTGGGTATCCAGACTCCGTTTATTACGTTGAACGTTCAGGCTCCGGTCAGTTTCGTTGGGTATCCAGACTCTGGTTTTTACTTTGAGCATTCAGGCTCCGGTCAGTTTTGTTGGGTATCCAGACTCCGGTTATTACGTTGAGCGTTCAGGCTCCGGTCAGTTTCTTTGGGTATCCAGACTCCGGTTATTACGTTGAGCGTTCAGGCTCTGGTCAGTTTCGTTTGGTATCCAGACTTTGGTTATTACATTGAGCGTTCAGGCTCCGGTCAGTTTCGTTGGGTATCCAAACTCCGTTTATTACGTTGAACGTTCAGGCTCCGGTCAGTTTTGTTAGGTATCCAGACTCTGGTTATTACGTTGAGCATTCAGGCTCCGGTCAGTTTCGTTGGGTATCTAGTCTCCGGTTTTTACGTTGAGCGTTTAGGCTCCGGTCAGTTTTGTTGGGTATCCAGACTCCGGTTATTATGTTGAGGGTTCAGGCTCCGGTCAGTTTCGTTGGGTATCCAGACTCCGGTTCTTACGTTGAGTGTTAAGGCTCCGGTCAGTTTCTTTGGTATCTAGACTGCGGTTATTGCGTGGAGCATTCAGGCTCCGGTCAGTTTCGTTGGGTATCCAGACTCCGGTTATTTCGTTGAGCGTTCAGGCTCCGGTCAATTTCGTTGTGTATCCAGACTCCGGTTATTACGTTGATCGTTCAGGCTCCAGTCAATTTCGTTGGGTATCCAGACTCCGGTTATTACGTAGAGCATTCAGGCTCCGGTCAGTTTCGTTTGATATCCAGACTTCGGTGATTACGTTGAGCGTTCAGGCTCCGGTCAGTTTCGTTGGGTATCCAGACTCCGTTTATTACGTTGAACATTCAGGCTCCGGTCAGTTTCGTTGGGTATCCAGACTCCGGTTATTACGTTGAGCATTCAGGCTCCGGCCAGTTTCGTTGGGTATTCAGACTCTGGTTTTTACGTTGAGCGTTTAGGCTCCGGTCAGTTTTGTTGGGTATCCAGACTCCGGTTTTTACGTTGAGGGTTCATGCTCCGGTCAGTTTCGTTAGGTATCCAGACTCCGGTTATTACGTTGAGCGTTGAGGCTCTAGTCAGTTTCGTTTGGTATCCAGACTCCGGTTATTACGTTGAGCGTTCAGGCTCCGGTCAGTTTCTTTTGGTATCCATACTCCGGTTATTACGTTGAGCGTTCAGGCTCCGGTCAGTTTCGTTGGGTATCCAGACTCCGGTTATTAAGTTGAGCATTCAGGCTCCGGTCAGTTTCTTTTGGTATCCAGACTCCGGTTATTACGTTGAGCGTTCAGGCTCCAGTCAGATTCGTTGGGTATCCAGACTCTGGTTTTTACGTTGAGCGTTTAGGCTCCGGTCAGTTTTGTTGGGTATCCAGACTCCGGTTTTTACGTTGAGCGTTCAGGCTCCGGTCAGTTTCGTTGGGTATCCAGAATCCGGTTATTACGTTGGGCGTTCAGGCTCCGGTCAGTTTCGTTGGGTATCCAGACTTCGGTTATTACGTTGAGCGTTCAGGCTCCGGTCAGTTTCTTTGGTATCTAGACTCCTGTTATTACGTGGAGCGTTCAGGCTCCGGTCAGTTTCGTTGGGTATCCAGACTCCGGTTATTTCGTTGAGCGTTCAGGCTCCGGTCAATTTCGTTGTGTATCCAGACTCCGGTTATTACGTTGATCGTTCAGGCTCCAGTCAATTTCGTTGGGTATCCAGACTCCGATTATTACGTAGAGCGTTCAGGCTCCGGTCAGTTTCGTTTGATATCCAGACTTCGGTGATTACATTGAGCGTTCAGGCTCCGGTCAGTTTCGTTGGGTATCCAGACTCCGTTTATTACGTTGAGCATTCAGGCTCCGGTCAGTTTCGTTGGGTATCCAGACTCCGGTTATTACGTTGAGCATTCAGGCTCCGGTCAGTTTCGTTGGGTATTCAGACTCTGGTTTTTACGTTGAGCGTTTAGGCTCCGGTCAGTTTTGTTCGGTATCCAGACTCTGGTTATTATGTTGAGGGTTCAGGCTTCGGTCAGTTTTGTTGGGTATCCAGACTCTGGTTATTACGTTGAGTGTTCAGGCTCCGGTCAGTTTCGTTGGGTATCCAGACTCAGGTTATTACGTTGAGCGTTCAGGCACCTGTCAGTTTCGTTGTGTATCCAGACTCCGGTTATTACGTTGAGCGTTCAGGCTGCAGTCAGATTCGTTGGGTATCCAGACTCTGGTTTTTACGTTGAGAGTTTAGGCTCCGGTCAGTTTTGTTGGGTATCCAGACTCCGGTTTTTACATTGAGCGTTCAGGCTCCGGTCAGTTTCGTTGGGTATCCAGAATCCGGTTATTACGTTGGGCGTTCAGGCTCCGGTCAGTTTCGTTGGGTATCCAGACTCCGGTTATTACGTTGAGCGTTCAAGCTCCGGTCAGTTTCTTTGGTATCTAGACTCCGGTTATTACGTGGAGCGTTCAGGCTCCGGTCAGTTTCGTTGGGTATCCAGACTCCGGTTATTTCGTTGAGCGTTCAGGCTCCGGTCAATTTCGTTGTGTATCCAGACTCCTGTTATTACGTTGATCGTTCAGGCTCCAGTCAATTTCGTTGGGTATCCAGACTCCGGTTATTACGTAGAGCGTTTAGGCTCCGGTCAGTTTCGTTTGATATCCAGACTTCGGTGATTACGTTAAGTGTTAAGGCTCCGGTCAGTTTCGTTGGGTATCCAGTCTCCGTTTATTACGTTGAACATTCAGGCTCCGGTCAATTTCGTTGGGTATCCAGACTCCGGTTATTACGTTGAGCATTCAGGCTCCGGTCAGTTTCGTTGGGTATTCAGACTCTGGTTTTTATGTAGAGCGTTCAGGCTCCGGTCAGTTTTGTTCGGTATCCAGACTCCGGTTATTACGTTAAGGGTTCAGGCTCCGGTCAGTTTTGTTGGGTATCTTGACTCAGGTTATTACGTTGAGCGTTCAGGCTCCGGTCAGTTTCTTTGGGTATCCAGACTCCGGTTATTACGTTGAGTGTTCAGGCACCGGTCAGTTTCGTTGTGTATCCAGACTCCGGTTATTACGTTGAGCGTTCAGGTTCCGGTCAGTTTCGTTGGGTATCCAGACTCCGGTTTTTTACATTGAGCGTTCATGTTCCGGTCAGTTTTATTGGGTATCCAGACTCCGGTTATTACGTTGAGTGTTCAGGCTCCGGTCAGTTTCGTTGGGTATCAAGACTCAGGTTATTACGTTGAGCGTTCAGGCTCTGATCAGTTTCGTTGGGTATCCAGACTCAGGTTATTACGTTGAGCATTCAGGCACCTGTCAGTTTCGTTGTGTATCCAGACTCCGGTTATTACGTTGAGCGTTCAGTCTCCAGTCAGTTTTGTTGGGTATCCAGACTCCGGTTTTTACGTTGAGGGTTCAGGCTCCGGTCAGTTTCGTTGGGTATCCAGACTCCGGTTATTACGTTGAGCGTTCAGGCTCCAGTCAGTTTCTTTGGGTATCCAGACTCCGGTTATTACGTTGAGCGTTCAGGCTCCGGTCTGTTTCTTTTGGTATCCAGACTCCGGTTATTACGTTGAGCGTTCAGACTCCGGTCAGTTTCGTTGGGTATCCAGACTCCGGTTATTAAGTTGAGCGTTCAGGCTTTGGTCAGTTTCTTTTGGTGTCCAGACTTCGGTTATTACGTTGAGCGTTCAGGCTCCGGTCAGTTTCGTTTGGTATCCAGACTTCGGTTATTACGTTGAGCGTTCAGGCTCCGGTCAGTTTCGTTGGGTATCCAGACTCCGTTTATTACGTTGAACGTTCAGGCTCCGGTCAGTTTCGTTGGGTATCCAGACTCTAGTTTTTACTTTGAGCGTTCAGGCTCCGGTCAGTTTTGTTGGGTATCCAGACTCCGGTTATTACGTTGAGCGTTCAGGCTCCGGTCAGTTTCTTTGGGTATCCAGACTCCGGTTATTACGTTGAGCGTTCAGGCTCTGGTCAGTTTCGTTTGGTATCCAGACTTTGGTTATTACGTTGAGCGTTCAGGCTCCGGTCAGTTTCGTTGGGTATCCAAACTCCGTTTATTACGTTGAACGTTCAGGCTCCGGTTAGTTTCGTTAGGTATCCAGACTCCGGTTATTACGTTGAGCATTCAGGCTCCGGTCAGTTTCGTTGGGTATCTAGTCTCCGGTTTTTACGTTGAGCGTTTAGGCTCCGGTCAGTTTTGTTGGGTATCCAGACTCTGGTTATTATGTTGAGGGTTCAGGCTCCGGTCAGTTTCGTTGGGTATCCAGACTCCGGTTCTTACGTTGAGTGTTCAGGCTCCGGTCAGTTTCTTTGGTATCTAGACTGCGGTTATTGCGTGGAGCGTTCAGGCTCCGGTCAGCTTCGTTGGGTATCCAGACTCCGGTTATTTCGTTGAGCGTTCAGGCTCCGGTCAATTTCGTTGTGTATCCAGACTCCGGTTATTACGTTGATCGTTCAGGCTCCAGTCAATTTCGTTGGGTATCCAGACTCCGGTTATTACGTAGAGCATTAAGGCTCCGGTCAGTTTCGTTTGATATCCAGACTTCGGTGATTACGTCGAGCGTTCAGGCTCCGGTCAGTTTCGTTGGGTATCCAGACTCCGTTTATTACGTTGAACATTCAGGCTCCGGTCAGTTTCGTTGGGTATCCAGACTCCGGTTATTACGTTGAGCATTCAGGCTCCGGTCAGTTTCGTTGGGTATTCAGACTCTGGTTTTTACGTTGAGCGTTTAGGCTCCGGTCAGTTTTGTTGGGTATCCAGACTCCGGTTTTTACGTTGAGGGTTCATGCTCCGGTCAGTTTCGTTAGGTATCCAGACTCCGGTTATTACGTTGAGCGTTGAGGCTCTAGTCAGTTTCGTTTGGTATCCAGACTCCGGTTATTACGTTGAGCGTTCAGGCTCCGGTCAGTTTCTTTTGGTATCCAGACTCCGGTTATTACGTTGAGCGTTCAGGCTCCGGTCAGTTTCGTTGGGTATCCAGACTCCAGTTATTAAGTTGAGCATTCAGGCTCCGGTCAGTTTCTTTTGGTATCCAGACTCCGGTTATTACGTTGAGCGTTCAGGCTCCAGTCAGATTCGTTGGGTATCCAGACTCTGGTTTTTACGTTGAGCGTTTAGGCTCCGGTCAGTTTTGTTGGGTATCCAGACTCCGGTTTTTACGTTGAGCATTCAGGCTCCGGTCAGTTTCGTTGGGTATCCAGAATCCGGTTATTACGTTGGGCGTTCAGGCTCCGGTAAGTTTCGTTGGGTATCCAGACTCCGGTTATTACGTTGAGCGTTCAGGCTCCGGTCAGTTTCTTTGGTATCTAGACTCCGGTTATTACGTGGAGCGTTCAGGCTCCGGTCAGTTTCGTTGGGTATCCAGACTCCGGTTATTTCGTTGAGCGTTCAAGCTCCGGTCAATTTCGTTGTGTATCCAGACTCCGGTTATTACGTTGATCGTTCAGGCTCCAGTCAATTTCGTTGGGTATCCAGACTCCGGTTATTACGTAGAGCGTTCAGGCTCCGATCAGTTTCGTTTGATATCCAGACTTCGGTGATTACGTTGAGCGTTCAGGCTCCGGTCAGTTTCGTTGGGTATCCAGACTCCGTTTATTACGTTGAACATTCAGGCTCCGGTCAGTTTCGTTGGGTATCCAGACTCCGGTTATTACGTTGAGCATTCAGGCTCCGGTCAGTTTCGTTGGGTATTCAGACTCTGGTTTTTACGTTGAGCGTTTAGGCTCCGGTCAGTTTTGTTCGGTATCCAGACTCTGGTTATTATGTTGAGGGTTCAGGCTCCGGTCAGTTTTGTTGGGTATCCAGACTCTGGTTATTACGTTGAGTGTTCAGGCTCCGGTCAGTTTCGTTGGGTATCCAGACTCAGGTTATTACGTTGAGCGTTCAGGCACCTGTCAGTTTCGTTGTGTATCCAGACTCCGGTTATTACGTTGAGCGTTCAGGCTGCAGTCAGATTCGTTGGGTATCCAGACTCTGGTTTTTACGTTGAGAGTTTAGGCTCCGGTCAGTTTCGTTGGGTATCAAGACTCAGGTTATTACGTTGAGCGTTCAGGCTCTGATCAGTTTCGTTGGGTATCCAGACTCAGGTTATTACGTTGAGCATTCAGGCACCTGTCAGTTTCGTTGTGTATCCAGACTCCGGTTATTACGTTGAGCGTTCAGGCTCCAGTCAGTTTTGTTGGGTATCCAGACTCCGGTTTTTACGTTGAGGGTTCAGGCTCCGGTCAGTTTCGTTGGGTATCCAGACTCCGGTTATTACGTTGAGCGTTCAGGCTCCAGTCAGTTTCTTTGGGTATCCAGACTCCGGTTATTACGTTGAGCGTTCAGGCTCCGGTCAGTTTCTTTTGGTATCTAGACTCCGGTTATTACGTTGAGCGTTCAGACTCCGGTCAGTTTCGTTGGGTATCCAGACTCCGGTTATTAAGTTGAGCGTTCAGGCTTTGGTCAGTTTCTTTGGGTGTCCAGACTTCGGTTATTACGTTGAGCGTTCAGGCTCCGGTCAGTTTCGTTTGGTATCCAGACTTCGGTTATTACGTTGAGCGTTCAGGCTCCGGTCAGTTTCGTTGGGTATCCAGACTCCGTTTATTACGTTGAACGTTCAGGCTCCGGTCAGTTTCGTTGGGTATCAAGACTCCGGTTATTACGTTGAGCATTCAGGCTCCGGTCAGTTTCGTTGGGTATCCAGACTCTGGTTTTTATGTTGAGCGTTTAGGCTCCGGTCAGTTTTGTTGGGTATCCAAACTCCGGTTATTACGTTGAGCGTTCAGGCTCCGGTCAGTTTCTTTGGGTTTCTAGACTCCGGTTATTACGTTGAGCGGTCAGGCTCCGTTCAGTTTTGTTTGGTATCCAGACTTTGGTTATTACGTTGAGCATTCAGTCTCCGGTCAGTTTCGTTGGGTATCCAAACTCCGTTTATTACGTTGAACGTTCAGGCTCCGGTCAGTTTCGTTGGGTATCCAGACTCCGGTTATTACGTTGAGCATTCAGGCTCCGGTCAATTTCGTTGTGTATCCAGACTCCGGTTATTACGTTGATCATTCAGGCTCCAGTCAATTTCGTTGGGTATCCAGACTCCGGTTATTACGTAGAGCGTTCAGGCTCCGGTCTGTTTCGTTTGGTATCCAGACTTCGGTTATTACGTTGAGCGTTCAGGCTCCGGTCAGTTTCGTTGGGTATCCAGACTCCGTTTATTACGTTGAACGTTCAGGCTCCGGTCAGTTTCGTTGGGTATCCAGACTCCAGTTATTACGTTGAGCATTCAAGCTCCGGTCAGTTTCGTTGAGTATCCAGACTCTGGTTTTTACTTTGAGCGTTTAGGCTCCGGTCAGTTTTGTTGGGTATCCAGACTCAGGTTATTACGTTGAGCGTTCAGGCTCCGGTCAGTTTCTTTGGGTATCCAGACTCCGGTTATTACGTTGAGCGTTCAGGCTCTGGTCAGTTTCGTTTGGTATCCAGACTTTGGTTATTACGTTGAGCGTTCAGGCTCCGGTCAGTTTCGTTGGGTATCCAAACTCCGTTTATTACGTTGAACGTTCAGGCTCCGGTCAGTTTCGTTAGGTATCCAGACTCTGGTTATTACGTTGAGCATTCAGGCTCCGGTCAGTTTCGTTGGGTATCCAGACTCTGGTTTTTACGTTGAGCGTTTAGGCTCCGGTCAGTTTTGTTGGGTATCCAGACTCCGGTTATTATGTTGAGGGTTCAGGCTCCGGTCAGTTTCGTTGGGTATCCAGACTCCGGTTCTTACGTTGAGCGTTCAAGCTCCGGTCAGTTTCTTTGGTATCTAGACTCCGGTTATTACGTGGAGCGTTCAGGCTCCGGTCAGTTTCGTTGGGTATCCAGACTCCGGTTGTTTCGTTGAGCGTTCAGGCTCCGGTCAATTTCGTTGTGTATCCAGACTCCGGTTATTACGTTGATCGTTCAGGCTCCAGTCAATTTCGTTGGGTATCCAGTCTCCGGTTATTACGTAGAGCGTTCAGGCTCCGGTCAGTTTCGTTTGATATCCAGACTTTGGTGATTACGTTGAGCGTTCAGGCTCCGGTCAGTTTCGTTGGGTATCCAGACTCCGTTTATTACGTTGAACATTCAGGATCCGGTCAGTTTCGTTGGGTATCCAGACTCCGGTTATGATGTTGAGCATTCAGGCTCCGGTCAGTTTTGTTCGGTATCCAGACTGCGGTTATTATGTTGAGGGTTCAGCCTCCGGTCAGTTTTGTTGGGTATCCAGACTCTGGTTATTACGTTGAGTGTTCAGGCTCCGGTCAGTTTCGTTGGGTATCCAGACTCAGGTTATTACGTTGAGCGTTCAGGCTCCGGTCAGTTTCTTTGGGTATCCAGACTCCGGTTATTACGTTGAGCGTTCAGGCACCGGTCAGTTTCGTTGTGTATCCAGACTCCGGTTATTACGTTGAGCGTTTAGGCTCCGGTCAATTTCGTTGGGTATCCAGACTCCGGTTTTTTACATTGAGCGTTTAGGTTTCGGTCAGTTTTGTTGGGTATCCAGACTCCGGTTATTACGTTGAGTGTTCAGGCTCCGGTCAGTTTCGTTGGGTATCAAGACTCAGGTTATTACGTTGAGCGTTCAAGCTCTGATCAGTTTCGTTGGGTATCCAGACTCCGGTTCTTATGTTGAGCGTTCAAGCTCCGGTCAGTTTCTTTGGTATCTAGACTCCGGTTATTACGTGGAGCGTTCAGGCTCCGGTCAGTTTCGTTGGGTATCCAGACTCCGGTTGTTTCGTTGAGCGTTCAGGCTCCGGTCAATTTCGTTGTGTATCCAGACTCCGATTATTACGTTGATCGTTCAGGCTCCAGTCAATTTCGTTGGGTATCCAGACTCCGGTTATTACGTAGAGCGTTCAGGCTCCGGTCAGTTTCGTTTGATATCCAGACTTCGGTGATTACGTTGAGCGTTCAGGCTCCAGTCAGTTTCGTTGGGTATCTAGACTCCGTTTATTACGTTGAACATTCAGGCTCCGGTCAGTTTCGTTGGGTATCCAGACTCCGGTTATTACGTTGAGCATTCAGGCTCCGGTCAGTTTCGTTGGGTATTCAGACTCTGGTTTTTACGTTGAGCGTTTAGGCTCCGGTCAGTTTTGTTCGGTATCTAGACTCCGGTTATTATGTTGAGGGTTCAGGCTCCGGTCAGTTTTGTTGGGTCTCCAGACTCTGGTTATTACGTTGAGTGTTCAGGCTCCGGTCAGTTTCGTTGGGTATCTAGACTCAGGTTATTACGTTGAGCGTTCAGGCTCTGGTCAGTTTCTTTGGGTATCCAGACTCCGGTTATTACGTTGAGCGTTCAGGCACCGGTCAGTTTCGTTGTGTATCCAGACTCCGGTTATTACGTTGAGCGTTCAGGCTCCGGTCAGTTTCGTTGGGTATCCAGACTCCGGTTTTTTACATTGAACGTTCAGGTTCCGGTCAGTTTTGTTGGGTATCCAGACTCCGGTTATTACGTTGAGTGTTCAGGCTCTGGTCAGTTTCGTTGGGTATCAAGACTCAGGTTATTACGTTGAGCGTTCAGGCTCTAATCAGTTTCGTTGGGTATCCATACTCAGGTTATTACGTTGAGCATTCAGGCACCTGTCAGTTTCGTTGTGTATCCAGACTCCGGTTATTACGTTGAGCGTTAAGGCTCCAGTCAGTTTTGTTGGGTATCCAGACTCCGGTTTTTACGTTGAGGGTTCAGGCTCCAGTCAGTTTCTTTGGGTATCCAGACTCCGGTTATTACGTTGAGCGTTCAGGCTCCGGTCAGTTTCTTTTGGTATCCAGACTCCGGTTATTACGTTGAGCGTTCAGACTCCGGTCAGTTTCGTTGGGTATCCAGACTCCGGTTATTAAGTTGAGCGTTCAGGCTTCGGTCAGTTTCTTTTGGTATCCAGACTTCGGTTATTACGTTGAGCGTTCAGGCTCCGGTCAGTTTCGTTTGGTATCCAGACTTCGGTTATTACGTTGAGCGTTCAGGCTCCGGTCAGTTTCATTGGGTATCCAGACTCCGTTTATTACGTTGAACGTTCAGGCTCCGGTCAGTTTCGTTGGGTATCCAGACTCCGGTTATTACGTTGAGCGTTCAGGCTCCGGTCAGTTTCGTTTGGTATCCAGACTTTGGTTATTACGTTGAGCATTCAGGCTCCGGTCAGTTTTGTTGGGTATCCAAACTCCGTTTATTACGTTGAACGTTCAGGCTCCGGTCAATTTCGTTGGGTATCCAGACTCCGGTTATTACGTTGAGCATTCAGGCTCCGGTCAATTTCGTTGTGTATCCAGACTCCGGTTATTACGTTGATCGTTCAGGCTCCAGTCAATTTCGTTGGGTATCCAGACTCCGGTTATTACGTAGAGCATTCAGGCTCCGGTCAGTTTCGTTTGGTATCCAGACTTCGGTTATTACGTTGAGCGTTCAGGCTCCTGTCAGTTTCGTTGGGTATCCAGACTCCGTTTATTACGTTGAACGTTCAGGCTCCGGTCAGTTTCGTTGGGTATCCAGACTCCGGTTATTACGTTGAGCATTCAAGCTCCGGTCAGTTTCGTTGGGTATCCAGACTCTGGTTTTTACTTTGAGCGTTTAGGCTCCGGTCAGTTTTGTTGGGTATCCAGACTCCGGTTATTACGTTGAGCGTTCAGGCTCCGGTCAGTTTCTTTGGGTATTCAGACTCCGGTTATTACGTTGAGCGTTCAGGCTCTGGTCAGTTTCGTTTGGTATCCAGACTTTGGTTATTACGTTGAGCGTTCACGCTCCGGTCAGTTTCGTTGGGTATCCAAACTCCGTTTATTACGTTGAACGTTCAGGCTCCGGTCAGTTTCGTTAGGTATCCAGACTCTGGTTATTACGTTGAGCATTCAGGCTCCGGTCAGTTTCGTTGGGTATCCAGACTCTGGTTTTTACGTTGAGCGTTTAGGCTCCGGTCAGTTTTGTTGGGTATCCAGACTCCGGTTGTTATGTTGAGGGTTCAGGCTCCGGTCAGTTTCGTTGGGTATCCAGACTCCGGTTCTTACGTTGAGCGTTCAAGCTCCGGTCAGTTTCTTTGGTATCTATACTCCGGTTATTACGTGGAGCGTTCAGGCTCCGGTCAGTTTCGTTGGGTATCCAGACTCCGGTTATTTCGTTGAGCGTTCAGGCTCCGGTCAATTTCGTTGTGTATCCAGACTCCGGTTATTACGTTGATCGTTCAGGCTCCAGTCAATTTCGTTGGGTATCCAGACTCCGGTTATTACGTAGAGCGTTCAGGCTCCGGTCAGTTTCGTTTGATATCCAGACTTCGGTGATTACGTTGAGCATTCAGGCTACGGTCAGTTTCGTTGGGTATCCAGACTCCGTTTATTACGTTGAACATTCAGGCTCCGGTCAGTTTAGTTGGGTATCCAGACTCCGGTTATGACGTTGAGCATTCAGGCTCCGGTCAGTTTTGTTCGGTATCCAGACTCCGGTTATTATGTTGAGGGTTCAGGCTCCGGTCAGTTTTGTTGGGTATCCAGACTCTGGTTATTACGTTGAGTGTTCAGGCTCCGGTCAGTTTCGTTGGGTATCCAGACTCAGGTTATTACGTTGAGCGTTCAGGCTCTGGTCAGTTTCTTTGGGTATCCAGACTCCGGTTATTACGTTGAGCGTTCAGGCACCGGTCAGTTTCGTTGTGTATCCAGACTCCGGTTATTAGGTTGAGCGTTCAGGCTCCGGTCAGTTTCGTTGGGTATCCAGACTCCGGTTTTTTACATTGAGCGTTCAGGTTTCGGTCAGTTTTGTTGGGTATCCAGACTCCGGTTATTACGTTGAGTGTTCAGGCTCCGGTCAGTTTCGTTGGGTATCAAGACTCAGGTTATTACGTTGAGCGTTCAAGCTCTGATCAGTTTCGTTGGGTATCCAGACTCAGGTTATTACGTTGAGCATTCAGGCACCTGTCAGTTTCGTTGTGTATCCAGACTCCGGTTATTACGTTGAGCGTTCAGGCTCCAGTCAGTTTTGTTGGGTATCCAGACTCCGGTTTTTACGTTGAGGGTTCAGGCTCCGGTCAGTTTCGTTGGGTATCCAGACTCCGGTTATTACGTTGAGCGTTCAGGCTCCAGTCAGTTTCTTTGGGTATCCAGACTCCGGTTATTACGTTGAGCGTTCAGGCTCCAGTCAGTTTCTTTTGGTATCCAGACTCTGGTTATTACGTTGAGCGTTCAGACTCCGGTCAGTTTCGTTGGGTATCCAGACTCCGGTTATTAAGTTGAGCGTTCAGGCTTCGGTCAGTTTCTTTTGGTATCCAGACTTCGGTTATTACGTTGAGCGTTCAGGCTCCGGTCAGTTTCGTTTGGTATCCAGACTTCGGTTATTACGTTGAGCGTTCAGGCTCCGGTCAGTTTCGTTGGGTATCCAGACTCCATTTATTACGTTGAACGTTCAGGCTCCGGTCAGTTTCGTTGGGTATCCAGACTCCGGTTATTACGTTGAGCATTCATGCTCCGGTCAGTTTCGTTGGGTATCCAGACTCTGGTTTTTACGTTGAGCGTTTAGGCTCCGGTCAGTTTTGTTGGGTATCCAGACTCCGGTTATTACGTTGAGCGTTCAGGCTCCGGTCAGTTTCTTTGGGTTTCTAGACTCCGGTTATTACGTTGAGCGTTCAGGCTCTGGTCAGTTTCGTTTGGTATCCAGACTTTGGTTATTACGTTGAGCGTTCACGCTCCGGTCAGTTTCGTTGGGTATCCAAACTCCGTTTATTACGTTGAACGTTCAGGCTCCGGTCAGTTTCGTTAGGTATCCAGACTCTGGTTATTACGTTGAGCATTCAGGCTCCGGTCAGTTTCGTTGGGTATCCAGACTCTGGTTTTTACGTTGAGCGTTTAGGCTCCGGTCAGTTTTGTTGGGTATCCAGACTCCGGTTGTTATGTTGAGGGTTCAGGCTCCGGTCAGTTTCGTTGGGTATCCAGACTCCGGTTCTTACGTTGAGCGTTCAAGCTCCGGTCAGTTTCTTTGGTATCTATACTCCGGTTATTACGTGGAGCGTTCAGGCTCCGGTCAGTTTCGTTGGGTATCCAGACTCCGGTTATTTCGTTGAGCGTTCAGGCTCCGGTCAATTTCGTTGTGTATCCAGACTCCGGTTATTACGTTGATCGTTCAGGCTCCAGTCAATTTCGTTGGGTATCCAGACTCCGGTTATTACGTAGAGCGTTCAGGCTCCGGTCAGTTTCGTTTGATATCCAGACTTCGGTGATTACGTTGAGCATTCAGGCTACGGTCAGTTTCGTTGGGTATCCAGACTCCGTTTATTACGTTGAACATTCAGGCTCCGGTCAGTTTAGTTGGGTATCCAGACTCCGGTTATGACGTTGAGCATTCAGGCTCCGGTCAGTTTTGTTCGGTATCCAGACTCCGGTTATTATGTTGAGGGTTCAGGCTCCGGTCAGTTTTGTTGGGTATCCAGACTCTGGTTATTACGTTGAGTGTTCAGGCTCCGGTCAGTTTCGTTGGGTATCCAGACTCAGGTTATTACGTTGAGCGTTCAGGCTCTGGTCAGTTTCTTTGGGTATCCAGACTCCGGTTATTACGTTGAGCGTTCAGGCACCGGTCAGTTTCGTTGTGTATCCAGACTCCGGTTATTAGGTTGAGCGTTCAGGCTCCGGTCAGTTTCGTTGGGTATCCAGACTCCGGTTTTTTACATTGAGCGTTCAGGTTTCGGTCAGTTTTGTTGGGTATCCAGACTCCGGTTATTACGTTGAGTGTTCAGGCTCCGGTCAGTTTCGTTGGGTATCAAGACTCAGGTTATTACGTTGAGCGTTCAAGCTCTGATCAGTTTCGTTGGGTATCCAGACTCAGGTTATTACGTTGAGCATTCAGGCACCTGTCAGTTTCGTTGTGTATCCAGACTCCGGTTATTACGTTGAGCGTTCAGGCTCCAGTCAGTTTTGTTGGGTATCCAGACTCCGGTTTTTACGTTGAGGGTTCAGGCTCCGGTCAGTTTCGTTGGGTATCCAGACTCCGGTTATTACGTTGAGCGTTCAGGCTCCAGTCAGTTTCTTTGGGTATCCAGACTCCGGTTATTACGTTGAGCGTTCAGGCTCCAGTCAGTTTCTTTTGGTATCCAGACTCTGGTTATTACGTTGAGCGTTCAGACTCCGGTCAGTTTCGTTGGGTATCCAGACTCCGGTTATTAAGTTGAGCGTTCAGGCTTCGGTCAGTTTCTTTTGGTATCCAGACTTCGGTTATTACGTTGAGCGTTCAGGCTCCGGTCAGTTTCGTTTGGTATCCAGACTTCGGTTATTACGTTGAGCGTTCAGGCTCCGGTCAGTTTCGTTGGGTATCCAGACTCCATTTATTACGTTGAACGTTCAGGCTCCGGTCAGTTTCGTTGGGTATCCAGACTCCGGTTATTACGTTGAGCATTCATGCTCCGGTCAGTTTCGTTGGGTATCCAGACTCTGGTTTTTACGTTGAGCGTTTAGGCTCCGGTCAGTTTTGTTGGGTATCCAGACTCCGGTTATTACGTTGAGCGTTCAGGCTCCGGTCAGTTTCTTTGGGTTTCTAGACTCCGGTTATTACGTTGAGCGTTCAGGCTCCGGTCAGTTTTGTTTGGTATCCAGACTTTGGTTATTACGTTGAGCATTCAGGCTCCGGTCAGTTTCGTTGGGTATCCAAACTCCGTTTATTACGTTGAACGTTCAGGCTCGGGTCAGTTTCATTGGGTATCCAGACTCCGGTTATTACGTTGAGCATTCAGGCTCCGGTCAATTTCGTTGTGTATCCAGACTCCGGTTATTACGTTGATCGTTCAGGCTCCAGTCAATTTCGTTGGGTATCCAGACTCCGGTTATTACGTAGAGCATTCAGGCTCCGGTCAGTTTCGTTTGATATCCAGACTTCGGTGATTACGTTGAGCGTTCAGGCTCTGGTCAGTTTCGTTGGGTATCCAGACTCCGTTTATTACGTTGAACATTCAGGCTCCGGTCAGTTTCGTTGGGTATCCAGACTCCGGTTATGACGTTGAGCATTCAGGCTCCGGTCAGTTTTGTTCGGTATCCAGACTCCGGTTATTATGTTGAGGGTTCAGGCTCCGGTCAGTTTTGTTGGGTATCCAGACTCTGGTTATTACGTTGAGTGTTCAGGCTCCGGTCAGTTTCGTTGGGTATCCAGACTCAGGTTATTACGTTGAGCGTTCAGGCTCTGGTCAGTTTCTTTGGGTATCCAGACTCCGGTTATTACGTTGAGCGTTCAGGCACCGGTCAGTTTCGTTGTGTATCCAGACTTCGGTTATTACGTTGAGCGTTCAGGCTCCGGTCAGTTTCGTTGGGTATCCAGACTCCGGTTTTTTACATTGAGCGTTCAGGTTTCGGTCAGTTTTGTTGGGTATCCAGACTCCGGTTATTACGTTGAGTGTTCAGGCTCCGGTCAGTTTCGTTGGGTATCAAGACTCAGGTTATTACGTTGAGCGTTCAAGCTCTGATCAGTTTCGTTGGGTATCCAGACTCAGGTTATTACGTTGAGCATTCAGGTACCTGTCAGTTTCGTTGTGTATCCAGACTCCGGTTATTACGTTGAGCGTTCAGGCTCCAGTCAGTTTTGTTGGGTATCCAGACTCCGGTTTTTACGTTGAGGGTTCAGGCTCCGGTCAGTTTTGTTGGGTATCCAGACTCCGGTTATTACGTTGAGCGTTCAGGCTCCAGTCAGTTTCTTTGGGTATCCAGACTCCGGTTATTACGTTGAGCGTTCAGGCTCCGGTCAGTTTCTTTTGGTATCCAGACTCTGGTTATTACGTTGAGCGTTCAGACTCCGGTCAGTTTCGTTGGGTATCCAGACTCCGGTTATTAAGTTGAGCGTTCAGGCTTCGGTCAGTTTCTTTTGGTATCCAGACTTCGGTTATTACGTTGAGCGTTCAGGCTCCGGTCAGTTTCGTTTGGTATCCAGACTTCGGTTATTACGTTGAGCGTTCAGGCTCCGGTCAGTTTCGTTGGGTATCCAGACTCCATTTATTACGTTGAACGTTCAGGCTTCGGTCAGTTTCGTTGGGTATCCAGACTCCGGTTATTACGTTGAGCATTCAGGCTCCGGTCAGTTTCGTTGGGTATCCAGACTCTGGTTTTTACGTTGAGCGTTTAGGCTCCGGTCAGTTTTGTTGGGTATCCAGACTCCGGTTATTACGTTGAGCGTTCAGGCTCCGGTCAGTTTCTTTGGGTTTCTAGACTCCGGTTATTACGTTGAGCGTTCAGGCTCCGGTCAGTTTCGTTTGGTATCCAGACTTTGGTTATTACGTTGAGCATTCAGGCTCCGGTCAGTTTCGTTGGGTATCCAAACTCCGTTTATTACGTTGAACGTTCAGGCTCCGGTCAGTTTCGTTGGGTATCCAGACTCCGGTTATTACGTTGAGCATTCAGGCTCCGGTCAATTTCGTTGTGTATCCAGACTCCGGTTATTACGTTGATCGTTCAGGCTCCAGTCAATTTCGTTGGGTATCCAGACTCCGGTTATTACGTAGAGCATTCAGGCTCCGGTCAGTTTCGTTTGGTATCCAGACTTCGGTTATTACGTTGAGCGTTCAGGCTCCTGTCAGTTTCGTTGGGTATCCAGACTCCGTTTATTACGTTGAACGTTCAGGCTCCGGTCAGTTTCGTTGGGTATCCAGACTCCGGTTATTACGTTGAGCATTCAAGCTCCGGTCAGTTTCGTTGGGTATCCAGACTCTGGTTTTTACTTTGAGCGTTTAGGCTCCGGTCAGTTTTGTTGGGTATCCAGACTCCGGTTATTACGTTGAGCGTTCAGGCTCCGGTCAGTTTCTTTGGGTATCCAGACTCCGGTTATTACGTTGAGCGTTCAGGCTCTGGTCAGTTTCGTTTGGTATCCAGACTTTGGTTATTACGTTGAGCGTTCAGGCTCCGGTCAGTTTCGTTGGGTATCCAAACTCCGTTTATTACGTTGAACGTTCAGGCTCCGGTCAGTTTCGTTAGGTATCCAGACTCTGGTTATTCCGTTGAGCATTCAGGCTCCGGTCAGTTTCGTTGGGTATCCAGACTCTGGTTTTTACGTTGAGCGTTTAGGCTCCGGTCAGTTTTGTTGGGTATCCAGACTCCGGTTATTATGTTGAGGGTTAAGGCTCCGGTCAGTTTCGTTGGGTATCCAGACTCCGGTTCTTACGTTGAGCGTTCAAGCTCCGGTCAGTTTCTTTGGTATCTAGACTCCGGTTATAACGTGGAGCGTTCCGGCTCCGGTCAGTTTCGTTGGGTATCCAGACTCCGGTTATTTCGTTGAGCGTTCAGGCTCCGGTCAATTTCGTTGTGTATCCAGACTCCAGTTATTACGTTGATCGTTCAGGCTCTAGTCAATTTCGTTCGGTATCCAGACTCCGGTTATTACGTAGAGCGTTCAGGCTCCGGTCAGTTTCGTTTGATATCCAGACTTCGGTGATTACGTTGAGCGTTCAGGCTCCGGTCAGTTTCGTTGGGTATCCAGACTCCGTTTATTACGTTGAACATTCAGGCTCCGGTCAGTTTCGTTGGGTATCCAGACTCCGGTTATGACGTTGAGCATTCAGGCTCCGGTCAGTTTTGTTCGGTATCCAGACTCCGGTTATTATGTTGAGGGTTCAGGCTCCGGTCAGTTTTGTTGGGTATCCAGACTCTGGTTATTACGTTGAGTGTTCAGGCTCCGGTCAGTTTCGTTGGGTATCCAGACTCAGGTTATTACGTTGAGCGTTCAGGCTCTGGTCAGTTTCTTTGGGTATCCAGACTCCGGTTATTACGTTGAGCGTTCAGGCACCGGTCAGTTTCGTTGTGTATCCAGACTCCGGTTATTACGTTGAGCGTTCAGGCTCCGGTCAGTTTCGTTGGGTATCCAGACACCGGTTTTTTACATTGAGCGTTCAGGTTTCGGTCAGTTTTGTTGGGTATCCAGACTCCGGTTATTACGTTGAGTGTTCAGGCTCCGGTCAGTTTCGTTGGGTATCAAGACTCAGGTTATTACGTTGAGCGTTCAAGCTCTGATCAGTTTCGTTGGGTATCCAGACTCAGGTTATTACGTTGAGCATTCAGGCACCTGTCAGTTTCGTTGTGTATCCAGACTCCGGTTATTACGTTGAGCGTTTAGGCTCCAGTCAGTTTTGTTGGGTATCCAGACTCCGGTTTTTACGTTGAGGGTTCAGGCTCCGGTCAGTTTCATTGGGTATCCTGACTCCGGTTATTACGTTGAGCGTTCAGGCTCCAGACAGTTTCTTTGGGTATCCAGACTCCGGTTATTACGTTGAGCGTTCAGGCTCCGGTCAGTTTCTTTTGGTATCCAGACTCTGGTTATTACGTTGAGCGTTAAGACTCCGGTCAGTTTCGTTGGGTATCCAGACTCCGGTTATTAAGTTGAGCGTTCAGGCTTCGGTCAGTTTCTTTTGGTATCCAGACTTCGGTTATTACGTTGAGCGTTCAGGCTCCGGTCAGTTTCGTTTGGTATCCAGACTTCGGTTATTACGTTGAGCGTTCAGGCTCCGGTCAGTTTCGTTGGGTATCCAGACTCCATTTATTACGTTGAACGTTCAGGCTCCGGTCAGTTTCGTTGGGTATCCAGACTCCGGTTATTACGTTGAGCATTCAGGCTCCGGTCAGTTTCGTTGGGTATCCAGACTCTGGTTTTTACGTTGAGCGTTTAGGCTCCGGTCAGTTTTGTTGGGTATCCAGACTCCGGTTATTATGTTGAGGGTTAAGGCTCCGGTCAGTTTCGTTGGGTATCCAGACTCCGGTTCTTACGTTGAGCGTTCAAGCTCCGGTCAGTTTCTTTGGTATCTAGACTCCGGTTATAACGTGGAGCGTTCCGGCTCCGGTCAGTTTCGTTGGGTATCCAGACTCCGGTTATTTCGTTGAGCGTTCAGGCTCCGGTCAATTTCGTTGGGTATCCAGACTCCAGTTATTACGTTGATCGTTCAGGCTCCAGTCAATTTCGTTCGGTATCCAGACTCCGGTTATTACGTAGAGCGTTCAGGCTCCGGTCAGTTTCGTTTGATATCCAGACTTCGGTGATTACGTTGAGCGTTCAGGCTCCGGTCAGTTTCGTTGGGTATCCAGACTCCGTTTATTACGTTGAACATTCAGGCTCCGGTCAGTTTCGTTGGGTATCCAGACTCCGGTTATGACGTTGAGCATTCAGGCTCCGGTCAGTTTTGTTCGGTATCCAGACTCCGGTTATTATGTTGAGGGTTCAGGCTCCGGTCAGTTTTGTTGGGTATCCAGACTCTGGTTATTACGTTGAGTGTTCAGGCTCCGGTCAGTTTCGTTGGGTATCCAGACTCAGGTTATTACGTTGAGCGTTCAGGCTCTGGTCAGTTTCTTTGGGTATCCAGACTCCGGTTATTACGTTGAGCGTTCAGGCACCGGTCAGTTTCGTTGTGTATCCAGACTCCGGTTATTACGTTGAGCGTTCAGGCTCCGGTCAGTTTCGTTGGGTATCCAGACACCGGTTTTTTACATTGAGCGTTCAGGTTTCGGTCAGTTTTGTTGGGTATCCAGACTCCGGTTATTACGTTGAGTGTTCAGGCTCCGGTCAGTTTCGTTGGGTATCAAGACTCAGGTTATTACGTTGAGCGTTCAAGCTTTGATCAGTTTCGTTGGGTATCCAGACTCAGGTTATTACGTTGAGCATTCAGGCACCTGTCAGTTTCGTTGTGTATCTAGACTCCGGTTATTACGTTGAGCGTTCAGGCTCCAGTCAGTTTTGTTGGGTATCCAGACTCCGGTTTTTACGTTGAGGGTTCAGGCTCCGGTCAGTTTCATTGGGTATCCAGACTCCGGTTATTACGTTGAGCGTTCAGGCTCCAGACAGTTTCTTTGGGTATCCAGACTCCGGTTATTACGTTGAGCGTTCAGGCTCCGGTCAGTTTCTTTTGGTATCCAGACTCTGGTTATTACGTTGAGCGTTCAGACTCCGGTCAGTTTCGTTGGGTATCCAGACTCCGGTTATTAAGTTGAGCGTTCAGGCTTCGGTCAGTTTCTTTTGGTATCCAGACTTCGGTTATTACGTTGAGCGTTCAGGCTCCGGTCAGTTTCGTTTGGTATCCAGACTTCGGTTATTACGTTGAGCGTTCAGGCTCCGGTCAGTTTCGTTGGGTATCCAGACTCCATTTATTACGTTGAACGTTCAGGCTCCGGTCAGTTTCGTTGGGTATCCAGACTCCGGTTATTACGTTGAGCATTCAGGCTCCGGTCAGTTTCGTTGGGTATCCAGACTCTGGTTTTTACGTTGAGCGTTTAGGCTCCGGTCAGTTTTGTTGGGTATCCAGACTCCGGTTATTACGTTGAGCGTTCAGGCTCCGGTCAGTTTCTTTGGGTTTCTAGACTCCGGTTATTACGTTGAGCGTTCAGGCTCCGGTCAATTTCGTTTGGTATCCAGACTTTGGTTATTACGTTGAGCATTCAGGCTCCGGTCAGTTTCGTTGGGTATCCAAACTCCGTTTATTACGTTGAACGTTCAGGCTCCGGTCAGTTTCGTTGGGTATCCAGACTCCGGTTATTACGTTGAGCATTCAGGCTCCGGTCAATTTTGTTGTGTATCCAGACTCCGGTTATTACGTTGATCGTTCAGGCTCCAGTCAATTTCGTTGGGTATCCAGACTCCGGTTATTACGTTGAGCGTTCAGGCTCCGGTCAGTTTCGTTGGGTATCCAGACTCAATTTATTACGTTCAACGTTCAGGCTCCGGTCAATTTCGTTGGGTATCCAGACTCCGGTTATTACGTTGAGCATTCAAGCTCCGGTCAGTTTCGTTGGGTATCCAGACTCTGGTTTTTACTTTGAGCGTTTAGGCTCCGGTCAGTTTTGTTGGGTATCCAGACTCCGGTTATTACGTTGAGCGTTCAGGCTCCGGTCAGTTTCTTTGGGTATCCAGACTCCGGTTATTACGTTGAGCGTTCAGGCTCTGGTCAGTTTCGTTTGGTATCCAGACTTAGGTTATTACGTTGAGCATTCAGGCTCCGGTCGGTTTCGTTTGGTATCCAAACTCCGTTTATTACGTTGAACGTTCAGGCTCCGGTCAGTTTCGTTAGGTATCCAGACTCCGGTTATTACGTTGAGCATTCAGGCTCCGGTCAGTTTCGTTGGGTATCCAGACTCTGGTTTTTACGTTGAGCGTTTAGGCTCCGGTCAGTTTTGTTGGGTATCCAGACTCCGGTTATTATGTTGAGGGTTCAGGCTCCGGTCAATTTCGTTGGGTATCCAGACTCCGGTTCTTACGTTGAGCGTTCAAGCTCCGGTCAGTTTCTTTGGTATCTAGACTCCGGTTCTTACGTGGAGCGTTCAGGCTCCGGTCAGTTTCGTTGGGTATCCAGACTCCGGTTGTTTCGTTGAGCGTTCAGGCTCCGGTCAATTTCGTTGTGTATCCAGACTCCGGTTATTACGTTGATCGTTCAGGCTCCAGTCAATTTCGTTGGGTATCCAGACTCCGGTTACTACGTAGAGCGTTCAGGCTCCGGTCAGTTTCGTTTGATATCCAGACTTTGGTGATTACGTTGAGCGTTCAGGCTCCGGTCAGTTTCGTTGGGTATCCAGACTCCGTTTATTACGTTGAACATTCAGGCTCCGGTCAGTTTCGTTGGGTATCCAGACTCCGGTTATTACGTTGAGCATTCAGGCTCCGGTCAGTTTCGTTGGGTATTCAGACTCTGGTTTTTACGTTGAGCGTTTAGGCTCCGGTCAGTTTTGTTCAGTATCTAGACTCCGGTTATTATGTTGAGGGTTCAGGCTCCGGTCAGTTTTGTTGGGTATCCAGACTCTGGTTATTACGTTGAGTGTTCAGGCTCCGGTCAGTTTCGTTGGGTATCCAGACTCAGGTTATTACGTTGAGCGTTCAGGCTCCGGTCAGTTTCTTTGGGTATCCAGACTCCGGTTATTACGTTGAGCGTTCAGGCACCGGTCAGTTTCATTGTGTATCCAGACTCCGGTTATTACGTTGAGCGTTCAGGCTCCGGTCAGTTTCGTTGGGTATCCAGACTCCGGTTTTTTACATTGAGCGTTCAGGTTCCGGTCAGTTTTGTTGGGTATCCAGACTCCGGTTATTACGTTGAGTGTTCAGGCTCCGGTCAGTTTCGTTGGGTATCAAGACTCAGGTTATTACGTTGAGCGTTCAGGCTCTGATCAGTTTCGTTGGGTATCCAGACTCAGGTTATTACGTTGAGCATTCAGGCACCTGTCAGTTTCGTTGTGTATCCAGACTCCGGTTATTACGTTGAGCGTTAAGGCTCCAGTCAGTTTTGTTGGGTATCCAGACTCCGGTTTTTACGTTGAGGGTTCAGGCTCCGGTCAGTTTCGTTGGGTATCCAGACTCCGGTTATTACGTTGAGCGTTCAGGCTCCAGTCAGTTTCTTTGGGTATCCAGACTCCGGTTATTACGTTGAGCGTTCAGGCTCCGGTCAGTTTCTTTTGGTATCCAGACTCCGGTTATTACGTCGAGCGTTCAGACTCCGGTCAGTTTCGTTGGGTATCCAGACTCCGGTTATTAAGTTGAGCGTTCAGGCTTCGGTCAGTTTCTTTTGGTATCCAGACTTCGGTTATTACGTTGAGCGTTCAGGCTCCGGTCAGTTTCGTTTGGTATCCAGACTTCGGTTATTACGTTGAGCGTTCAGGCTCCGGTCAGTTTCGTTGGGTATCCAGACTCCGTTTATTACGTTGAACGTTCAGGCTCCGGTCAGTTTCGTTGGGTATCCAGACTCCGGTTATTACGTTGAGCATTCAGGCTCCGGTCAATTTTGTTGTGTATCCAGACTCCGGTTATTACGTTGATCGTTCAGGCTCCAGTCAATTTCGTTGGGTATCCAGACTCCGGTTATTACGTTGAGCGTTCAGGCTCCGGTCAGTTTCGTTGGGTATCCAGACTCAATTTATTACGTTCAACGTTCAGGCTCCGGTCAATTTCGTTGGGTATCCAGACTCCGGTTATTACGTTGAGCATTCAAGCTCCGGTCAGTTTCGTTGGGTATCCAGACTCTGGTTTTTACTTTGAGCGTTTAGGCTCCGGTCAGTTTTGTTGGGTATCCAGACTCCGGTTATTACGTTGAGCGTTCAGGCTCCGGTCAGTTTCTTTGGGTATCCAGACTCCGGTTATTACGTTGAGCGTTCAGGCTCTGGTCAGTTTCGTTTGGTATCCAGACTTAGGTTATTACGTTGAGCATTCAGGCTCCGGTCGGTTTCGTTTGGTATCCAAACTCCGTTTATTACGTTGAACGTTCAGGCTCCGGTCAGTTTCGTTAGGTATCCAGACTCCGGTTATTACGTTGAGCATTCAGGCTCCGGTCAGTTTCGTTGGGTATCCAGACTCTGGTTTTTACGTTGAGCGTTTAGGCTCCGGTCAGTTTTGTTGGGTATCCAGACTCCGGTTATTATGTTGAGGGTTCAGGCTCCGGTCAATTTCGTTGGGTATCCAGACTCCGGTTCTTACGTTGAGCGTTCAAGCTCCGGTCAGTTTCTTTGGTATCTAGACTCCGGTTCTTACGTGGAGCGTTCAGGCTCCGGTCAGTTTCGTTGGGTATCCAGACTCCGGTTGTTTCGTTGAGCGTTCAGGCTCCGGTCAATTTCGTTGTGTATCCAGACTCCGGTTATTACGTTGATCGTTCAGGCTCCAGTCAATTTCGTTGGGTATCCAGACTCCGGTTACTACGTAGAGCGTTCAGGCTCCGGTCAGTTTCGTTTGATATCCAGACTTTGGTGATTACGTTGAGCGTTCAGGCTCCGGTCAGTTTCGTTGGGTATCCAGACTCCGTTTATTACGTTGAACATTCAGGCTCCGGTCAGTTTCGTTGGGTATCCAGACTCCGGTTATTACGTTGAGCATTCAGGCTCCGGTCAGTTTCGTTGGGTATTCAGACTCTGGTTTTTACGTTGAGCGTTTAGGCTCCGGTCAGTTTTGTTCAGTATCTAGACTCCGGTTATTATGTTGAGGGTTCAGGCTCCGGTCAGTTTTGTTGGGTATCCAGACTCTGGTTATTACGTTGAGTGTTCAGGCTCCGGTCAGTTTCGTTGGGTATCCAGACTCAGGTTATTACGTTGAGCGTTCAGGCTCCGGTCAGTTTCTTTGGGTATCCAGACTCCGGTTATTACGTTGAGCGTTCAGGCACCGGTCAGTTTCATTGTGTATCCAGACTCCGGTTATTACGTTGAGCGTTCAGGCTCCGGTCAGTTTCGTTGGGTATCCAGACTCCGGTTTTTTACATTGAGCGTTCAGGTTCCGGTCAGTTTTGTTGGGTATCCAGACTCCGGTTATTACGTTGAGTGTTCAGGCTCCGGTCAGTTTCGTTGGGTATCAAGACTCAGGTTATTACGTTGAGCGTTCAGGCTCTGATCAGTTTCGTTGGGTATCCAGACTCAGGTTATTACGTTGAGCATTCAGGCACCTGTCAGTTTCGTTGTGTATCCAGACTCCGGTTATTACGTTGAGCGTTAAGGCTCCAGTCAGTTTTGTTGGGTATCCAGACTCCGGTTTTTACGTTGAGGGTTCAGGCTCCGGTCAGTTTCGTTGGGTATCCAGACTCCGGTTATTACGTTGAGCGTTCAGGCTCCAGTCAGTTTCTTTGGGTATCCAGACTCCGGTTATTACGTTGAGCGTTCAGGCTCCGGTCAGTTTCTTTTGGTATCCAGACTCCGGTTATTACGTCGAGCGTTCAGACTCCGGTCAGTTTCGTTGGGTATCCAGACTCCGGTTATTAAGTTGAGCGTTCAGGCTTCGGTCAGTTTCTTTTGGTATCCAGACTTCGGTTATTACGTTGAGCGTTCAGGCTCCGGTCAGTTTCGTTTGGTATCCAGACTTCGGTTATTACGTTGAGCGTTCAGGCTCCGGTCAGTTTCGTTGGGTATCCAGACTCCGTTTATTACGTTGAACGTTCAGGCTCCGGTCAGTTTCGTTGGGTATCCAGACTCCGGTTATTACGTTGAGCATTCAGGCTCCGGTCAGTTTCGTTGGGTATCCAGACTCTGGTTTTTACTTTGAGCGTTTAGGCTCCGGTCAGTTTTGTTGGGTATCCAGACTCCGGTTATTACGTTGAGCGTTCAGGCTCCGGTCAGTTTCTTTGGGTATCCAGACTCCGGTTATTACGTTGAGCGTTCAGGCTCTGGTCAGTTTCGTTTGGTATCCAGACTTTGGTTATTACGTTGAGCGTTCAGGCTCCGGTCAGTTTCGTTGGGTATCCAAACTCCGTTTATTACGTTGAACGTTCAGGCTCCGGTCAGTTTTGTTAGGTATCCAGACTCCGGTTATTACGTTGAGCATTCAGGCTCCGGTCAGTTTCGTTGGGTATCCAGACTCTGGTTTTTACGTTGAGCGTTTAGGCTCCGGTCAGTTTTGTTGGGTATCCAGACTCCGGTTATTATGTTGAGGGTTCAGGCTCCGGTCAGTTTCGTTGGGTATCCAGACTCCGGTTCTTACGTTGAGCGTTCAAGCTCCGGTCAGTTTCTTTGGTATCTAGACTCCGGTTATTACGTGGAGCGTTCACGCTCCGGTCAGTTTCGTTGGGTATCCAGACTCCGATTATTTCGTTGAGCGTTCAGGCTCCGGTCAATTTCATTGTGTATCCAGACTGCGGTTATTACGTTGATCGTTCAAGCTCCAGTCAATTTCGTTGGGTATCCAGACTCCGGTTATTACGTAGAGCGTTCAGGCTCCGGTCAGTTTCGTTTGATATCCAGACTTCGGTGATTACGTTGAGCGTTCAGGCTCCGGTCAGTTTCGTTGGGTATCCAGACTCCGTTTATTACGTTGAACATTCAGGCTCCGGTCAGTTTCGTTGGGTATCCAGACTCCGGTTATGACGTTGAGCATTCAGGCTCTGGTCAGTTTTGTTCGGTATGCAGACTCCGGTTATTATGTTGAGGGTTCAGGCTCCGGTCAGTTTTGTTGGGTATCCAGACTCTGGTTATTACGTTGAGTGTTCAGGCTCCGGTCAGTTTCGTTGGGTATCAAGACTCAGGTTATTACGTTGAGCGTTCAGGCTCCGGTCAATTTCTTTGGGTATCCAGACTCCGGTTATTACGTTGAGCGTTCAGGCACCGGTCAGTTTCGTTGTGTATCCAGACTCCGGTTATTACGTTGAGCGTTCAGGCTCCGGTCAGTTTCGTTGGGTATCCAGACTCCGGTTTTTTACATTGAGCGTTCAGGCTTCAGTCAATTTTGTTGGGTATCCAGACTCCGGTTATTACGTTGAGTGTTCAGGCTCCGGGTAGTTTTGTTGGGTATCCAGACTCAGGTTATTACGTTGAGCATTCAGGCACCTGTCAGTTTCGTTGTGTATCCAGACTCCGGTTATTACGTTGAGCGTTCAGGCTCCAGTCAGTTTTGTTGGGTATCCAGACTCCGGTTTTTACGTTGAGGGTTCAGGCTCCGGTCAGTTTCGTTGGGTATCCAGACTCCGGTTATTACATTGAGTGTTCAGGCTCCAGTCAGTTTATTTGGGTATCCAGACTCCGGTTATTACGTTGAGCGTTCAGGCTCCGGTCAGTTTCTTTTGGTATCCAGACTCCGGTTATTACGTTGAGCATTCAGACTCCGGTCAGTTTCGTTGGGTATCCAGACTCCGGTTATTAAGTTGAGCGTTCAGGCTTCGGTCAGTTTCTTTTGGTATCCAGACTTCGGTTATTACGTTGAGCTTTCAGGCTCTGGTCAGTTTCGTTTGGTATCCAGACTTCGGTTATTACGTTGAGCGTTCAGGCTCCGATCAGTTTCGTTGGGTATCCAGACTCCATTTATTACGTTGAACGTTCAGGCTCCGGTCAGTTTCGTTGGGTATCCAGACTCCGGTTATTACGTTGAGCATTCAGGCTCCGGTCAGTTTCGTTGGGTATCCAGACTCTGGTTTTTATGTTGAGCGTTTAGGCTCCGGTCAGTTTTGTTGGGTATCCAGACTCCGGTTATTACGTTGAGCGTTCAGGCTCCGATCGGTTTCTTTGGGTTTCTAGACTCCGGTTATTACGTTGAGCGTTTAGGCTCCGGTCAGTTTCGTTTGGTAACCAGACTTTGGTTATTATGTTGAGCATTCAGGCTCCGGTCAATTTCGTTGGGTATCCAAACTCCGTTTATTACGTTGAACGTTCAGGCTCCGGTCAGTTTCGTTGGGTATCCAGACTCCGGTTATTACGTTGAGCATTCAGGCTCCGGTCAATTTTGTTGTGTATCCAGACTCCGGTTATTACTTTGATCGTTCAGGCTCCAGTCAATTTCGTTGGGTATCCAGACTCCGGTTATTACGTAGAGCGTTCAGGCTCCGGTCAGTTTCGTTTGGTATCCAGACTTCGGTTATTATGTTGAGCGTTCAGGCTCCGGTCAGTTTCGTTGGGTATCCAGACTCCGTTTATTACGTTGAACGTTCAGGCTCCGGTCAGTTTTGTTGGGTATCCAGACTCCGGTTATTACGTTGAGCATTCAAGCTCCGGTCAGTTTCGTTGGGTATCCAGACTCTGGTTTTTACTTTGAGCGTTTAGGCTCCGGTCAGTTTCGTTGGGTATCCAAACTCCATTTATTACATTGAACGTTCAGGCTCCGGTCAGTTTCGTTAGCTATCCGGACTCCGGTTATTACGTTGAGCATTCAGGCTCCGGTCAGTTTCGTTGTGTATCCAGACTCCGGTTATTACGTTGAGCGTTCAGGCTCCAGTCAGATTCGTTGTGTATCCAGACTCCGGTTATTACGTTGAGCGTTCAGGCTCCGGTCAGTTTCGTTGGGTATCTAGACTCCGGTTTTTTACGTTGAGCGTTCAGGTTCCGGTCAGTTTTGTTGGGTATCCAGACTCCGGTTATTACGTTGAGTGTTCAGGCTCCGGTCAGTTTCGTTGGGTATCAAGACTCAGGTTATTACGTTGAGCGTTCAGGCTATGATCAGTTTCGTTGGGTATCCAGACTCAGGTTATTACGTTGAGCATTCAGGCACCTGTCAATTTCGTTATGTATCCAGACTCCGGTTATTACGTTGAGCGTTCAGGCTCCAGTCAGTTTTGTTGGGTATCCAGACTCCGGTTTTTTAGTTGAGCGTTCAGGCTCCAGTCAGTGTCGTTGGGTATCCAGACTCTGGTTATTACGTTGAGCGTTCAGGCTCCGGTCAGTTTCTTTTGGTATCCAGACTCCGGTTATTACGTTGATCGTTCAGGCTCCGGTCAGTTTCGTTTGGTATCCAGACTCCGGTTATTAAGTATAGCGTTCAGGCTCCGGTCAGTTTCGTTTGGTATCCAGACTTCGGTTATTACGTTGAGCGTTCAGGCTCCGGTCAGTTTCGTTGGGTATTCAGACTCCGTTTATTACGTTGAACGTTCAGGCTCCGGTCAGTTTCGTTGGGTATCCAGACTCCGGTTATTACGTTGAGCATTCAGGCTCCGGTCAGTTTCGTTGGGTATCCAGACTCTGGTTTTTACGTTGAGCGTTTAGGCTCCGGTCAGTTTTGTTGGGTATCCAGACTCCGGTTATTACGTTGAGCGTTCAGGTTCCGGTCAGTTTCTTTGGGTTTCCAGACTCCGGTTATTACGTTGAGCATTCAGGCTCCGGTGAGTTTCGTTTGGTATCCAGACTTTGGTTATTACGTTGAGCGTTCAGGCTCCGGTCAGTTTCGTTGGGTATCCAAACTCCGTTTATTACGTTGAACGTTCAGGCTCCGGTCAGTTTCGTTGGGTATCCAGACTCCGGTTATTACGTTAAGCATTCAGGCTCCGTTCAATTTCGTTGTGTATCCAGACTCCGGTTATTTCGTTGATCGTTCAGGCTCCAGTCAATTTCGTTGGGTATCCAGACTCCGGTTATTACGTAGAGAGTTCAGGCTCCGGTCAGTTTCGTTTGGTATCCAGACTTCGGTTATTACGTTGAGCGTTCAGGCTCCGGTCAGTTTTGTTGGGTATCCAGACTCTGGTTTTTACTTTGAGCGTTTAGGCTCCGGTCAGTTTTGTTGGGTATCCAGACTCCGGTTATTACGTTGAGCGTTCAGGCTCCGGTCAGTTTCTTTGGGTATCCAGACTCCGGTTATTACGTTGAGCGTTCAGGCTCTGGTCAGTTTCGTTTGGTATCCAGACTTTGGTTATTACGTTGAGCGTTCAGGCTCCGGTCAGTTTCGTTGGGTATCCAAACTCCGTTTATTACGTTGAACGTTCAGGCTCCGGTCAGTTTCGTTAGGTATCCAGACTCCGGTTATTACGTTGAGCATTCAGGCTCCGGTCAGTTTCGTTGGGTATCCAGACTCTGGTTTTTACGTTGAGCGTTTATGCTCCGGTCAGTTTTGTTGGGTATCCAGACTCCGGTTATTATGTTGAGGGTTCAGGCTTCGGTCAGTTTCGTTGGGTATCCAGACTCTGGTTCTTACGTTGAGTGTTCAGGCTCCGGTCAGTTTCGTTGGGTATCCAGACTCCGGTTATTACGTTGAGCGTTCAGGCACCAGTCAGTTTCGTTGGTTATCCAAACTCTGGTTATTACGTTGAGCGTCCAGGCTCCGGTCAGTTTCGTTGGGTATTCAGACTCCGGTTTTTTACGTTGAGCGTTCAGGTTCCGGTCAGTTTTGTTGGGTATCCAGACTCCTGTTATTACGTTGAGTGTTCAGGCTCCGGTCAGCTTCGTCGGGTATCAAGACTCAGGTTATTACGTTGAGCGTTCAGGCTCTGATCAGTTTCGTTGGGTATCCAGACTCAGGTTATTACGTTGAGCGTTCAGGCACCGGTCAGTTTCATTGTGTATCCAGACTCCGGTTATTACGTTGAGCGTTCAGGCTCCAGTCAGATTCGTTGTGTATCCAGACTCCGGTTATTACGTTGAGCGTTCAGGCTCCGGTCAGTTTCGTTGGGTATCCAGACTCCGGTTTTTTACGTTGAGCGTTCACGTTCCGGTCAGTTTTGTTGGGTATCCAGACTCCGGTTATTACGTTGAGTGTTCAGGCTCCGGTCAGTTTCGTTGGGTATCAAGACTCAGGTTATTACGTTGAGCGTTCAGGCTCTGATCAGTTTCGTTGGGTATCCAGACTCAGGTTATTACGTTGAGCATTCAGGCACCTGTCAATTTCGTTATGTATCCAGACTCCGGTTATTACGTTGAGCGTTCAGGCTCCAGTCAGTTTTGTTGGGTATCCAGACTCCGGTTTTTACGTTGAGCGTTCAGGCTCCGGTCAGTTTCGTTGGGTATCCAGACTCCGGTTATTAAGTTGAGCGTTCAGGCTCCGGTCAGTTTCTTTTGGTATCCAGACTTCGGTTATTACGTTGAGCGTTCAGGCTCCGGTCAGTTTCGTTTGGTATCCAGACTTCGGTTATTACGTTGAGCGTTCAGGCTCCGGTCAGTTTCGTTGGGTATTCAGACTCCGTTTATTACGTTGAACGTTCAGGCTCCGGTCAGTTTCGTTGGGTATCCAGACTCCGGTTATTACGTTGAGCATTCAGGCTCCGGTCAGTTTCGTTGGGTATCCAGACTCTGGTTTTTACGTTGAGCGTTTAGGCTCCGGTAAATTTTGTTGGGTATCCAGACTCCGGTTATTACGTTGAGCATTCAGGCTCCGGTCAGTTTCTTTGGGTTTCCAGACTCCGGTTATTACGTTGAGCGTTCAGGCTCCGGTGAGTTTCGTTTGGTATCCAGACTTTGGTTATTACGTTGAGCGTTCAGGCTCCGGTCAGTTTCGTTGGGTATCCAAACTCCGTTTATTACGTTGAACGTTCAGGCTCCGGTCAGTTTCGTTGGGTATCCAGACTCCGGTTATTACGTTGAGCATTCAGGCTCCGTTCAATTTCGTTGTGTATCCAGACTCCGGTTATTACGTTGATCGTTCAGGCTCCAGTCAATTTCGTTGGGTATCCAGACTCCGGTTATTACCTAGAGCGTTCAGGCTCCGGTCAGTTTCGTTTGGTATCCAGACTTCGGTTATTACGTTGAGCCTTCAGGCTCCGGTTAGTTTCGTTGGGTATCCAGACTCCGTTTATTACGTTGAACGTTCAGGCTCCGGTCAGTTTCGTTTGGTATCCAGACTTCGGTGTTTACGTTGAGCGTTCAGGCTCCGGTCAGTTTTGTTGGGTATCCAGACTCCGGTTTTTTACGTTGAGCGTTCACGTTCCGGTCAGTTTTGTTGGGTATCCAGACTCCGGTTATTACGTTGAGTGTTCAGGCTCCGGTCAGTTTCGTTGGGTATCAAGACTCAGGTTATTACGTTGAGCGTTCAGGCTCTGATCAGTTTCGTTGGGTATCCAGACTCAGGTTATTACGTTGAGCATTCAGGCACCTGTCAATTTCGTTATGTATCCAGACTCCGGTTATTACGTTGAGCGTTCAGGCTCCAGTCAGTTTTGTTGGGTATCCAGACTCCGGTTTTTACGTTGAGCGTTCAGGCTCCAGTTAGTTTCGTTGGGTATCCAGACTCCAGTTATTACGTTGAGCGTTCAGGCTCCGGTCAGTTTCTTTTGTTATCCAGACTCCGGTTATTACGTTGAGCGTTCAGGCTCCGGTCAGTTTCGTTGGGTATCCAGACTCCGGTTATTAAGTTGAGCGTTCAGGCTCCGGTCAGTTTCTTTTGGTATCCAGACTTCGGTTATTACGTTGAGCGTTCAGGCTCCGGTCAGTTTCGTTTGGTATCCAGACTTCGGTTATTACGTTGAGCGTTCAGGCTCCGGTCAGTTTCGTTGGGTATTCAGACTCCGTTTATTACGTTGAACGTTCAGGCTCCGGTCAGTTTCGTTGGGTATCCAGACTCCGGTTATTACGTAGAGCATTCAGGCTCCGGTCAGTTTCGTTGGGTATCCAGACTCTGGTTTTTACGTTGAGCGTTTAGGCTCCGGTCAGTTTTGTTGGGTATCCAGACTCCGGTTATTACGTTGAGCATTCAGGCTCCGGTCAGTTTCTTTGGGTTTCCAGACTCCGGTTATTACGTTGAGCGTTCAGGCTCCGGTGAGTTTCGTTTGGTATCCAGACTTTGGTTATTACGTTGAGCGTTCAGGCTCCGGTCAGTTTCGTTGGGTATCCAAACTCCGTTTATTACGTTGAACGTTCAGGCTCCGGTCAGTTTCGTTGGGTATCCAGACTCCGGTTATTACGTTGAGCATTCAGGCTCCGTTCAATTTCGTTGTGTATCCAGACTCCGGTTATTACGTTGATCGTTCAGGCTCCAGTCAATTTCGTTGGGTATCCAGACTCCGGTTATTACCTAGAGCGTTCAGGCTCCGGTCAGTTTCGTTTGGTATCCAGACTTCGGTTATTACGTTGAGCCTTCAGGCTCCGGTTAGTTTCGTTGGGTATCCAGACTCCGTTTATTACGTTGAATGTTCAGGCTCCGGTCAATTTCGTTTGGTATCCAGACTTCGGTTATTACGTTGAGCGTTCAGGCTCCGGTCAGTTTTGTTGGGTATCCAGACTCTGGTTTTTACTTTGAGCATTTAGGCTCCGGTCAGTTTTATTGGGTATCCAGACTCCGGTTATTACGTTGAGCGTTCAGGCTTCGGTCAGTTTCTTTGGGTATCCAGACTCCGGTTATTACGTTGAGCGTTCAGGCTCTGGTCAGTTTCGTTTGGTATCCAGACTTTGGTTATTACGTTGAGCGTTCAGGCTCCGGTCAGTTTCGTTTGGTATCCAGACTTTGGTTATTACGTTGAGTGTTCAGGTTCCGGTCAGTTTCTTTGGGTTTCCAGACTCCGGTTATTACGTTGAGCATTCAGGCTCCGGTGAGTTTCGTTTGGTATCCAGACTTTGGTTATTACGTTGAGCGTTCAGGCTCCGGTCAGTTTCGTTGGGTATCCAAACTCCGTTTATTACGTTGAACGTTCAGGCTCCGGTCAGTTTCGTTGGGTATCCAGACTCCGGTTATTACGTTAAGCATTCAGGCTCCGTTCAATTTCGTTGTGTATCCAGACTCCGGTTATTTCGTTGATCGTTCAGGCTCCAGTCAATTTCGTTGGGTATCCAGACTCCGGTTATTACGTAGAGAGTTCAGGCTCCGGTCAGTTTCGTTTGGTATCCAGACTTCGGTTATTACGTTGAGCGTTCAGGCTCCGGTCAGTTTTGTTGGGTATCCAGACTCTGGTTTTTACTTTGAGCGTTTAGGCTCCGGTCAGTTTTGTTGGGTATCCAGACTCCGGTTATTACGTTGAGCGTTCAGGCTCCGGTCAGTTTCTTTGGGTATCCAGACTCCGGTTATTACGTTGAGCGTTCAGGCTCTGGTCAGTTTCGTTTGGTATCCAGACTTTGGTTATTACGTTGAGCGTTCAGGCTCCGGTCAGTTTCGTTGGGTATCCAAACTCCGTTTATTACGTTGAACGTTCAGGCTCCGGTCAGTTTCGTTAGGTATCCAGACTCCGGTTATTACGTTGAGCATTCAGGCTCCGGTCAGTTTCGTTGGGTATCCAGACTCTGGTTTTTACGTTGAGCGTTTATGCTCCGGTCAGTTTTGTTGGGTATCCAGACTCCGGTTATTATGTTGAGGGTTCAGGCTTCGGTCAGTTTCGTTGGGTATCCAGACTCTGGTTCTTACGTTGAGTGTTCAGGCTCCGGTCAGTTTCGTTGGGTATCCAGACTCCGGTTATTACGTTGAGCGTTCAGGCACCAGTCAGTTTCGTTGGTTATCCAAACTCTGGTTATTACGTTGAGCGTCCAGGCTCCGGTCAGTTTCGTTGGGTATTCAGACTCCGGTTTTTTACGTTGAGCGTTCAGGTTCCGGTCAGTTTTGTTGGGTATCCAGACTCCTGTTATTACGTTGAGTGTTCAGGCTCCGGTCAGCTTCGTCGGGTATCAAGACTCAGGTTATTACGTTGAGCGTTCAGGCTCTGATCAGTTTCGTTGGGTATCCAGACTCAGGTTATTACGTTGAGCGTTCAGGCACCGGTCAGTTTCATTGTGTATCCAGACTCCGGTTATTACGTTGAGCGTTCAGGCTCCAGTCAGATTCGTTGTGTATCCAGACTCCGGTTATTACGTTGAGCGTTCAGGCTCCGGTCAGTTTCGTTGGGTATCCAGACTCCGGTTTTTTACGTTGAGCGTTCACGTTCCGGTCAGTTTTGTTGGGTATCCAGACTCCGGTTATTACGTTGAGTGTTCAGGCTCCGGTCAGTTTCGTTGGGTATCAAGACTCAGGTTATTACGTTGAGCGTTCAGGCTCTGATCAGTTTCGTTGGGTATCCAGACTCAGGTTATTACGTTGAGCATTCAGGCACCTGTCAATTTCGTTATGTATCCAGACTCCGGTTATTACGTTGAGCGTTCAGGCTCCAGTCAGTTTTGTTGGGTATCCAGACTCCGGTTTTTACGTTGAGCGTTCAGGCTCCGGTCAGTTTCGTTGGGTATCCAGACTCCGGTTATTAAGTTGAGCGTTCAGGCTCCGGTCAGTTTCTTTTGGTATCCAGACTTCGGTTATTACGTTGAGCGTTCAGGCTCCGGTCAGTTTCGTTTGGTATCCAGACTTCGGTTATTACGTTGAGCGTTCAGGCTCCGGTCAGTTTCGTTGGGTATTCAGACTCCGTTTATTACGTTGAACGTTCAGGCTCCGGTCAGTTTCGTTGGGTATCCAGACTCCGGTTATTACGTTGAGCATTCAGGCTCCGGTCAGTTTCGTTGGGTATCCAGACTCTGGTTTTTACGTTGAGCGTTTAGGCTCCGGTAAATTTTGTTGGGTATCCAGACTCCGGTTATTACGTTGAGCATTCAGGCTCCGGTCAGTTTCTTTGGGTTTCCAGACTCCGGTTATTACGTTGAGCGTTCAGGCTCCGGTGAGTTTCGTTTGGTATCCAGACTTTGGTTATTACGTTGAGCGTTCAGGCTCCGGTCAGTTTCGTTGGGTATCCAAACTCCGTTTATTACGTTGAACGTTCAGGCTCCGGTCAGTTTCGTTGGGTATCCAGACTCCGGTTATTACGTTGAGCATTCAGGCTCCGTTCAATTTCGTTGTGTATCCAGACTCCGGTTATTACGTTGATCGTTCAGGCTCCAGTCAATTTCGTTGGGTATCCAGACTCCGGTTATTACCTAGAGCGTTCAGGCTCCGGTCAGTTTCGTTTGGTATCCAGACTTCGGTTATTACGTTGAGCCTTCAGGCTCCGGTTAGTTTCGTTGGGTATCCAGACTCCGTTTATTACGTTGAACGTTCAGGCTCCGGTCAGTTTCGTTTGGTATCCAGACTTCGGTGTTTACGTTGAGCGTTCAGGCTCCGGTCAGTTTTGTTGGGTATCCAGACTCCGGTTTTTTACGTTGAGCGTTCACGTTCCGGTCAGTTTTGTTGGGTATCCAGACTCCGGTTATTACGTTGAGTGTTCAGGCTCCGGTCAGTTTCGTTGGGTATCAAGACTCAGGTTATTACGTTGAGCGTTCAGGCTCTGATCAGTTTCGTTGGGTATCCAGACTCAGGTTATTACGTTGAGCATTCAGGCACCTGTCAATTTCGTTATGTATCCAGACTCCGGTTATTACGTTGAGCGTTCAGGCTCCAGTCAGTTTTGTTGGGTATCCAGACTCCGGTTTTTACGTTGAGCGTTCAGGCTCCAGTTAGTTTCGTTGGGTATCCAGACTCCAGTTATTACGTTGAGCGTTCAGGCTCCGGTCAGTTTCTTTTGTTATCCAGACTCCGGTTATTACGTTGAGCGTTCAGGCTCCGGTCAGTTTCGTTGGGTATCCAGACTCCGGTTATTAAGTTGAGCGTTCAGGCTCCGGTCAGTTTCTTTTGGTATCCAGACTTCGGTTATTACGTTGAGCGTTCAGGCTCCGGTCAGTTTCGTTTGGTATCCAGACTTCGGTTATTACGTTGAGCGTTCAGGCTCCGGTCAGTTTCGTTGGGTATTCAGACTCCGTTTATTACGTTGAACGTTCAGGCTCCGGTCAGTTTCGTTGGGTATCCAGACTCCGGTTATTACGTAGAGCATTCAGGCTCCGGTCAGTTTCGTTGGGTATCCAGACTCTGGTTTTTACGTTGAGCGTTTAGGCTCCGGTCAGTTTTGTTGGGTATCCAGACTCCGGTTATTACGTTGAGCATTCAGGCTCCGGTCAGTTTCTTTGGGTTTCCAGACTCCGGTTATTACGTTGAGCGTTCAGGCTCCGGTGAGTTTCGTTTGGTATCCAGACTTTGGTTATTACGTTGAGCGTTCAGGCTCCGGTCAGTTTCGTTGGGTATCCAAACTCCGTTTATTACGTTGAACGTTCAGGCTCCGGTCAGTTTCGTTGGGTATCCAGACTCCGGTTATTACGTTGAGCATTCAGGCTCCGTTCAATTTCGTTGTGTATCCAGACTCCGGTTATTACGTTGATCGTTCAGGCTCCAGTCAATTTCGTTGGGTATCCAGACTCCGGTTATTACCTAGAGCGTTCAGGCTCCGGTCAGTTTCGTTTGGTATCCAGACTTCGGTTATTACGTTGAGCCTTCAGGCTCCGGTTAGTTTCGTTGGGTATCCAGACTCCGTTTATTACGTTGAATGTTCAGGCTCCGGTCAATTTCGTTTGGTATCCAGACTTCGGTTATTACGTTGAGCGTTCAGGCTCCGGTCAGTTTTGTTGGGTATCCAGACTCTGGTTTTTACTTTGAGCATTTAGGCTCCGGTCAGTTTTATTGGGTATCCAGACTCCGGTTATTACGTTGAGCGTTCAGGCTTCGGTCAGTTTCTTTGGGTATCCAGACTCCGGTTATTACGTTGAGCGTTCAGGCTCTGGTCAGTTTCGTTTGGTATCCAGACTTTGGTTATTACGTTGAGCGTTCAGGCTCCGGTCAGTTTCGTTTGGTATCCAGACTTTGGTTATTACGTTGAGTGTTCAGGCTCCGGTCAGTTTCGTCGAGTATCAAGACTCAGGTTATTACGTTGAGCGTTCAGGCTCTGGTCAGTTTCGTTGGGTATCCAGACTCAGGTTATTACGTTGAGCGTTCAGGCACCGGTCAGTTTCGTTGTGTATCCAGACTCCGGTTATTACGTTGAGCGTTTAGGCTCCAGTCAGATTCGTTGTGTATCCAGACTCCGGTTATTACGTTGAGCGTTCAGGCTCCGGTCAGTTTCGTTGGGTATCCAGACTCCGGTTTTTTACGTTGAGCGTTCACGTTCCGGTCAGTTTTGTTGGGTATCCAGACTCCGGTTATTACGTTGAGTGTTCAGGCTCCGGTCAGTTTCGTTGGGTATCAAGACTCAGGTTATTACGTTGAGCGTTCAGGCTCTGATCAGTTTCGTTGGGTATCCAGACTCAGGCTATTACGTTGAGCATTCAGGCACCTGTCAATTTCGTTATGTATCCAGACTCCGGTTATTACGTTGAGCGTTCAGGCTCCAGTCAGTTTTGTTGGGTATCCAGACTCCGGTTTTTACGTTGAGCGTTCAGGCTCCAGTCAGTTTCGTTGGGTATCCAGACTCCGGTTATTACGTTGAGCGTTCAGGCTCCGGTCAGTTTCTTTTGTTATCCAGACTCCGGTTATTACGTTGAGCGTTTAGGCTCCGGTCAGTTTTGTTGGGTATCCAGACTCCGGTTATTATGTTGAGGGTTTAGGCTTCGGTCAGTTTCGTTGGGTATCCAGACTCTGGTTCTTACGTTGAGTGTTCAGGCTCCGGTCAGTTTCGTTGGGTATCCAGACTCCGGTTATTACGTTGAGCGTTCAGGCACCAGTCAGTTTCGTTGTGTATCCAGACTCTGGTTATTACATTGAGCGTCCAGGCTCCGGTCAGTTTCGTTGGGTATTCAGACTCCGGTTTTTTACGTTGAGCGTTCAGGTTCCGGTCAGTTTTGTTGGGTATCCAGACTCCTGTTATTACGTTGAGTGTTCAGGCTCCGGTCAGTTTCGTCGAGTATCAAGACTCAGGTTATTACGTTGAGCGTTCAGGCTCTGATCAGTTTCGTTGGGTATCCAGACTCAGGTTATTACGTTGAGCGTTCAGGCACCGGTCAGTTTCGTTGTGTATCCAGACTCCGGTTATTACGTTGAGCGTTTAGGCTCCAGTCAGATTCGTTGTGTATCCAGACTCCGGTTATTACGTTGAGCGTTCAGGCTCCGGTCAGTTTCGTTGGGTATCCAGACTCCGGTTTTTTACGTTGAGCGTTCACGTTCCGGTCAGTTTTGTTGGGTATCCAGACTCCGGTTATTACGTTGAGTGTTCAGGCTCCGGTCAGTTTCGTTGGGTATCAAGACTCAGGTTATTACGTTGAGCGTTCAGGCTCTGATCAGTTTCGTTGGGTATCCAGACTCAGGTTATTACGTTGAGCATTCAGGCACCTGTCAATTTCGTTATGTATCCAGACTCCGGTTATTACGTTGAGCGTTCAGGCTCCAGTCAGTTTTGTTGGGTATCCAGACTCCGGTTTTTACGTTGAGCGTTCAGGCTCCAGTCAGTTTCGTTGGGTATCCAGACTCCGGTTATTACGTTGAGCGTTCAGACTACGGTCAGTTTCTTTTGTTATCCAGACTCCGGTTATTACGTTGAGCGTTCAGGCTCCGGTCAGTTTCGTTGGGTATCCAGACTCCGGTTATTAAGTTGAGCGTTCAGGCTTCGGTCAGTTTCTTTTGGTATCCAGACTTCGGTTATTACGTTGAGCGTTCAGGCTCCGGTCAGTTTCGTTTGGTATCCAGACTTCGGTTATTACGTTGAGCGTTCAGGCTCCGGTCAGTTTCGTTGGGTATTCAGACTCCGTTTATTACGTTGAACGTTCAGGCTCCGGTCAGTTTCGTTGGGTATCCAGACTCCGGTTATTACGTTGAGCATTCAGGCTCCGGTCAGTTTCGTTGGGTATCCAGACTCTGGTTTTTACGTTGAGCGTTTAGGCTCCGGTCAGTTTTGTTGGGTATCCAAACTCCGGTTATTACGTTGAACGTTCAGGCTCCGGTCAGTTTCTTTGGGTTTCCAGACTCCGGTTATTACGTTGAGCGTTCAGGCTCCGGTCAGTTTCGTTTGGTATCCAGACTTTGGTTATTACGTTGAGCGTTCAGGCTCCGGTCAGTTTCGTTGGGTATCCAAACTCCGTTTATTACGTTGAACGTTCAGGCTCTGGACAGTTTCGTTGGGTATCCAGACTCCGGTTATTACGTTGAGCATTCAGGCTCCGGTCAATTTCGTTGTGTATCCAGACTCCGGTTATTACGTTGATCGTTCAGGCTCCAGCCAATTTCGTTGGGTATCCAGACTCCGGTTATTACCTAGAGCGTTCAGGCTCCGGTCAGTTTCGTTTGGTATCCAGACTTCGGTTATTACGTTGAGCCTTCAGGCTCCGGTTAGTTTCGTTGGGTATCCAGACTCCGTTTATTACGTTGAACGTTCAGGCTCCGGTCAGTTTCGATGGGTATCCAGACTCCGGTTATTACGTTGAGCATTCAAGCTCCGGTCAGTTTCGTTGGGTATCCAGACTTTGGTTATTACTTTGAGCGTTTAGGCTCCGGTCAGTTTCTTTGGGTATCCAGACTCCGGTTATTACGTTGAGCGTTCAGGCTCTGGTCAGTTTCGTTTGGTATCCAGACTTTGGTTATTACGTTGAGCGTTCAGGCTCCGGTCAGTTTCGTTGGGTATCCAAACTCTGTTTATTACGTTGAACGTTCAGGCTCCGGTCAGTTTCGTTAGCTATCCAGACTCCGGTTATTACGTTGAGCATTCAGGCTCCGGTCAGTTTCGTTGGGTATCCAGACTCTGGTTTTTACGTTGAGCGTTTAGGCTCCGGTCAGTTTTGTTGGGTATCCAGACTCTGGTTATTATGTTGAGGGTTCAGGCTCCGGTCAGTTTCGTTGGGTATCCAGACTCCGGTTCTTACGTTGAGTGTTCAGGCTCCGGTCATTTTTGTTGATTATCCAGACTCCAGTTATTACGTTGAGCGTTCAAGCTGCGGTCATTTTTGTTAAGTATCCAGACTCCGGTTTTTACGTTGAGCGTTTAGGCTCCGGTCAGTTTCTTTTGTTATCCAGACTCCGGTTATTACGTTGAGCGTTCAGGCTCCGGTCAGTTTCGTTTGGTATCCAGACTCCGGTTATTAAGTTGAGCGTTCAGGTTCCGGTCAGTTTCTTTTGGTATCCAGACTTCGGTTATTACGTTGAGCGTTCAGGCTCCGGTCAGTTTCGTTTGGTATCCAGACTTCGGTTATTACGTTGAGCGTTCAGGCTCCGGTCAGTTTCGTTGGGTATTCAGACTCCGTTTATTACGTTGAACGTTCAGGCTCCGGTCAGTTTCGTTGGGTATCCAGACTCCGGTTATTACGTTGAGCATTCAGGCTCCGGTCAGTTTCGTTGGGTATCCAGACTCTGGTTTTTACGTTGAGCGTTTAGGCTCCGGTCAGTTTTGTTGGGTATCCAGACTCCGGTTATTACGTTGAGCATTCAGGCTCCGGTCAGTTTCTTTGGGTTTCCAGACTCCGGTTATTACGTTGAGCGTTCAGGCTCCGGTGAGTTTCGTTTGGTATCCAGACTTTGGTTATTACGTTGAGCGTTCAGGCTCCGGTCAGTTTCGTTGGGTATCCAAACTCCGTTAATTACGTTGAACGTTCAGGCTCCGGTCAGTTTCGTTGGGTATCCAGACTCCGGTTATTACGTTGAGCATTCAGGCTCCGTTCAATTTCGTTGTGTATCCAGACTCGGGTTATTACGTTGATCGTTCAGGCTCCAGTCAATTTCGTTGGGTATCCAGACTCCAGTTATTACCTAGAGCGTTCAGGCTCCGGTCAGTTTCGTTTGGTATCCAGACTTCGGTTATTACGTTGAGCCTTCAGGCTCCGGTTAGTTTCGTTGGGTATCCAGACTCCGTTTATTACGTTGAACGTTCAGGCTCCGGTCAGTTTCGTTTGGTATCCAGACTTCGGTTATTACGTTGAACGTTCAGGCTCCGGTCAGTTTTGTTGGGTATCCAGACTCTGGTTTTTACTTTGAGCGTTTAGGCTCCGGTCAGTTTTGTTGGGTATCCAGACTCCGGTTATTACGTTGAGCGTTCAGGCTTCGGTCAGTTTCTTTGGGTATCCAGACTCCGGTTATTACGTTGAGCGTTCAGGCTCTGGTCAGTTTTGTTTGGTATCCATACTTTGGTTATTACGTTGAGCGTTCAGGCTCCGGTCAGTTTCGTTGGGTATCCAAACTCCGTTTATTACGTTGAACGTTCAGGCTCCGGTCAGTTTCGTTAGGTATCCAGACTCCGGTTATTACGTTGAGCATTCAGGCTCCGGTCAGTTTCGTTGGGTATCCAGACTCTGGTTTTTACGTTGAGCGTTTAGGCTCCGGTCAGTTTTGTTGGGTATCCAGACTCCGGTTATTACGTTGAGCATTCAGGCTCCGGTCAGTTTCTTTGGGTTTCCAGACTCCGGTTATTACGTTGAGCGTTCAGGCTCCGGTGAGTTTCGTTTGGTATCCAGACTTTGGTTATTACGTTGAGCATTCAGGCTCCGGTCAGTTTCGTTGGGTATCCAAACTCCGTTAATTACGTTGAACGTTCAGGCTCCGGTCAGTTTCGTTGGGTATCCAGACTCCGGTTATTACGTTGAGCATTCAGGCTCCGTTCAATTTCGTTGTGTATCCAGACTCGGGTTATTACGTTGATCGTTCAGGCTCCAGTCAATTTCGTTGGGTATCCAGACTCCAGTTATTACCTAGAGCATTCAGGCTCCGGTCAGTTTCGTTTGGTATCCAGACTTCGGTTATTACGTTGAGCCTTCAGGCTCCGGTTAGTTTCGTTGGGTATCCAGACTCCGTTTATTACGTTGAACGTTCAGGCTCCGGTCAGTTTCGTTTGGTATCCAGACTTCGGTTATTACGTTGAGCGTTCAGGCTCCGGTCAGTTTTGTTGGGTATCCAGACTCTGGTTTTTACTTTGAGCGTTTAGGCTCCGGTCAGTTTTGTTGGGTATCCAGACTCCGGTTATTACGTTGAGCGTTCAGGCTTCGGTCAGTTTCTTTGGGTATCCAGACTCCGGTTATTACGTTGAGCGTTCAGGCTCTGGTCAGTTTCGTTTGGTATCCAGACTTTGGTTATTATGTTGAGCGTTCAGGCTCCGGTCAGTTTCGTTGGGTATCCAAACTCCGTTTATTACGTTGAACGTTCAGGCTCCGGTCAGTTTCGTTAGGTATCCAGACTCCGGTTATTACGTTGAGCATTCAGGCTCCGGTCAGTTTCGTTGGGTATCCAGACTCTGGTTTTTACGTTGAGCGTTTAGGCTCCGGTCAGTTTTGTTGGGTATCCAGACTCCGGTTATTATGTTGAGGGTTCAGGCTTCGGTCAGTTTCGTTGGGTATCCAGACTCTGGTTCTTACGTTGAGTGTTCAGGCTCCGGTCAGTTTCGTTGGGTATCCAGACTCCGGTTATTACGTTGAGCGTTCAGGCACCAGTCAGTTTTGTTGTGTATCCAGACTCTGGTTATTACATTGAGCGTCCAGGCTCCGGTCAGTTTCGTTGGGTATTCAGACTCCGGTTTTTTACGTTGAGCGTTCAGGTTCCGGTCAGTTTTGTTGGGTATCCAGACTCCTGTTATTACGTTGAGTGTTCAGGCTCCGGTCAGTTTCGTCGGGTATCAAGACTCAGGTTATTACGTTGAGCGTTCAGGCTCTGATCAGTTTCGTTGGGTATCCAGACTCAGGTTATTACGTTGAGCGTTCAGGCACCGGTCAGTTTCGTTGTGTATCCAGACTCCGGTTATTACGTTGAGCGTTCAGGCTCCAGTCAGATTCGTTGTGTATCCAGACTCCGGTTATTACATTGAGCGTTCAGGCTCCGGTCAGTTTCGTTGGGTATCCAGACTCCGGTTTTTTACGTTGAGCGTTCACGTTCTGGTCAGTTTTGTTGGGTATCCAGACTCCGGTTATTACGTTGAGTGTTCAGGCTCCGGTCAGTTTCGTTGGGGATCAAGACTCAGGTTATTACGTTGAGCGTTCAGGCTCTGATCAGTTTCGTTGGGTATCCAGACTCAGGTTATTACGTTGAGCATTCAGGCACCTGTCAATTTCGTTATGTATCCAGACTCCGGTTATTACGTTGAGCGTTCAGGCTCCAGTCAGTTTTGTTGGGTATCCAGACTCCGGTTTTTACGTTGAGCGTTCAGGCTCCAGTCAGTTTCGTTGGGTATCCAGACTCCGGTTATTACGTTGAGCGTTCAGGCTCCGGTCAGTTTCTTTTGTTATCCAGACTCCGGTTATTACGTTGAGCGTTCAGGCTCCGGTCAGTTTCGTTGGGTATCCAGACTCCGGTTATTAAGTTGAGCGTTCAGGCTTCGGTCAGTTTCTTTTGGTATCCAGACTTCGGTTATTACGTTGAGCGTTCAGGCTCCGGTCAGTTTCGTTTGGTATCCAGACTTCGGTTATTACGTTGAGCGTTCAGGCTCCGGTCAGTTTCGTTGGGTATTCAGACTCCGTTTATTACGTTGAACGTTCAGGCTCCGGTCAGTTTCGTTGGGTATCCAGACTCCGGTTATTACGTTGAGCATTCAGGCTCCGGTCAGTTTCGTTGGGTATCCAGACTCTGGTTTTTACGTTGAGCGTTTAGGCTCCGGTCAGTTTTGTTGGGTATCCAAACTCCGGTTATTACGTTTAGCGTTCAGGCTCCGGTCAGTTTCTTTGGGTTTCCAGACTCCGGTTATTACGTTGAGCGTTCAGGCTCCGGTCAGTTTCGTTTGGTATCCAGACTTTGGTTATTACGTTGAGCGTTCAGGCTCCAGTCAGTTTCGTTGGGTATCCAAACTCCGTTTATTACGTTGAACGTTCAGGCTCCGGACAGTTTCGTTGGGTATCCAGACTCCGGTTATTACGTTGAGCATTCAGGCTCCGGTCAATTTCGTTGTGTATCCAGACTCCGGTTATTACGTTGATCGTTCAGGCTCCAGTCAATTTCGTTGGGTATCCAGACTCCGGTTATTACCTAGAGCGTTCAGGCTCCGGTCAGTTTCGTTTGGTATCCAGACTTCGGTTATTACGTTGAGCCTTCAGGCTCCGGTTAGTTTCGTTGGGTATCCAGACTCCGTTTATTACGTTGAACGTTCAGGCTCCGGTCAGTTTCGATGGGTATCCAGACTCCGGTTATTACGTTGAGCATTCAAGCTCCGGTCAGTTTCGTTGGGTATCCATACTTTGGTTATTACTTTGAGCGTTTAGGCTCCGGTCAGTTTCTTTGGGTATCCAGACTCCGTTTATTACGTTAAACGTTCAGGCTCCGGTCAGTTTCGTTAGCTATCCAGACTCCGGTTATTACGTTGAGCATTCAGGCTCCGGTCAGTTTCGTTGGGTATCCAGACTCTGGTTTTTACGTTGAGCGTTTAGGCTCCGGTCAGTTTTGTTGGGTATCCAGACTCTGGTTATTATGTTGAGGGTTCAGGCTCCGGTCAGTTTCGTTGGGTATCCAGACTCCGGTTCTTACGTTGAGTGTTCAGGCTCCGGTCAGTTTCGTTGGGTATCCATACTCCGGTTATTACGTTGAGCGTTCAGGCACCAGTCAGTTTCGTTGTGTATCCAGACTCTGGTTATTACGTTGAGCGTCCAGGCTCCGGTCAGTTTCGTTGGGTATCCATACTCCGGTTTTTTACGTTGAGCGTTCAGGTTCCGGTCAGTTTTGTTGGGTATCCAGACTCCTGTTATTACGTTGAGTGTTCAGGCTCCGGTCAGTTTCGTTGGGTATCAAGACTCAGGTTATTACGTTGAGCATTCAGGCTCTGATCAGTTTCGTTGGGTATCCAAACTCAGGTTATTACGTTGAGCGTTCAGGCACCGGTCAGTTTCGTTGTGTATCCAGACTCCGGTTATTACGTTGAGCGTTCAGGCTCCAGTCAGATTCGTTGTGTATCCAGACTCCGGTTATTACATTGAGCGTTCAGGCTCCGGTCAGTTTCGTTAGGTATCCAGACTCCGGTTTTTTACGTTGAGCGTTCAGGCTCCAGTCAGTTTCGTTGGGTATCCAGACTCCGGTTATTACGTTGAGCGTTCAGGCTCCGGTCAGTTTCTTTTGTTATCCAGACTCCGGTTATTACGTTGGGCGTTCAGGCTCCGGTCAGTTTCGTTGGGTATCCAGACTCCGGTTATTAAGTTGAGCGTTCAGGCTCCAGTCAGTTTCTTTTGGTATCCAGACTTCGGTTATTACGTTGAGCGTTCAGGCTCCGGTCAGTTTCATTTGGTATCCAGACTTCGGTTATTACGTTGAGCGTTCAGGCTCTGGTCAGTTTCGTTGGGTATTCAGACTCCGTTTATTACGTTGAACGTTCAGGCTCCGGTCAGTTTCGTTGGGTATCCAGACTCCGGTTATTACGTTGAGCATTCAGGCTCCGGTCAGTTTCGTTGGGTATCCAGACTCTGGTTTTTACATTGAGCGTTTAGGCTCCGGTCAGTTTTGTTGGGTATCCAGACTCCGGTTATTACGTTGAGCGTTCAGCCTCCGGTCAGTTTCTTTGGGTTTCCAGACTCCGGTTATTACGTTGAGCGTTCAGGCTCCGGTCAGTTTTGTTTGGTATCCAGACTTTGGTTATTACGTTGAGCGTTCAGGCTCCGGTCAGTTTCGTTGGGTATCCAAACTCCGTTTATTACGTTGAACGTTAAGGCTCCGGTCAGTTTCGTTGGGTATCCAGACTCCGGTTATTACGTTGAGCATTCAGGCTCCGGTCAATTTCGTTGTGTATCCAGACTCCGGTTATTACGTTGATCGTTCAGGCTCCAGTCAATTTCGTTGGGTATCCAGACTCCGGTTATTACCTAGAGCGTTCAGGCTCCGGTCAGTTTCGTTTGGTATCCAGACTTCGGTTATTACGTTGAGCGTTCAGGCTCCGGTTAGTTTCGTTGGGTATCCAGACTCCGTTTATTACGTTGAACGTTCAGGCTCCGGTCAGTTTCGATGGGTATCCAGACTCCGGTTATTACGTTGAGCATTCAAGCTGCGGTCAGTTTTGTTGTGTATCCAGACTCTGGTTTTTACTTTGAGCGTTTAGGCTCCGGTCAGTTTTGTTGGGTATCCAGACTCCGGTTATTACGTTGAGCGTTCAGGCTCCGGTCAGTTTCTTTGGGTATCCAGACTCCGGTTATTACGTTGAGCGTTCAGGCTCTGGTCAGTTTCGTTTGGTATCCAGACTTTGGTTATTACGTTGAGCGTTCAGGCTCCGGTCAGTTTTGTTGGGTATCCAAACTCCGTTTATTACGTTGAACGTTCAGGCTCCGGTCAGTTTCGTTAGCTATCCAGACTCCGGTTATTACGTTGAGCATTCAGGCTCCGGTCAGTTTCGTTGGGTATCCAGACTCTGGTTTTTACGTTGAGCGTTTAGGCTCCGGTCAGTTTTGTTGGGTATCCAGACTCCGGTTATTATGTTGAGGGTTCAGGCTCCGGTCAGTTTCGTTGGGTATCCAGACTCCGGTTCTTACGTTGAGTGTTCAGGCTCCGGTCAGTTTCGTTGGGTATCCAGACTCCGGTTATTACGTTGAGCGTTCAGGCACCAGTCAGTTTCGTTGTGTATCCAGACTCTGGTTATTACGTTGAGCGTCCAGGCTCCGGTCAGTTTCGTTGGGTATCCAGACTCCGGTTTTTTACGTTGAGCGTTCAGGTTCCGGTCAGTTTCGTCGGGTATCAAGACTCAGGTTATTACGTTGAGCGTTCAGGCTCTGATCAGTTTCGTTGGGTATCCAGACTCAGGTTATTACGTTGAGCGTTCAGGCACCGGTCAGTTTCGTTGTGTATCCAGACTCCGGTTATTACGTTGAGCGTTCAGGCTCCAGTCAGATTCGTTGTGTATCCAGACTCCGGTTATTACGTTGAGCGTTCAGGCTCCGGTCAGTTTCGTTGGGTATCCAGACTCCGGTTTTTTACGTTGAGCGTTCACGTTCCGGTCAGTTTTGTTGGGTATCCAGACTCCGGTTATTACGTTGAGTGTTCAGGCTCCGGTCAGTTTCGTTGGGTATCAAGACTCAGGTTATTACGTTGAGCGTTCAGGCTCTGATCAGTTTCGTTGGGTATCCAGACTCAGGTTATTACGTTGAGCATTCAGGCACCTGTCAATTTCGTTATGTATCCTGTCTCCGGTTATTACGTTGAGCGTTCAGGCTCCAGTCAGTTTTGTTGGGTATCCAGACTCCGGTTTTTACGTTGAGCGTTCAGGCTCCAGTCAGTTTCGTTGGGTATCCAGACTCCGGTTATTACGTTGAGCGTTCAGGCTCCGGTCAGTTTCTTTGGGTATCCAGACTCCGGTTATTACGTTGAGCGTTCAGGCTCTGGTCAGTTTCGTTTGGTATCCAGACTTTGGTTATTACGTTGAGCGTTCAGGCTCCGGTCAGTTTTGTTGGGTATCAAAACTCCGTTTATTACGTTGAACGTTCAGGCTCCGGTCAGTTTCGTTAGCTATCCAGACTCCGGTTATTACGTTGAGCATTCAGGCTCCGGTCAGTTTCGTTGGGTATCCAGACTCTGGTTTTTACTTTGAGCGTTTAGGCTCCGGTCAGTTTTGTTGGGTATCCAGACTCCGGTTATTATGTTGAGGGTTCAGGCTCCGGTCAGTTTCGTTGGGTATCCAGACTCCGGTTCTTACGTTGAGTGTTCAGGCTCCGGTCAGTTTCGTTGGGTATCCAGACTCCGGTTATTACGTTGAGCGTTCAGGCACCAGTCAGTTTCGTTGTGTATCCAGACTCTGGTTATTACGTTGAGCGTCCAGGCTCCGGTCAGTTTCGTTGGGTATCCAGACTCCGGTTTTTTACGTTGAGCGTTCAGGTTCCGGTCAGTTTCGTCGGGTATCAAGACTCAGGTTATTACGTTGAGCGTTCAGGCTCTGATCAGTTTCGTTGGGTATCCAGACTCAGGTTATTACGTTGAGCGTTCAGGCACCGGTCAGTTTCGTTGTGTATCCAGACTCCGGTTATTACGTTGAGCGTTCAGGCTCCAGTCAGATTCGTTGTGTATCCAGACTCCGGTTATTACGTTGAGCGTTCAGGCTCCGGTCAGTTTCGTTGGGTATCCAGACTCCGGTTTTTTACGTTGAGCGTTCACGTTCCGGTCAGTTTTGTTGGGTATCCAGACTCCGGTTATTACGTTGAGTGTTCAGGCTCCGGTCAGTTTCGTTGGGTATCAAGACTCAGGTTATTACGTTGAGCGTTCAGGCTCTGATCAGTTTCGTTGGGTATCCAGACTCAGGTTATTACGTTGAGCATTCAGGCACCTGTCAATTTCGTTATGTATCCTGTCTCCGGTTATTACGTTGAGCGTTCAGGCTCCAGTCAGTTTTGTTGGGTATCCAGACTCCGGTTTTTACGTTGAGCGTTCAGGCTCCAGTCAGTTTCGTTGGGTATCCAGACTCCGGTTATTACGTTGAGCGTTCAGGCTCCTGTCAGTTTCTTTTGGTATCCAGACTTCGGTTATTACGTTGAGCGTTCAGGCTCCGGTCAGTTTTGTTGGGTATCCAGACTCCGGTTATTAAGTTGAGCGTTCAGGCTCCGGTCAGTTTCTTTTGGTATCTAGACTCCGGTTATTACGTTGAGCGTTCAGGCTCCGGTCAGTTTCATTTGGTATCCAGACTTCGGTTATTACGTTGAGCGTTCAGGCTCTGGTCAGTTTCGTTGGGTATTCAGACTCCGTTTATTACGTTGAACGTTCAGGCTCCGGTCAGTTTCGTTGGGTATCCAGACTCCGGTTATTACGTTGAGCATTCAGGCTCCGGTCAGTTTCGTTGGGTATCCAGACTCTGGTTTTTACGTTGAGCGTTTAGGCTCCGGTCAGTTTTGTTGGGTATCCAGACTCCGGTTATTACGTTGAGCGTTCAGGCTCCGGTCAGTTTCTTTGGGTTTCCAGACTCCGGTTATTACGTTGAGCGTTCAGGCTCCGGTCAGTTTTGTTTGGTATCCAGACTTTGGTTATTACGTTGAGCGTTCAGGCTCCGGTCAGTTTCGTTGGGTATCCAAACTCCGTTTATTACGTTGAACGTTAAGGCTCCGGTCAGTTTCGTTGGGTATCCAGACTCCGGTTATTACGTTGAGCATTCAGGCTCCGGTCAATTTCGTTGTGTATCCAGACTCCGGTTATTACGTTGATCGTTCAGACTCCAGTCAATTTCGTTGGGTATCCAGACTCCGGTTATTACCTAGAGCGTTCAGGCTCCGGTCAGTTTCGTTTGGTATCCAGACTTCGGTTATTACGTTGAGCGTTCAGGCTCCGGTTAGTTTCGTTGGGTATCCAGACTCCGTTTATTACGTTGAACGTTCAGGCTCCGGTCAGTTTCGATGGGTATCCAGACTCCGGTTATTACGTTGAGCATTCAAGCTCCGGTCAGTTTCGTTGTGTATCCAGACTCTGGTTTTTACTTTGAGCGTTTAGGCTCCGGTCAGTTTTGTTGGGTATCCAGACTCCGGTTATTACGTTGAGCGTTCAGGCTCCGGTCAGTTTCTTTGGGTATCCAGACTCCGGTTATTACGTTGAGCATTCAGGCTCTGGTCAGTTTCGTTTGGTATCCAGACTTTGGTTATTACGTTGAGCGTTCAGGCTCCGGTCAGTTTTGTTGGGTATCCAAACTCCGTTTATTACGTTGAACGTTCAGGCTCCGGTCAGTTTCGTTAGCTATCCAGACTCCGGTTATTACGTTGAGCATTCAGGCTCCGGTCAGTTTCGTTGGGTATCCAGACTCTGGTTTTTACGTTGAGCGTTTAGGCTCCGGTCACTTTTGTTGGGTATCCAGACTCCGGTTATTATGTTGAGGGTTCAGGCTCCGGTCAGTTTCGTTGGGTATCCAGACTCCGGTTCTTACGTTGAGTGTTCAGGCTCCGGTCAGTTTCGTTGGGTATCCAGACTCCGGTTATTACGTTGAGCGTTCAGGCACCAGTCAGTTTCGTTGTGTATCCAGACTCTGGTTATTACGTTGAGCGTCCAGGCTCCGGTCAGTTTCGTTGGGTATCCAGACTCCGGTTTTTTACGTTGAGCGTTTAGGTTCCGGTCAGTTTCGTCGGGTATCAAGACTCAGGTTATTACGTTGAGCGTTCAGGCTCTGATCAGTTTCGTTGGGTATCCAGACTCAGGTTATTACGTTGAGCGTTCAGGCACCGGTCAGTTTCGTTGTGTATCCAGACTCCGGTTATTACGTTGAGCTTTCAGGCTCCAGTCAGATTCGTTGTGTATCCAGACTCCGGTTATTACGTTGAGCGTTCAGGCTCCGGTCAGTTTCGTTGGGTATCCAGACTCTGGTTTTTTACGTTGAGCGTTCACGTTCCGGTCAGTTTTGTTGGGTATCCAGACTCCGGTTATTACGTTGAGTGTTCAGGCTCCGGTCAGTTTCGTTGGGTATCAAGACTCAGGTTATTACGTTGAGCGTTCAGGCTCTGATCAGTTTCGTTGGGTATCCAGACTCAGGTTATTACGTTGAGCATTCAGGCACCTGTCAATTTCGTTATGTATCCTGTCTCCGGTTATTACGTTGAGCGTTCAGGCTCCAGTCAGTTTTGTTGGGTATCCAGACTCCGGTTTTTACGTTGAGCGTTCAGGCTCCAGTCAGTTTCGTTGGGTATCCAGACTCCGGTTATTACGTTGAGTGTTCAGGCTCCGGTCAGTTTCTTTTGGTATCCAGACTTCGGTTATTACGTTGAGCGTTCAGGCTCCGGTCAGTTTTGTTGGGTATCCAGACTCCGGTTATTAAGTTGAGCGTTCAGGCTCCGGTCAGTTTCTTTTGGTATCCAGACTCCGGTTATTACGTTGAGCGTTCAGGCTCTGGTCAGTTTCGTTTGGTATCCAGACTTTGGTTATTACGTTGAGCGTTCAGGCTCCGGTCAGTTTCGTTGGGTATCCAAACTCCGTTTATTACGTTGAACGTTCAGGCTCCGGTCAGTTTCGTTAGCTATCCAGACTCCGGTTATTACGTTGAGCATTCAGGCTCCGGTCAGTTTCGTTGGGTATCCAGACTCTGGTTTTTACGTTGAGCGTTTAGGCTCCGGTCAGTTTTGTTGGGTATCCAGACTCCGGTTATTATGTTGAGGGTTCAGGCTCCGGTCAGTTTCGTTGGGTATCCAGACTCCGGTTCTTACGTTGAGTGTTCAGGCTCCGGTCAGTTTCGTTGGGTATCCAGACTCCGGTTATTACGTTGAGCGTTCAGGCACCAGTCAGTTTCGTAGTGTATCCAGACTCTGGTTATTACGTTGAGCGTCCAGGCTCCGGTCAGTTTCGTTGGGTATCCAGACTCCGGTTTTTTACGTTGAGCGTTCAGGTTCCGGTCAGTTTCGTCGGGTATCAAAACTCAGGTTATTACGTTGAGCGTTCAGGCTCTGATCAGTTTCGTTGGGTATCCAGACTCAGGTTATTACGTTGAGCGTTCAGGCACCGGTCAGTTTCGTTGTGTATCCAGACTCCGGTTATTACGTTGAGCGTTCAGGCTCCAGTCAGATTCGTTGTGTATCCAGACTCCGGTTATTACGTTGAGCGTTCAGGCTCCGGTCAGTTTCGTTGGGTATCCAGACTCCGGTTTTTTACGTTGAGCGTTCACGTTCCGGTCAGTTTTGTTGGGTATCCAGACTCCGGTTATTACGTTGAGTGTTCAGGCTCCGGTCAGTTTCGTTGGGTATCAAGACTCAGGTTATTACGTTGAGCGTTCAGGCTCTGATCAGTTTCGTTGGGTATCCAAACTCAGGTTATTACGTTGAGCATTCAGGCACCTGTCAATTTCGTTATGTATCCAGACTCCGGTTATTACGTTGAGCGTTCAGGCTCCAGTCAGTTTTGTTGGGTATCCAGACTCCGGTTTTTACGTTGAGCGTTCAGGCTCCAGTCAGTTTCGTTGGGTATCCAGACTCCGGTTATTACGTTGAGCGTTCAGGCTCCGGTCAGTTTCTTTTGGTATCCAGACTCCGGTTATTACGTTGAGCGTTCAGGCTCCGGTCAGTTTTGTTGGGTATCCAGACTCCGGTTATTAATTTGAGCGTTCAGGCTCCGGTCAGTTTCTTTTGGTATCCAGACTTCGGTTATTACGTTGAGCGTTCAGGCTCCGGTCAGTTTCGTTTGGTATCCAGACTTCGGTCATTACGTTGAGCGTTCAGGCTCCGGTCAGTTTCGTTGGGTATTCAAACTCCGTTTATTACGTTGAACGTTCAGGCTCCGGTCAGTTTCGTTGGGTATCCAGACTCCGGTTATTACGTTGAGCATTCAGGCTCCGGTCAGTTTCGTTGGGTATCCAGACTCTGGTTTTTACGTTGAGCGTTTAGGCTCCGGTCAGTTTTGTTGGGTATCCAGACTCCGGTTATTACGTTGAGCGTTCAGGCTCCGGTCAGTTTCTTTGGGTTTCCAGACTCCGGTTATTATGTTGAGCGTTCAGGCTCCAGTCAGTTTTGTTGGGTATCCAGACTCCGGTTTTTACGTTGAGCGTTCAGGCTCCAGTCAGTTTCGTTGGGTATCCAGACTCCGGTTATTACGTTGAGTGTTCAGGCTCCGGTCAGTTTCTTTTGGTATCCAGACTCCGGTTATTACGTTGAGCGTTCAGGCTCCGGTCAGTTTTGTTGGGTATCCAGACTCCGGTTATTAATTTGAGCGTTCAGGCTCCGGTCAGTTTCTTTTGGTATCCAGACTTCGGTTATTACGTTGAGCGTTCAGGCTCCGGTCAGTTTCGTTTGGTATCCAGACTTCGGTTATTACGTTGAGCGTTCAGGCTCCGGTCAGTTTCGTTGGGTATTCAAACTCCGTTTATTACGTTGAACGTTCAGGCTCCGGTCAGTTTCGTTGGGTATCCAGACTCCGGTTATTACGTTGAGCGTTCAGGCTCCGGTCAGTTTTGTTGGGTATCCAGACTCCGGTTATTAAGTTGAGCGTTCAGGCTCCGGTCAGTTTCTTTTGGTATCCAGACTCCGGTTATTACGTTGAGCGTTCAGGCTCTGGTCAGTTTCGTTTGGTATCCAGACTTTGGTTATTACGTTGAGCGTTCAGGCTCCGGTCAGTTTCGTTGGGTATCCAAACTCCGTTTATTACGTTGAACGTTCAGGCTCCGGTCAGTTTCGTTAGCTATCCAGACTCCGGTTATTACGTTGAGCATTCAGGCTCCGGTCAGTTTCGTTGGGTATCCAGACTCTGGTTTTTACGTTGAGCGTTTAGGCTCCGGTCAGTTTTGTTGGGTATCCAGACTCCGGTTATTATGTTGAGGGTTCAGGCTCCGGTCAGTTTCGTTGGGTATCCAGACTCCGGTTCTTACGTTGAGTGTTCAGGCTCCGGTCAGTTTCGTTGGGTATCCAGACTCCGGTTATTACGTTGAGCGTTCAGGCACCAGTCAGTTTCGTTGTGTATCCAGACTCTGGTTATTACGTTGAGCGTCCAGGCTCCGGTCAGTTTCGTTGGGTATCCAGACTCCGGTTTTTTACGTTGAGCGTTCAGGTTCCGGTCAGTTTCGTCGGGTATCAAAACTCAGGTTATTACGTTGAGCGTTCAGGCTCTGATCAATTTCGTTGGGTATCCAGACTCAGGTTATTACGTTGAGCGTTCAGGCACCGGTCAGTTTCGTTGTGTATCCAGACTCCGGTTATTACGTTGAGCGTTCAGGCTCCAGTCAGATTCGTTGTGTATCCAGACTCCGGTTATTACGTTGAGCGTTCAGGCTCCGGTCAGTTTCGTTGGGTATCCAGACTCCGGTTTTTTACGTTGAGCGTTCACGTTCCGGTCAGTTTTGTTGGGTATCCAGACTCCGGTTATTACGTTGAGTGTTCAGGCTCCGGTCAGTTTCGTTGGGTATCAAGACTCAGGTTATTACGTTGAGCGTTCAGGCTCTGATCAGTTTCGTTGGGTATCCAAACTCAGGTTATTACGTTGAGCATTCAGGCACCTGTCAATTTCGTTATGTATCCAGACTCCGGTTATTACGTTGAGCGTTCAGGCTCCAGTCAGTTTTGTTGGGTATCCAGACTCCGGTTTTTACGTTGAGCGTTCAGGCTCCAGTCAGTTTCGTTGGGTATCCAGACTCCGGTTATTACGTTGAGCGTTCAGGCTCCGGTCAGTTTCTTTTGGTATCCAGACTCCGGTTATTACGTTGAGCGTTCAGGCTCCGGTCAGTTTTGTTGGGTATCCAGACTCCGGTTATTAATTTGAGCGTTCAGGCTCCGGTCAGTTTCTTTTGGTATCCAGACTTCGGTTATTACGTTGAGCGTTCAGGCTCCGGTCAGTTTCGTTTGGTATCCAGACTTCGGTTATTACGTTGAGCGTTCAGGCTCCGGTCAGTTTCGTTGGGTATTCAAACTCCGTTTATTACGTTGAACGTTCAGGCTCCGGTCAGTTTCGTTGGGTATCCAGACTCCGGTTATTACGTTGAGCATTCAGGCTCCGGTCAGTTTCGTTTGGTATCCAGACTCTGGTTTTTACGTTGAGCGTTTAGGCTCCGGTCAGTTTTGTTGGGTATCCAGACTCCGGTTATTACGTTGAGCGTTCAGGCTCCGGTCAGTTTCTTTGGGTTTCCAGACTCCGGTTATTATGTTGAGCGTTCAGGCTCTGGTCAGTTTCGTTTGGTATCCAGACTTTGGTTATTACGTTGAGCGTTCAGGCTCCGGTCAGTTTCGTTGGGTATCCAAACTCCGTTTATTACGTTGAACGTTCAGGCTCCGGTCAGTTTCGTTAGCTATCCAGACTCCGGTTATTACGTTGAGCATTCAGGCTCCGGTCAGTTTCGTTGGGTATCCAGACTCTGGTTTTTACGTTGAGCGTTTAGGCTCCGGTCAGTTTTGTTGGGTATCCAGACTCCGGTTATTATGTTGAGGGTTCAGGCTCCGGTCAGTTTCGTTGGGTATCCAGACTCCGGTTCTTACGTTGAGTGTTCAGGCTCCGGTCAGTTTCGTTGGGTATCCAGACTCCGGTTATTACGTTGAGCGTTCAGGCACCAGTCAGTTTCGTTGTGTATCCAGACTCTGGTTATTACGTTGAGCGTCCAGGCTCCGGTCAGTTTCGTTGGGTATCCAGACTCCGGTTTTTTACATTGAGCGTTCAGGTTCCGGTCAGTTTCGTCGGGTATCAAAACTCAGGTTATTACGTTGAGCGTTCAGGCTCTGATCAGTTTCGTTGGGTATCCAGACTCAGGTTATTACGTTGAGCGTTCAGGCACCGGTCAGTTTCGTTGTGTATCCAGACTCCGGTTATTACGTTGAGCGTTCAGGCTCCAGTCAGATTCGTTGTGTATCCAGACTCCGGTTATTACGTTGAGTGTTCAGGCTCCGGTCAGTTTCGTTGGGTATCCAGACTCCGGTTTTTTACGTTGAGCGTTCACGTTCCGGTCAGTTTTGTTGGGTATCCAGACTCCGGTTATTACGTTGAGTGTTCAGGCTCCGGTCAGTTTCGTTGGGTATCAAGACTCAGGTTATTACGTTGAGCGTTCAGGCTCTGATCAGTTTCGTTGGGTATCCAAACTCAGGTTATTACGTTGAGCATTCAGGCACCTGTCAATTTCGTTATGTATCCAGACTCCGGTTATTACGTTGAGCGTTCAGGCTCCAGTCAGTTTTGTTGGGTATCCAGACTCCGGTTTTTACGTTGAGCGTTCAGGCTCCAGTCAGTTTCGTTGGGTATCCAGACTCCGGTTATTACGTTGAGCGTTCAGGCTCCGGTCAGTTTCTTTTGGTATCCAGACTCCGGTTATTACGTTGAGCGTTCAGGCTCCGGTCAGTTTTGTTGGGTATCCAGACTCCGGTTATTAATTTGAGCGTTCAGGCTCCGGTCAGTTTCTTTTGGTATCCAGACTTCGGTTATTACGTTGAGCGTTCAGGCTCCGGTCAGTTTCGTTTGGTATTCAGACTTCGGTTATTACGTTGAGCGTTCAGGCTCCGGTCAGTTTCGTTGGGTATTCAAACTCCGTTTATTACGTTGAACGTTCAGGCTCCGGTCAGTTTCGTTGGGTATCCAGACTCCGGTTATTACGTTGAGCATTCAGGCTCCGGTCAGTTTCGTTGGGTATCCAGACTCTGGTTTTTACGTTGAGCGTTTAGGCTCCGGTCAGTTTTGTTGGGTATCCAGACTCCGGTTATTACGTTGAGCGTTCAGGCTCCGGTCAGTTTCTTTGGGTTTCCAGACTCCGGTTATTATGTTGAGCGTTCAGGCTCTGGTCAGTTTCGTTTGGTATCCAGACTTTGGTTATTACGTTGAGCGTTCAGGCTCCGGTCAGTTTCGTTGGGTATCCAAACTCCGTTTATCACGTTGAACGTTCAGGCTCCGGTCAGTTTCGTTAGCTATCCAGACTCCGGTTATTACGTTGAGCATTCAGGCTCCGGTCAGTTTCGTTGGGTATCCAGACTCTGGTTTTTACGTTGAGCGTTTAGGCTCCGGTCAGTTTTGTTGGGTATCCAGACTCCGGTTATTACGTTGATCGTTCAGGCTCCGGTCAATTTCGTTGTGTATCCAGACTCCGGTTATTACGTTGAGTGTTCAGGCTCCGGTCAGTTTCTTTGGGTTTCCAGACTCCGGTTATTACGTTGAGCGTTCAGGCTCCGGTCAGTTTCTTTGGGTTTCCAGACTCCGGTTATTACGTTGAGCGTTCAGGCTCCGGTCAGTTTTGTTTGGTATCCAGACTTTGGTTATTACGTTGAGCGTTCAGGCTCTGGTCAGTTTCGTTGGGTATCCAAACTCCGTTTATTACGTTGAACGTTAAGGCTCCGGTCAGTTTCGTTGGGTATCCAGACTCCGGTTATTACGTTGAGCATTCAGGCTCCGGTCAATTTCGTTGTGTATCCAGACTCCAGTTATTACGTTGATCGTTCAGACTCCAGTCAATTTCGTTGGGTATCCAGACTCCGGTTATTACCTAGAGCGTTCAGGCTCCGGTCAGTTTCGTTTGGTATCCAGACTTCGGTTATTACGTTGAGCGTTCAGGCTCCGGTTAGTTTCGTTGGGTATCCAGACTCCGTTTATTACGTTGAACGTTCAGGCTCCGGTCAGTTTCGATGGGTATCCAGACTCCGGTTATTACGTTGAGCATTCAAGCTCCGTTCAGTTTCGTTGTGTATCCAGACTCTGGTTTTTACTTTGAGCGTTTAGGCTCCGGTCAGTTTTGTTGGGTATCCAGACTCCGGTTATTACGTTGAGCGTTCAGGCTCCGGTCAGTTTCTTTGGGTATCCAGACTCCGGTTATTACGTTGAGCGTTCAGGCTCTGGTCAGTTTCGTTTGGTATCCAGACTTTGGTTATTACGTTGAGCGTTCAGGCTCCGGTCAGTTTTGTTGGGTATCCAAACTCCGTTTATTACGTTGAACGTTCAGGCTCCGGTCAGTTTCGTTAGCTATCCAGACTCCGGTTATTACGTTGAGCATTCAGGCTCCGGTCAGTTTCGTTGGGTATCCAGACTCTGGTTTTTACGTTGAGCGTTTAGGCTCCGGTCAGTTTTGTTGGGTATCCAGACTCCGGTTATTATGTTGAGGGTTCAGGCTCCGGTCAGTTTCGTTGGGTATCCAGACTCCGGTTCTTACGTTGAGTGTTCAGGCTCCGGTCAGTTTCGTTGGGTATCCAGACTCCGGTTATTACGTTGAGCGTTCAGGCACCAGTCAGTTTCGTTGTGTATCCAGACTCTGGTTATTACGTTGAGCGTCCAGGCTCCGGTCAGTTTCGTTGGGTATCCAGACTCCGGTTTTTTACGTTGAGCGTTCAGGTTCCGGTCAGTTTCGTCGGGTATCAAGACTCAGGTTATTACGTTGAGCGTTCAGGCTCTGATCAGTTTCGTTGGGTATCCAGACTCAGGTTATTACGTTGAGCGTTCAGGCACCGGTCAGTTTCGTTGTGTATCCAGACTCCGGTTATTACGTTGAGCGTTCAGGCTCCAGTCAGATTCGTTGTGTATCCAGACTCCGGTTATTACGTTGAGCGTTCAGGCTCCGGTCAGTTTCGTTGGGTATCCAGACTCCGGTTTTTTACGTTGAGCGTTCACGTTCCGGTCAGTTTTGTTGGGTATCCAGACTCCGGTTATTACGTTGAGTGTTCAGGCTCCGGTCAGTTTCGTTGGGTATCAAGACTCAGGTTATTACGTTGAGCGTTCAGGCTCTGATCAGTTTCGTTGGGTATCCAGACTCAGGTTATTACGTTGAGCATTCAGGCACCTGTCAATTTCGTTATGTATCCTGTCTCCGGTTATTACGTTGAGCGTTCAGGCTCCAGTCAGTTTTGTTGGGTATCCAGACTCCGGTTTTTACGTTGAGCGTTCAGGCTCCAGTCAGTTTCGTTGGGTATCCAGACTCCGGTTATTACGTTGAGCGTTCAGGCTCCGGTCAGTTTCTTTTGGTATCCAGACTTCGGTTATTACGTTGAGCGTTCAGGCTCCGGTCAGTTTTGTTGGGTATCCAGACTCCGGTTATTAAGTTGAGCGTTCAGGCTCCGGTCAGTTTCTTTTGGTATCCAGACTCCGGTTATTACGTTGAGCGTTCAGGCTCTGGTCAGTTTCGTTTGGTATCCAGACTTTGGTTATTACGTTGAGCGTTCAGGCTCCGGTCAGTTTCGTTGGGTATCCAAACTCCGTTTATTACGTTGAACGTTCAGGCTCCGGTCAGTTTCGTTAGCTATCCAGACTCCGGTTATTACGTTGAGCATTCAGGCTCCGGTCAGTTTCGTTGGGTATCCAGACTCTGGTTTTTACGTTGAGCGTTTAGGCTCCGGTCAGTTTTGTTGGGTATCCAGACTCCGGTTATTATGTTGAGGGTTCAGGCTCCGGTCAGTTTCGTTGGGTATCCAGACTCCGGTTCTTACGTTGAGTGTTCAGGCTCCGGTCAGTTTCGTTGGGTATCCAGACTCCGGTTATTACGTTGAGCGTTCAGGCACCAGTCAGTTTCGTTGTGTATCCAGACTCTGGTTATTACGTTGAGCGTCCAGGCTCCGGTCAGTTTCGTTGGGTATCCAGACTCCGGTTTTTTACGTTGAGCGTTCAGGTTCCGGTCAGTTTCGTCGGGTATCAAGACTCAGGTTATTACGTTGAGCGTTCAGGCTCTGATCAGTTTCGTTGGGTATCCAGACTCAGGTTATTACGTTGAGCGTTCAGGCACCGGTCAGTTTCGTTGTGTATCCAGACTCCGGTTATTACGTTGAGCGTTCAGGCTCCAGTCAGATTCGTTGTGTATCCAGACTCCGGTTATTACGTTGAGCGTTCAGGCTCCGGTCAGTTTTGTTGGGTATCCAGACTCCGGTTTTTTACGTTGAGCGTTCACGTTCCGGTCAGTTTTGTTGGGTATCCAGACTCCGGTTATTACGTTGAGTGTTCAGGCTCCGGTCAGTTTCGTTGGGTATCAAGACTCAGGTTATTACGTTGAGCGTTCAGGCTCTGATCAGTTTCGTTGGGTATCCAGACTCAGGTTATTACGTTGAGCATTCAGGCACCTGTCAATTTCGTTATGTATCCAGACTCCGGTTATTACGTTGAGCGTTCAGGCTCCAGTCAGTTTTGTTGGGTATCCAGACTCCGGTTTTTACGTTGAGCGTTCAGGCTCCAGTCAGTTTCGTTGGGTATCCAGACTCCGGTTATTACGTTGAGCGTTCAGGCTCCGGTCAGTTTCTTTTGGTATCCAGACTCCGGTTATTACGTTGAGCGTTCAGGCTCCGGTCAGTTTTGTTGGGTATCCAGACTCCGGTTATTAAGTTGAGCGTTCAGGCTCCGGTCAGTTTCTTTTGGTATCCAGACTTCGGTTATTACGTTGAGCGTTCAGGCTCCGGTCAGTTTCGTTTGGTATCCAGACTTCGGTTATTACGTTGAGCGTTCAGGCTCCGGTCAGTTTCGTTGGGTATTCAGACTCCGTTTATTACGTTGAACGTTCAGGCTCCGGTCAGTTTCGTTGGGTATCCAGACTCCGGTTATTACGTTGAGCATTCAGGCTCCGGTCAGTTTCGTTGGGTATCCAGACTCTGGTTTTTACGTTGAGCGTTTAGGCTCCGGTCAGTTTTGTTGGGTATCCAGACTCCGGTTATTACGTTGAGCGTTCAGGCTCCGGTCAGTTTCTTTGGGTTTCCAGACTCTGGTTATTATGTTGAGCGTTCAGGCTCTGGTCAGTTTCGTTTGGTATCCAGACTTTGGTTATTACGTTGAGCGTTCAGGCTCCGGTCAGTTTCGTTGGGTATCCAAACTCCGTTTATTACGTTGAACGTTCAGGCTCCGGTCAGTTTCGTTAGCTATCCAGACTCCGGTTATTACTTTGAGCATTCAGGCTCCGGTCAGTTTCGTTGGGTATCCAGACTCTGGTTTTTACGTTGAGCGTTTAGGCTCCGGTCAGTTTTGTTGGGTATCCAGACTCCGGTTATTACGTTGATCGTTCAGGCTCCGGTCAATTTCGTTGTGTATCCAGACTCCGGTTATTACGTTGATCGTTCAGGCTCCAGTCAATTTCGTTGGGTATCCAGACTCCGGTTATTACCTAGAGCGTTCAGGCTCCGGTCAGTTTCGTTTGGTATCCAGACTTCGGTTATTACGTTGAGCCTTCAGGCTCCGGTTAGTTTCGTTGGGTATCCAGACTCCGTTTATTACGTTGAACGTTCAGGCTCCGGTCAGTTTCGATGGGTATCCAGACTCCGGTTATTACGTTGAGCATTCAAGCTCCGGTCAGTTTCGTTGGGTATCCAGACTCTGGTTTTTACTTTAAGCGTTTAGGCTCCGGTCAGTTTTGTTGGGTATCCAGACTCCGGTTATTACGTTGAGCGTTCAGGCTCCGGTCAGTTTCTTTGGGTATCCAGACTCCGGTTATTACGTTGAGCGTTCAGGCTCTGGTCAGTTTCGTTTGGTATCCAGACTTTGGTTATTACGTTGAGCGTTCAGGCTCCGGTCAGTTTCGTTGGGTATCCAAACTCTGTTTATTACGTTGAACATTCAGGCTCCGGTCAGTTTCGTTAGCTATCCAGACTCCGGTTATTACGTTGAGCATTCAGGCTCCGGTCAGTTTCGTTGGGTATCCAGACTCTGGTTTTTACGTTGAGCGTTTAGGCTCCGGTCAGTTTTGTTGGGTATCCAGACTCCGGTTATTATGTTGAGGGTTCAGGCTCCGGTCAGTTTCGTTGGGTATCCAGACTCCGGTTCTTACGTTGAGTGTTCAGGCTCCGGTCAGTTTTGTTTGGTATCCAGACTCCGGTTATTACGTTGAGCGTTCAGGCACCAGTCAGTTTCGTTGTGTATCCAGACTCTGGTTATTACGTTGAGCGTCCAGGCTCCGGTCAGTTTCGTTGGGTATCCATACTCCGGTTTTTTACGTTGAGCGTTCAGGTTCCGGTCAGTTTTGTTGGGTATCCAGACTCCTGTTATTACGTTGAGTGTTCAGGCTCCGGTCAGTTTCGTCGGGTATCAAGACTCAGGTTATTACGTTGAGCATTCAGGCTCTGATCAGTTTCGTTGGGTATCCAGACTCAGGTTATTACGTTGAGCGTTCAGGCACCGGTCAGTTTCGTTGGGTATCCAGACTCCGGTTATTACGTTGAGCGTCCAGGCTCCAGTCAGTTTCTTTTGTTATCCAGACTCCGGTTATTACGTTGAGCGTTCAGGCTCCGGTCAGTTTCGTTGGGTATCCAGACTCCGGTTATTAAGTTGAGCGTTCAGGCTCCGGTCAGTTTCTTTTGGTATCCAGACTTCGGTTATTACGTTGAGCGTTCAGGCTCTGGTCAGTTTCATTTGGTATCCAGACTTCGGTTATTACGTTGAGCGTTCAGGCTCGGGTCAGTTTCGTTGGGTATTCAGACTCCGTTTATTACGTTGAACATTCAGGCTCCGGTCAGTTTCGTTGGGTATCCAGACTCCGGTTATTACGTTGAGCATTCAGGCTCCGGTCAGTTTCGTTGGGTATCCAGACTCTGATTTTACGTTGAGCGTTTAGGCTCCGGTCAGTTTTGTTGGGTATCCAGACTCCGGTTATTACGTTGAGCGTTCAGGCTCCGGTCAGTTTCTTTGGGTTTCCAGACTCCGGTTATTACGTTGAGCGTTCAGGCTCCGGTCATTTTTGTTTGGTATCCAGACTTTGGTTATTACGTTGAGCTTTCAGGCTCCGGTCAGTTTCGTTGGGTATCCAAACTCCGTTTATTACGTTGAACGTTCAGGCTCCGGTCAGTTTCGTTGGGTATCCAGACTCCGGTTATTACGTTGAGCATTCAGGCTCCGGTCAATTTCGTTGTGTATCCAGACTCCGGTTATTACGTTGATCGTTCAGGCTCCAGTCAATTTCGTTGGGTATCCAGACTCCGGTTATTACCTAGAGCGTTCAGGCTCCGGTCAGTTTCGTTTGGTATCCAGACTTCGGTTATTACGTTGAGCGTTCAGGCTCCGGTTAGTTTCGTTGGGTATCCAGACTCCGTTTATTACGTTGAACGTTCAGGCTCCGGTCAGTTTCGATGGGTATCCAGACTCCGGTTATTACGTTGAGCATTCAAGCTCCGGTCAGTTTCGTTGGGTATCCAGACTCTGGTTTTTACTTTGAGCGTTTAGGCTCCGGTCAGTTTTGTTGGGTATCCAGACTCCGGTTATTACGTTGAGCGTTCAGGCTCCGGTCAGTTTCTTTGGGTATCCAGACTCCGGTTATTACGTTGAGCGTTCAGGCTCTGGTCAGTTTCGTTTGGTATCCAGACTTTGGTTATTACGTTGAGCGTTCAGGCTCCGGTCAGTTTCGTTGGGTATCCAAACTCCGTTTATTACGTTGAACGTTCAGGCTCCGGTCAGTTTCGTTAGCTATCCAGACTCCGGTTATTACGTTGAGCATTCAGGCTCCGGTCAGTTTCGTTGGGTATCCAGACTCTGGTTTTTACGTTGTGCGTTTAGGCTCCGGTCAGTTTTGTTGGGTATCCAGACTCCGGTTATTATGTTGAGGGTTCAGGCTCCGGTCAGTTTCGTTGGGTATCCAGACTCCGGTTCTTACGTTGAGTGTTCAGGCTCCGGTCAGTTTCGTTGGGTATCCAGACTCCGGTTATTACGTTGAGCGTTCAGGCACCAGTCAGTTTCGTTGTGTATCCAAACTCTGGTTATTACGTTGAGCGTCCAGGCTCCGGTCAGTTTCGTTGGGTATCCAGACTCCGGTTTTTTACGTTGAGCGTTCAGGTTCCAGTCAGTTTTTTTGGGTATCCAGACTCCTGTTATTACGTTGAGCGTTCAGGCTCCGGTCAGTTTCGTCGGGTATCAAGACTCAGGTTATTACGTTGAGCATTCAGGCTCTGATCAGTTTCGTTGGGTATCCAGACTCCGGTTATTAAGTTGAGCGTTCAGGCTTCGGTCAGTTTCTTTCGGTATCCAGACTCCGGTTATTATGTTGAGGGTTCAGGCTCCGGTCAGTTTTGTTGGGTATCCAGACTCTGGTTATTACGTTGAGTGTTCAGGCTCCGGTCAGTTTCGTTGGGTATCCAGACTCAGGTTATTACGTTGAGCGTTCAGGCTCTGGTCAGTTTCGTTGGGTATCCAGACTCCGGTTATTACGTTGAGCATTCAGGCACCGGTCAGTTTCGTTGTGTATCCAGACTCCGGTTATTACGTTGAGCGTTCAGGCTCCGGTCAGTTTCGTTGGGTATCCAGACACCGGTTTTTTACATTGAGCGTTCAGGTTTCGGTCAGTTTTGTTGGGTATCCAGACTCCGGTTATTACGTTGAGTGTTCAGGCTCCGGTCAGTTTCGTTGGGTATCAAGACTCAGGTTATTACGTTGAGCGTTCAAGCTCTGATCAGTTTCGTTGGGTATCCAGACTCAGGTTATTACGTTGAGCATTCAGGCACCTGTCAGTTTCGTTGTGTATCCAGACTCCGGTTATTACGTTGAGCGTTCAGGCTCCAGTCAGTTTTGTTGGGTATCCAGACTCCGGTTTTTACGTTGAGGGTTCAGGCTCCGGTCAGTTTCATTGGGTATCCTGACTCCGGTTATTACGTTGAGCGTTCAGGCTCCAGACAGTTTCTTTGGGTATCCAGACTCCGGTTATTACGTTGAGCGTTCAGGCTCCGGTCAGTTTCTTTTGGTATCCAGACTCTGGTTATTACGTTGAGCGTTAAGACTCCGGTCAGTTTCGTTGGGTATCCAGACTCCGGTTATTAAGTTGAGCGTTCAGGCTTCGGTCAGTTTCTTTTGGTATCCAGACTTCGGTTATTACGTTGAGCGTTCAGGCTCCGGTCAGTTTCGTTTGGTATCCAGACTTCGGTTATTACGTTGAGCGTTCAGGCTCCGGTCAGTTTCGTTGGGTATCCAGACTCCATTTATTACGTTGAACGTTCAGGCTCCGGTCAGTTTCGTTGGGTATCCAGACTCCGGTTATTACGTTGAGCATTCAGGCTCCGGTCAGTTTCGTTGGGTATCCAGACTCTGGTTTTTACGTTGAGCGTTTAGGCTCCGGTCAGTTTTGTTGGGTATCCAGACTCCGGTTATTATGTTGAGGGTTAAGGCTCCGGTCAGTTTCGTTGGGTATCCAGACTCCGGTTCTTACGTTGAGCGTTCAAGCTCCGGTCAGTTTCTTTGGTATCTAGACTCCGGTTATAACGTGGAGCGTTCCGGCTCCGGTCAGTTTCGTTGGGTATCCAGACTCCGGTTATTTCGTTGAGCGTTCAGGCTCCGGTCAATTTCGTTGGGTATCCAGACTCCAGTTATTACGTTGATCGTTCAGGCTCCAGTCAATTTCGTTCGGTATCCAGACTCCGGTTATTACGTAGAGCGTTCAGGCTCCGGTCAGTTTCGTTTGATATCCAGACTTCGGTGATTACGTTGAGCGTTCAGGCTCCGGTCAGTTTCGTTGGGTATCCAGACTCCGTTTATTACGTTGAACATTCAGGCTCCGGTCAGTTTCGTTGGGTATCCAGACTCCGGTTATGACGTTGAGCATTCAGGCTCCGGTCAGTTTTGTTCGGTATCCAGACTCCGGTTATTATGTTGAGGGTTCAGGCTCCGGTCAGTTTTGTTGGGTATCCAGACTCTGGTTATTACGTTGAGTGTTCAGGCTCCGGTCAGTTTCGTTGGGTATCCAGACTCAGGTTATTACGTTGAGCGTTCAGGCTCTGGTCAGTTTCTTTGGCTATCCAGACTCCGGTTATTACGTTGAGCGTTCAGGCACCGGTCAGTTTCGTTGTGTATCCAGACTCCGGTTATTACGTTGAGCGTTCAGGCTCCGGTCAGTTTCGTTGGGTATCCAGACACCGGTTTTTTACATTGAGCGTTCAGGTTTCGGTCAGTTTTGTTGGGTATCCAGACTCCGGTTATTACGTTGAGTGTTCAGGCTCCGGTCAGTTTCGTTGGGTATCAAGACTCAGGTTATTACGTTGAGCGTTCAAGCTCTGATCAGTTTCGTTGGGTATCCAGACTCAGGTTATTACGTTGAGCATTCAGGCACCTGTCAGTTTCGTTGTGTATCCAGACTCCGGTTATTACGTTGAGCGTTCAGGCTCCAGTCAGTTTTGTTGGGTATCCAGACTCCGGTTTTTACGTTGAGGGTTCAGGCTCCGGTCAGTTTCATTGGGTATCCAGACTCCGGTTATTACGTTGAGCGTTCAGGCTCCAGACAGTTTCTTTGGGTATCCAGACTCCGGTTATTACGTTGAGCGTTCAGGCTCCGGTCAGTTTCTTTTGGTATCCAGACTCTGGTTATTACGTTGAGCGTTCAGACTCCGGTCAGTTTCGTTGGGTATCCAGACTCCGGTTATTAAGTTGAGCGTTCAGGCTTCGGTCAGTTTCTTTTGGTATCCAGACTTCGGTTATTACGTTGAGCGTTCAGGCTCCGGTCAGTTTCGTTTGGTATCCAGACTTCGGTTATTACGTTGAGCGTTCAGGCTCCGGTCAGTTTCGTTGGGTATCCAGACTCCATTTATTACGTTGAACGTTCAGGCTCCGGTCAGTTTCGTTGGGTATCCAGACTCCGGTTATTACGTTGAGCATTCAGGCTCCGGTCAGTTTCGTTGGGTATCCAGACTCTGGTTTTTACGTTGAGCGTTTAGGCTCCGGTCAGTTTTGTTGGGTATCCAGACTCCGGTTATTACGTTGAGCGTTCAGGCTCCGGTCAGTTTCTTTGGGTTTCTAGACTCCGGTTATTACGTTGAGCGTTCAGGCTCCGGTCAATTTCGTTTGGTATCCAGACTTTGGTTATTACGTTGAGCATTCAGGCTCCGGTCAGTTTCGTTGGGTATCCAAACTCCGTTTATTACGTTGAACGTTCAGGCTCCGGTCAGTTTCGTTGGGTATCCAGACTCCGGTTATTACGTTGAGCATTCAGGCTCCGGTCAATTTTGTTGTGTATCCAGACTCCGGTTATTACGTTGATCGTTCAGGCTCCAGTCAATTTCGTTGGGTATCCAGACTCCGGTTATTACGTTGAGCGTTCAGGCTCCGGTCAGTTTCGTTGGGTATCCAGACTCAATTTATTACGTTCAACGTTCAGGCTCCGGTCAATTTCGTTGGGTATCCAGACTCCGGTTATTACGTTGAGCATTCAAGCTCCGGTCAGTTTCGTTGGGTATCCAGACTCTGGTTTTTACTTTGAGCGTTTAGGCTCCGGTCAGTTTTGTTGGGTATCCAGACTCCGGTTATTACGTTGAGCGTTCAGGCTCCGGTCAGTTTCTTTGGGTATCCAGACTCCGGTTATTACGTTGAGCGTTCAGGCTCTGGTCAGTTTCGTTTGGTATCCAGACTTAGGTTATTACGTTGAGCATTCAGGCTCCGGTCGGTTTCGTTTGGTATCCAAACTCCGTTTATTACGTTGAACGTTCAGGCTCCGGTCAGTTTCGTTAGGTATCCAGACTCCGGTTATTACGTTGAGCATTCAGGCTCCGGTCAGTTTCGTTGGGTATCCAGACTCTGGTTTTTACGTTGAGCGTTTAGGCTCCGGTCAGTTTTGTTGGGTATCCAGACTCCGGTTATTATGTTGAGGGTTCAGGCTCCGGTCAATTTCGTTGGGTATCCAGACTCCGGTTCTTACGTTGAGCGTTCAAGCTCCGGTCAGTTTCTTTGGTATCTAGACTCCGGTTCTTACGTGGAACGTTCAGGCTCCGGTCAGTTTCGTTGGGTATCCAGACTCCGGTTGTTTCGTTGAGCGTTCAGGCTCCGGTCAATTTCGTTGTGTATCCAGACTCCGGTTATTACGTTGATCGTTCAGGCTCCAGTCAATTTCGTTGGGTATCCAGACTCCAGTTACTACGTAGAGCGTTCAGGCTCCGGTCAGTTTCGTTTGATATCCAGACTTTGGTGATTACGTTGAGCGTTCAGGCTCCGGTCAGTTTCGTTGGGTATCCAGACTCCGTTTATTACGTTGAACATTCAGGCTCCGGTCAGTTTCGTTGGGTATCCAGACTCCGGTTATTACGTTGAGCATTCAGGCTCCGGTCAGTTTCGTTGGGTATTCAGACTCTGGTTTTTACGTTGAGCGTTTAGGCTCCGGTCAGTTTTGTTCAGTATCTAGACTCCGGTTATTATGTTGAGGGTTCAGGCTCCGGTCAGTTTTGTTGGGTATCCAGACTCTGGTTATTACGTTGAGTGTTCAGGCTCCGGTCAGTTTCGTTGGGTATCCAGACTCAGGTTATTACGTTGAGCGTTCAGGCTCCGGTCAGTTTCTTTGGGTATCCAGACTCCGGTTATTACGTTGAGCGTTCAGGCACCGGTCAGTTTCATTGTGTATCCAGACTCCGGTTATTACGTTGAGCGTTCAGGCTCCGGTCAGTTTCGTTGGGTATCCAGACTCCGGTTTTTTACATTGAGCGTTCAGGTTCCGGTCAGTTTTGTTGGGTATCCAGACTCCGGTTATTACGTTGAGTGTTCAGGCTCCGGTCAGTTTCGTTGGGTATCAAGACTCAGGTTATTACGTTGAGCGTTCAGGCTCTGATCAGTTTCGTTGGGTATCCAGACTCAGGTTATTACGTTGAGCATTCAGGCACCTGTCAGTTTCGTTGTGTATCCAGACTCCGGTTATTACGTTGAGCGTTAAGGCTCCAGTCAGTTTTGTTGGGTATCCAGACTCCGGTTTTTACGTTGAGGGTTCAGGCTCCGGTCAGTTTCGTTGGGTATCCAGACTCCGGTTATTACGTTGAGCGTTCAGGCTCCAGTCAGTTTCTTTGGGTATCCAGACTCCGGTTATTACGTTGAGCGTTCAGGCTCCGGTCAGTTTCTTTTGGTATCCAGACTCCGGTTATTACGTCGAGCGTTCAGACTCCGGTCAGTTTCGTTGGGTATCCAGACTCCGGTTATTAAGTTGAGCGTTCAGGCTTCGGTCAGTTTCTTTTGGTATCCAGACTTCGGTTATTACGTTGAGCGTTCAGGCTCCGGTCAGTTTCGTTTGGTATCCAGACTTCGGTTATTACGTTGAGCGTTCAGGCTCCGGTCAGTTTCGTTGGGTATCCAGACTCCGTTTATTACGTTGAACGTTCAGGCTCCGGTCAGTTTCGTTGGGTATCCAGACTCCGGTTATTACGTTGAGCATTCAGGCTCCGGTCAATTTTGTTGTGTATCCAGACTCCGGTTATTACGTTGATCGTTCAGGCTCCAGTCAATTTCGTTGGGTATCCAGACTCCGGTTATTACGTTGAGCGTTCAGGCTCCGGTCAGTTTCGTTGGGTATCCAGACTCAATTTATTACGTTCAACGTTCAGGCTCCGGTCAATTTCGTTGGGTATCCAGACTCCGGTTATTACGTTGAGCATTCAAGCTCCGGTCAGTTTCGTTGGGTATCCAGACTCTGGTTTTTACTTTGAGCGTTTAGGCTCCGGTCAGTTTTGTTGGGTATCCAGACTCCGGTTATTACGTTGAGCGTTCAGGCTCCGGTCAGTTTCTTTGGGTATCCAGACTCCGGTTATTACGTTGAGCGTTCAGGCTCTGGTCAGTTTCGTTTGGTATCCAGACTTAGGTTATTACGTTGAGCATTCAGGCTCCGGTCGGTTTCGTTTGGTATCCAAACTCCGTTTATTACGTTGAACGTTCAGGCTCCGGTCAGTTTCGTTAGGTATCCAGACTCCGGTTATTACGTTGAGCATTCAGGCTCCGGTCAGTTTCGTTGGGTATCCAGACTCTGGTTTTTACGTTGAGCGTTTAGGCTCCGGTCAGTTTTGTTGGGTATCCAGACTCCGGTTATTATGTTGAGGGTTCAGGCTCCGGTCAATTTCGTTGGGTATCCAGACTCCGGTTCTTACGTTGAGCGTTCAAGCTCCGGTCAGTTTCTTTGGTATCTAGACTCCGGTTCTTACGTGGAGCGTTCAGGCTCCGGTCAGTTTCGTTGGGTATCCAGACTCCGGTTGTTTCGTTGAGCGTTCAGGCTCCGGTCAATTTCGTTGTGTATCCAGACTCCGGTTATTACGTTGATCGTTCAGGCTCCAGTCAATTTCGTTGGGTATCCAGACTCCGGTTACTACGTAGAGCGTTCAGGCTCCGGTCAGTTTCGTTTGATATCCAGACTTTGGTGATTACGTTGAGCGTTCAGGCTCCGGTCAGTTTCGTTGGGTATCCAGACTCCGTTTATTACGTTGAACATTCAGGCTCCGGTCAGTTTCGTTGGGTATCCAGACTCCGGTTATTACGTTGAGCATTCAGGCTCCGGTCAGTTTCGTTGGGTATTCAGACTCTGGTTTTTACGTTGAGCGTTTAGGCTCCGGTCAGTTTTGTTCAGTATCTAGACTCCGGTTATTATGTTGAGGGTTCAGGCTCCGGTCAGTTTTGTTGGGTATCCAGACTCTGGTTATTACGTTGAGTGTTCAGGCTCCGGTCAGTTTCGTTGGGTATCCAGACTCAGGTTATTACGTTGAGCGTTCAGGCTCCGGTCAGTTTCTTTGGGTATCCAGACTCCGGTTATTACGTTGAGCGTTCAGGCACCGGTCAGTTTCATTGTGTATCCAGACTCCGGTTATTACGTTGAGCGTTCAGGCTCCGGTCAGTTTCGTTGGGTATCCAGACTCCGGTTTTTTACATTGAGCGTTCAGGTTCCGGTCAGTTTTGTTGGGTATCCAGACTCCGGTTATTACGTTGAGTGTTCAGGCTCCGGTCAGTTTCGTTGGGTATCAAGACTCAGGTTATTACGTTGAGCGTTCAGGCTCTGATCAGTTTCGTTGGGTATCCAGACTCAGGTTATTACGTTGAGCATTCAGGCACCTGTCAGTTTCGTTGTGTATCCAGACTCCGGTTATTACGTTGAGCGTTAAGGCTCCAGTCAGTTTTGTTGGGTATCCAGACTCCGGTTTTTACGTTGAGGGTTCAGGCTCCGGTCAGTTTCGTTGGGTATCCAGACTCCGGTTATTACGTTGAGCGTTCAGGCTCCAGTCAGTTTCTTTGGGTATCCAGACTCCGGTTATTACGTTGAGCGTTCAGGCTCCGGTCAGTTTCTTTTGGTATCCAGACTCCGGTTATTACGTCGAGCGTTCAGACTCCGGTCAGTTTCGTTGGGTATCCAGACTCCGGTTATTAAGTTGAGCGTTCAGGCTTCGGTCAGTTTCTTTTGGTATCCAGACTTCGGTTATTACGTTGAGCGTTCAGGCTCCGGTCAGTTTCGTTTGGTATCCAGACTTCGGTTATTACGTTGAGCGTTCAGGCTCCGGTCAGTTTCGTTGGGTATCCAGACTCCGTTTATTACGTTGAACGTTCAGGCTCCGGTCAGTTTCGTTGGGTATCCAGACTCCGGTTATTACGTTGAGCATTCAGGCTCCGGTCAGTTTCGTTGGGTATCCAGACTCTGGTTTTTACTTTGAGCGTTTAGGCTCCGGTCAGTTTTGTTGGGTATCCAGACTCCGGTTATTACGTTGAGCGTTCAGGCTCCGGTCAGTTTCTTTGGGTATCCAGACTCCGGTTATTACGTTGAGCGTTCAGGCTCTGGTCAGTTTCGTTTGGTATCCAGACTTTGGTTATTACGTTGAGCGTTCAGGCTCCGGTCAGTTTCGTTGGGTATCCAAACTCCGTTTATTACGTTGAACGTTCAGGCTCCGGTCAGTTTTGTTAGGTATCCAGACTCCGGTTATTACGTTGAGCATTCAGGCTCCGGTCAGTTTCGTTGGGTATCCAGACTCTGGTTTTTACGTTGAGCGTTTAGGCTCCGGTCAGTTTTGTTGGGTATCCAGACTCCGGTTATTATGTTGAGGGTTCAGGCTCCGGTCAGTTTCGTTGGGTATCCAGACTCCGGTTCTTACGTTGAGCGTTCAAGCTCCGGTCAGTTTCTTTGGTATCTAGACTCCGGTTATTACGTGGAGCGTTCACGCTCCGGTCAGTTTCGTTGGGTATCCAGACTCCGATTATTTCGTTGAGCGTTCAGGCTCCGGTCAATTTCATTGTGTATCCAGACTGCGGTTATTACGTTGATCGTTCAAGCTCCAGTCAATTTCGTTGGGTATCCAGACTCCGGTTATTACGTAGAGCGTTCAGGCTCCGGTCAGTTTCGTTTGATATCCAGACTTCGGTGATTACGTTGAGCGTTCAGGCTCCGGTCAGTTTCGTTGGGTATCCAGACTCCGTTTATTACGTTGAACATTCAGGCTCCGGTCAGTTTCGTTGGGTATCCAGACTCCGGTTATGACGTTGAGCATTCAGGCTCTGGTCAGTTTTGTTCGGTATGCAGACTCCGGTTATAATGTTGAGGGTTCAGGCTCCGGTCAGTTTTGTTGGGTATCCAGACTCTGGTTATTACGTTGAGTGTTCAGGCTCCGGTCAGTTTCGTTGGGTATCAAGACTCAGGTTATTACGTTGAGCGTTCAGGCTCCGGTCAATTTCTTTGGGTATCCAGACTCCGGTTATTACGTTGAGCGTTCAGGCACCGGTCAGTTTCGTTGTGTATCCAGACTCCGGTTATTACGTTGAGCGTTCAGGCTCCGGTCAGTTTCGTTGGGTATCCAGACTCCGGTTTTTTACATTGAGCGTTCAGGCTTCAGTCAGTTTTGTTGGGTATCCAGACTCCGGTTATTACGTTGAGTGTTCAGGCTCCGGGTAGTTTTGTTGGGTATCCAGACTCAGGTTATTACGTTGAGCATTCAGGCACCTGTCAGTTTCGTTGTGTATCCAGACTCCGGTTATTACGTTGAGCGTTCAGGCTCCAGTCAGTTTTGTTGGGTATCCAGACTCCGGTTTTTACGTTGAGGGTTCAGGCTCCGGTCAGTTTCGTTGGGTATCCAGACTCCGGTTATTACATTGAGTGTTCAGGCTCCAGTCAGTTTATTTGGGTATCCAGACTCCGGTTATTACGTTGAGCGTTCAGGCTCCGGTCAGTTTCTTTTGGTATCCAGACTCCGGTTATTACGTTGAGCATTCAGACTCCGGTCAGTTTCGTTGGGTATCCAGACTCCGGTTATTAAGTTGAGCGTTCAGGCTTCGGTCAGTTTCTTTTGGTATCCAGACTTCGGTTATTACGTTGAGCTTTCAGGCTCCGGTCAGTTTCGTTTGGTATCCAGACTTCGGTTATTACGTTGAGCGTTCAGGCTCAGATCAGTTTCGTTGGGTATCCAGACTCCATTTATTACGTTGAACGTTCAGGCTCCGGTCAGTTTCGTTGGGTATCCAGACTCCGGTTATTACGTTGAGCATTCAGGCTCCGGTCAGTTTCGTTGGGTATCCAGACTCTGGTTTTTATGTTGAGCGTTTAGGCTCCGGTCAGTTTTGTTGGGTATCCAGACTCCGGTTATTACGTTGAGCGTTCAGGCTCCGATCGGTTTCTTTGGGTTTCTAGACTCCGGTTATTACGTTGAGCGTTTAGGCTCCGGTCAGTTTCGTTTGGTAACCAGACTTTGGTTATTATGTTGAGCATTCAGGCTCCGGTCAATTTCGTTGGGTATCCAAACTCCGTTTATTACGTTGAACGTTCAGGCTCCGGTCAGTTTCGTTGGGTATCCAGACTCCGGTTATTACGTTGAGCATTCAGGCTCCGGTCAATTTTGTTGTGTATCCAGACTCCGGTTATTACTTTGATCGTTCAGGCTCTAGTCAATTTCGTTGGGTATCCAGACTCCGGTTATTACGTAGAGCGTTCAGGCTCCGGTCAGTTTCGTTTGGTATCCAGACTTCGGTTATTATGTTGAGCGTTCAGGCTCCGGTCAGTTTCGTTGGGTATCCAGACTCCGTTTATTACGTTGAACGTTCAGGCTCCGGTCAGTTTTGTTGGGTATCCAGACTCCGGTTATTACGTTGAGCATTCAAGCTCCGGTCAGTTTCGTTGGGTATCCAGACTCTGGTTTTTACTTTGAGCGTTTAGGCTCCGGTCAGTTTCGTTGGGTATCCAAACTCCATTTATTACATTGAACGTTCAGGCTCCGGTCAGTTTCGTTAGCTATCCGGACTCCGGTTATTACGTTGAGCATTCAGGCTCCGGTCAGTTTCGTTGTGTATCCAGACTCCGGTTATTACGTTGAGCGTTCAGGCTCCAGTCAGATTCGTTGTGTATCCAGACTCCGGTTATTACGTTGAGCGTTCAGGCTCCGGTCAGTTTCGTTGGGTATCTAGACTCCGGTTTTTTACGTTGAGCGTTCAGGTTCCGGTCAGTTTTGTTGGGTATCCAGACTCCGGTTATTACGTTGAGTGTTCAGGCTCCGGTCAGTTTCGTTGGGTATCAAGACTCAGGTTATTACGTTGAGCGTTCAGGCTATGATCAGTTTCGTTGGGTATCCAGACTCAGGTTATTACGTTGAGCATTCAGGCACCTGTCAATTTCGTTATGTATCCAGACTCCGGTTATTACGTTGAGCGTTCAGGCTCCAGTCAGTTTTGTTGGGTATCCAGACTCCGGTTTTTTAGTTGAGCGTTCAGGCTCCAGTCAGTGTCGTTGGGTATCCAGACTCTGGTTATTACGTTGAGCGTTCAGGCTCTGGTCAGTTTCTTTTGGTATCCAGACTCCGGTTATTACGTTGATCGTTCAGGCTCCGGTCAGTTTCGTTTGGTATCCAGACTCCGGTTATTAAGTATAGCGTTCAGGCTCCGGTCAGTTTCGTTTGGTATCCAGACTTCGGTTATTACGTTGAGCGTTCAGGCTCCGGTCAGTTTCGTTGGGTATTCAGACTCCGTTTATTACGTTGAACGTTCAGGCTCCGGTCAGTTTCGTTGGGTATCCAGACTCCGGTTATTACGTTGAGCATTCAGGCTCCGGTCAGTTTCGTTGGGTATCCAGACTCTGGTTTTTACGTTGAGCGTTTAGGCTCCGGTCAGTTTTGTTGGGTATCCAGACTCCGGTTATTACGTTGAGCGTTCAGGTTCCGGTCAGTTTCTTTGGGTTTCCAGACTCCGGTTATTACGTTGAGCATTCAGGCTCCGGTGAGTTTCGTTTGGTATCCAGACTTTGGTTATTACGTTGAGCGTTCAGGCTCCGGTCAGTTTCGTTGGGTATCCAAACTCCGTTTATTACGTTGAACGTTCAGGCTCCGGTCAGTTTCGTTGGGTATCCAGACTCCGGTTATTACGTTAAGCATTCAGGCTCCGTTCAATTTCGTTGTGTATCCAGACTCCGGTTATTTCGTTGATCGTTCAGGCTCCAGTCAATTTCGTTGGGTATCCAGACTCCGGTTATTACGTAGAGAGTTCAGGCTCCGGTCAGTTTCGTTTGGTATCCAGACTTCGGTTATTACGTTGAGCGTTCAGGCTCCGGTCAGTTTTGTTGGGTATCCAGACTCTGGTTTTTACTTTGAGCGTTTAGGCTCCGGTCAGTTTTGTTGGGTATCCAGACTCCGGTTATTACGTTGAGCGTTCAGGCTCCGGTCAGTTTCTTTGGGTATCCAGACTCCGGTTATTACGTTGAGCGTTCAGGCTCTGGTCAGTTTCGTTTGGTATCCAGACTTTGGTTATTACGTTGAGCGTTCAGGCTCCGGTCAGTTTCGTTGGGTATCCAAACTCCGTTTATTACGTTGAACGTTCAGGCTCCGGTCAGTTTCGTTAGGTATCCAGACTCCGGTTATTACGTTGAGCATTCAGGCTCCGGTCAGTTTCGTTGGGTATCCAGACTCTGGTTTTTACGTTGAGCGTTTATGCTCCGGTCAGTTTTGTTGGGTATCCAGACTCCGGTTATTATGTTGAGGGTTCAGGCTTCGGTCAGTTTCGTTGGGTATCCAGACTCTGGTTCTTACGTTGAGTGTTCAGGCTCCGGTCAGTTTCGTTGGGTATCCAGACTCCGGTTATTACGTTGAGCGTTCAGGCACCAGTCAGTTTCGTTGGTTATCCAAACTCTGGTTATTACGTTGAGCGTCCAGGCTCCGGTCAGTTTCGTTGGGTATTCAGACTCCGGTTTTTTACGTTGAGCGTTCAGGTTCCGGTCAGTTTTGTTGGGTATCCAGACTCCTGTTATTACGTTGAGTGTTCAGGCTCCGGTCAGCTTCGTCGGGTATCAAGACTCAGGTTATTACGTTGAGCGTTCAGGCTCTGATCAGTTTCGTTGGGTATCCAGACTCAGGTTATTACGTTGAGCGTTCAGGCACCGGTCAGTTTCATTGTGTATCCAGACTCCGGTTATTACGTTGAGCGTTCAGGCTCCAGTCAGATTCGTTGTGTATCCAGACTCCGGTTATTACGTTGAGCGTTCAGGCTCCGGTCAGTTTCGTTGGGTATCCAGACTCCGGTTTTTTACGTTGAGCGTTCACGTTCCGGTCAGTTTTGTTGGGTATCCAGACTCCGGTTATTACGTTGAGTGTTCAGGCTCCGGTCAGTTTCGTTGGGTATCAAGACTCAGGTTATTACGTTGAGCGTTCAGGCTCTGATCAGTTTCGTTGGGTATCCAGACTCAGGTTATTACGTTGAGCATTCAGGCACCTGTCAATTTCGTTATGTATCCAGACTCCGGTTATTACGTTGAGCGTTCAGGCTCCAGTCAGTTTTGTTGGGTATCCAGACTCCGGTTTTTACGTTGAGCGTTCAGGCTCCGGTCAGTTTCGTTGGGTATCCAGACTCCGGTTATTAAGTTGAGCGTTCAGGCTCCGGTCAGTTTCTTTTGGTATCCAGACTTCGGTTATTACGTTGAGCGTTCAGGCTCCGGTCAGTTTCGTTTGGTATCCAGACTTCGGTTATTACGTTGAGCGTTCAGGCTCCGGTCAGTTTCGTTGGGTATTCAGACTCCGTTTATTACGTTGAACGTTCAGGCTCCGGTCAGTTTCGTTGGGTATCCAGACTCCGGTTATTACGTTGAGCATTCAGGCTCCGGTCAGTTTCGTTGGGTATCCAGACTCTGGTTTTTACGTTGAGCGTTTAGGCTCCGGTCAGTTTTGTTGGGTATCCAGACTCCGGTTATTACGTTGAGCATTCAGGCTCCGGTCAGTTTCTTTGGGTTTCCAGACTCCGGTTATTACGTTGAGCGTTCAGGCTCCGGTGAGTTTCGTTTGGTATCCAGACTTTGGTTATTACGTTGAGCGTTCAGGCTCCGGTCAGTTTCGTTGGGTATCCAAACTCCGTTTATTACGTTGAACGTTCAGGCTCCGGTCAGTTTCGTTGGGTATCCAGACTCCGGTTATTACGTTGAGCATTCAGGCTCCGTTCAATTTCGTTGTGTATCCAGACTCCGGTTATTACGTTGATCGTTCAGGCTCCAGTCAATTTCGTTGGGTATCCAGACTCCGGTTATTACCTAGAGCGTTCAGGCTCCGGTCAGTTTCGTTTGGTATCCAGACTTCGGTTATTACGTTGAGCCTTCAGGCTCCGGTTAGTTTCGTTGGGTATCCAGACTCCGTTTATTACGTTGAACGTTCAGGCTCCGGTCAGTTTCGTTTGGTATCCAGACTTCGGTGTTTACGTTGAGCGTTCAGGCTCCGGTCAGTTTTGTTGGGTATCCAGACTCCGGTTTTTTACGTTGAGCGTTCACGTTCCGGTCAGTTTTGTTGGGTATCCAGACTCCGGTTATTACGTTGAGTGTTCAGGCTCCGGTCAGTTTCGTTGGGTATCAAGACTCAGGTTATTACGTTGAGCGTTCAGGCTCTGATCAGTTTCGTTGGGTATCCAGACTCAGGTTATTACGTTGAGCATTCAGGCACCTGTCAATTTCGTTATGTATCCAGACTCCGGTTATTACGTTGAGCGTTCAGGCTCCAGTCAGTTTTGTTGGGTATCCAGACTCCGGTTTTTACGTTGAGCGTTCAGGCTCCAGTCAGTTTCGTTGGGTATCCAGACTCCAGTTATTACGTTGAGCGTTCAGGCTCCGGTCAGTTTCTTTTGTTATCCAGACTCCGGTTATTACGTTGAGCGTTCAGGCTCCGGTCAGTTTCGTTGGGTATCCAGACTCCGGTTATTAAGTTGAGCGTTCAGGCTCCGGTCAGTTTCTTTTGGTATCCAGACTTCGGTTATTACGTTGAGCGTTCAGGCTCCGGTCAGTTTCGTTTGGTATCCAGACTTCGGTTATTACGTTGAGCGTTCAGGCTCCGGTCAGTTTCGTTGGGTATTCAGACTCCGTTTATTACGTTGAACGTTCAGGCTCCGGTCAGTTTCGTTGGGTATCCAGACTCCGGTTATTACGTAGAGCATTCAGGCTCCGGTCAGTTTCGTTGGGTATCCAGACTCTGGTTTTTACGTTGAGCGTTTAGGCTCCGGTCAGTTTTGTTGGGTATCCAGACTCCGGTTATTACGTTGAGCATTCAGGCTCCGGTCAGTTTCTTTGGGTTTCCAGACTCCGGTTATTACGTTGAGCGTTCAGGCTCCGGTGAGTTTCGTTTGGTATCCAGACTTTGGTTATTACGTTGAGCGTTCAGGCTCCGGTCAGTTTCGTTGGGTATCCAAACTCCGTTTATTACGTTGAACGTTCAGGCTCCGGTCAGTTTCGTTGGGTATCCAGACTCCGGTTATTACGTTGAGCATTCAGGCTCCGTTCAATTTCGTTGTGTATCCAGACTCCGGTTATTACGTTGATCGTTCAGGCTCCAGTCAATTTCGTTGGGTATCCAGACTCCGGTTATTACCTAGAGCGTTCAGGCTCCGGTCAGTTTCGTTTGGTATCCAGACTTCGGTTATTACGTTGAGCCTTCAGGCTCCGGTTAGTTTCGTTGGGTATCCAGACTCCGTTTATTACGTTGAATGTTCAGGCTCCGGTCAATTTCGTTTGGTATCCAGACTTCGGTTATTACGTTGAGCGTTCAGGCTCCGGTCAGTTTTGTTGGGTATCCAGACTCTGGTTTTTACTTTGAGCATTTAGGCTCCGGTCAGTTTTATTGGGTATCCAGACTCCGGTTATTACGTTGAGCGTTCAGGCTTCGGTCAGTTTCTTTGGGTATCCAGACTCCGGTTATTACGTTGAGCGTTCAGGCTCTGGTCAGTTTCGTTTGGTATCCAGACTTTGGTTATTACGTTGAGCGTTCAGGCTCCGGTCAGTTTCGTTTGGTATCCAGACTTTGGTTATTACATTGAGTGTTCAGGCTCCGGTCAGTTTCGTCGAGTATCAAGACTCAGGTTATTACGTTGAGCGTTCAGGCTCTGGTCAGTTTCGTTGGGTATCCAGACTCAGGTTATTACGTTGAGCGTTCAGGCACCGGTCAGTTTCGTTGTGTATCCAGACTCCGGTTATTACGTTGAGCGTTTAGGCTCCAGTCAGATTCGTTGTGTATCCAGACTCCGGTTATTACGTTGAGCGTTCAGGCTCCGGTCAGTTTCGTTGGGTATCCAGACTCCGGTTTTTTACGTTGAGCGTTCACGTTCCGGTCAGTTTTGTTGGGTATCCAGACTCCGGTTATTACGTTGAGTGTTCAGGCTCCGGTCAGTTTCGTTGGGTATCAAGACTCAGGTTATTACGTTGAGCGTTCAGGCTCTGATCAGTTTCGTTGGGTATCCAGACTCAGGTTATTACGTTGAGCATTCAGGCACCTGTCAATTTCGTTATGTATCCAGACTCCGGTTATTACGTTGAGCGTTCAGGCTCCAGTCAGTTTTGTTGGGTATCCAGACTCCGGTTTTTACGTTGAGCGTTCAGGCTCCAGTCAGTTTCGTTGGGTATCCAGACTCCGGTTATTACGTTGAGCGTTCAGGCTCCGGTCAGTTTCTTTTGTTATCCAGACTCCGGTTATTACGTTGAGCGTTTAGGCTCCGGTCAGTTTTGTTGGGTATCCAGACTCCGGTTATTATGTTGAGGGTTTAGGCTTCGGTCAGTTTCGTTGGGTATCCAGACTCTGGTTCTTACGTTGAGTGTTCAGGCTCCGGTCAGTTTCGTTGGGTATCCAGACTCCGGTTATTACGTTGAGCGTTCAGGCACCAGTCAGTTTCGTTGTGTATCCAGACTCTGGTTATTACATTGAGCGTCCAGGCTCCGGTCAGTTTCGTTGGGTATTCAGACTCCGGTTTTTTACGTTGAGCGTTCAGGTTCCGGTCAGTTTTGTTGGGTATCCAGACTCCTGTTATTACGTTGAGTGTTCAGGCTCCGGTCAGTTTCGTCGAGTATCAAGACTCAGGTTATTACGTTGAGCGTTCAGGCTCTGATCAGTTTCGTTGGGTATCCAGACTCAGGTTATTACGTTGAGCGTTCAGGCACCGGTCAGTTTCGTTGTGTATCCAGACTCCGGTTATTACGTTGAGCGTTTAGGCTCCAGTCAGATTCGTTGTGTATCCAGACTCCGGTTATTACGTTGAGCGTTCAGGCTCCGGTCAGTTTCGTTGGGTATCCAGACTCCGGTTTTTTACGTTGAGCGTTCACGTTCCGGTCAGTTTTGTTGGGTATCCAGACTCCGGTTATTACGTTGAGTGTTCAGGCTCCGGTCAGTTTCGTTGGGTATCAAGACTCAGGTTATTACGTTGAGCGTTCAGGCTCTGATCAGTTTCGTTGGGTATCCAGACTCAGGTTATTACGTTGAGCATTCAGGCACCTGTCAATTTCGTTATGTATCCAGACTCCGGTTATTACGTTGAGCGTTCAGGCTCCAGTCAGTTTTGTTGGGTATCCAGACTCCGGTTTTTACGTTGAGCGTTCAGGCTCCAGTCAGTTTCGTTGGGTATCCAGACTCCGGTTATTACGTTGAGCGTTCAGACTACGGTCAGTTTCTTTTGTTATCCAGACTCCGGTTATTACGTTGAGCGTTCAGGCTCCGGTCAGTTTCGTTGGGTATCCAGACTCCGGTTATTAAGTTGAGCGTTCAGGCTTCGGTCAGTTTCTTTTGGTATCCAGACTTCGGTTATTACGTTGAGCGTTCAGGCTCCGGTCAGTTTCGTTTGGTATCCAGACTTCGGTTATTACGTTGAGCGTTCAGGCTCCGGTCAGTTTCGTTGGGTATTCAGACTCCGTTTATTACGTTGAACGTTCAGGCTCCGGTCAGTTTCGTTGGGTATCCAGACTCCGGTTATTACGTTGAGCATTCAGGCTCCGGTCAGTTTCGTTGGGTATCCAGACTCTGGTTTTTACGTTGAGCGTTTAGGCTCCGGTCAGTTTTGTTGGGTATCCAAACTCCGGTTATTACGTTGAACGTTCAGGCTCCGGTCAGTTTCTTTGGGTTTCCAGACTCCGGTTATTACGTTGAGCGTTCAGGCTCCGGTCAGTTTCGTTTGGTATCCAGACTTTGGTTATTACGTTGAGCGTTCAGGCTCCGGTCAGTTTCGTTGGGTATCCAAACTCCGTTTATTACGTTGAACGTTCAGGCTCTGGACAGTTTCGTTGGGTATCCAGACTCCGGTTATTACGTTGAGCATTCAGGCTCCGGTCAATTTCGTTGTGTATCCAGACTCCGGTTATTACGTTGATCGTTCAGGCTCCAGCCAATTTTGTTGGGTATCCAGACTCCGGTTATTACCTAGAGCGTTCAGGCTCCGGTCAGTTTCGTTTGGTATCCAGACTTCGGTTATTATGTTGAGCCTTCAGGCTCCGGTTAGTTTCGTTGGGTATCCAGACTCCGTTTATTACGTTGAACGTTCAGGCTCCGGTCAGTTTCGATGGGTATCCAGACTCCGGTTATTACGTTGAGCATTCAAGCTCCGGTCAGTTTCGTTGGGTATCCAGACTTTGGTTATTACTTTGAGCGTTTAGGCTCCGGTCAGTTTCTTTGGGTATCCAGACTCCGGTTATTACGTTGAGCGTTCAGGCTCTGGTCAGTTTCGTTTGGTATCCAGACTTTGGTTATTACGTTGAGCGTTCAGGCTCCGGTCAGTTTCGTTGGGTATCCAAACTCTGTTTATTACGTTGAACGTTCAGGCTCCGGTCAGTTTCGTTAGCTATCCAGACTCCGGTTATTACGTTGAGCATTCAGGCTCCGGTCAGTTTCGTTGGGTATCCAGACTCTGGTTTTTACGTTGAGCGTTTAGGCTCCGGTCAGTTTTGTTGGGTATCCAGACTCTGGTTATTATGTTGAGGGTTCAGGCTCCGGTCAGTTTCGTTGGGTATCCAGACTCCGGTTCTTACGTTGAGTGTTCAGGCTCCGGTCATTTTTGTTGATTATCCAGACTCCAGTTATTACGTTGAGCGTTCAAGCTGCGGTCATTTTTGTTAAGTATCCAGACTCCGGTTTTTACGTTGAGCGTTTAGGCTCCGGTCAGTTTCTTTTGTTATCCAGACTCCGGTTATTACGTTGAGCGTTCAGGCTCCGGTCAGTTTCGTTGGTATCCAGACTCCGGTTATTAAGTTGAGCGTTCAGGTTCCGGTCAGTTTCTTTTGGTATCCAGACTTCGGTTATTACGTTGAGCGTTCAGGCTCCGGTCAGTTTCGTTTGGTATCCAGACTTCGGTTATTACGTTGAGCGTTCAGGCTCCGGTCAGTTTCGTTGGGTATTCAGACTCCGTTTATTACGTTGAACGTTCAGGCTCCGGTCAGTTTCGTTGGGTATCCAGACTCCGGTTATTACGTTGAGCATTCAGGCTCCGGTCAGTTTCGTTGGGTATCCAGACTCTGGTTTTTACGTTGAGCGTTTAGGCTCCGGTCAGTTTTGTTGGGTATCCAGACTCCGGTTATTACGTTGAGCATTCAGGCTCCGGTCAGTTTCTTTGGGTTTCCAGACTCCGGTTATTACGTTGAGCGTTCAGGCTCCGGTGAGTTTCGTTTGGTATCCAGACTTTGGTTATTACGTTGAGCGTTCAGGCTCCGGTCAGTTTCGTTGGGTATCCAAACTCCGTTAATTACGTTGAACGTTCAGGCTCCGGTCAGTTTCGTTGGGTATCCAGACTCCGGTTATTACGTTGAGCATTCAGGCTCCGTTCAATTTCGTTGTGTATCCAGACTCGGGTTATTACGTTGATCGTTCAGGCTCCAGTCAATTTCGTTGGGTATCCAGACTCCAGTTATTACCTAGAGCGTTCAGGCTCCGGTCAGTTTCGTTTGGTATCCAGACTTCGGTTATTACGTTGAGCCTTCAGGCTCCGGTTAGTTTCGTTGGGTATCCAGACTCCGTTTATTACGTTGAACGTTCAGGCTCCGGTCAGTTTCGTTTGGTATCCAGACTTCGGTTATTACGTTGAACGTTCAGGCTCCGGTCAGTTTTGTTGGGTATCCAGACTCTGGTTTTTACTTTGAGCGTTTAGGCTCCGGTCAGTTTTGTTGGGTATCCAGACTCCGGTTATTACGTTGAGCGTTCAGGCTTCGGTCAGTTTCTTTGGGTATCCAGACTCCGGTTATTACGTTGAGCGTTCAGGCTCTGGTCAGTTTTGTTTGGTATCCATACTTTGGTTATTACGTTGAGCGTTCAGGCTCCGGTCAGTTTCGTTGGGTATCCAAACTCCGTTTATTACGTTGAACGTTCAGGCTCCGGTCAGTTTCGTTAGGTATCCAGACTCCGGTTATTACGTTGAGCATTCAGGCTCCGGTCAGTTTCGTTGGGTATCCAGACTCTGGTTTTTACGTTGAGCGTTTAGGCTCCGGTCAGTTTTGTTGGGTATCCAGACTCCGGTTATTACGTTGAGCATTCAGGCTCCGGTCAGTTTCTTTGGGTTTCCAGACTCCGGTTATTACGTTGAGCGTTCAGGCTCCGGTGAGTTTCGTTTGGTATCCAGACTTTGGTTATTACGTTGAGCATTCAGGCTCCGGTCAGTTTCGTTGGGTATCCAAACTCCGTTAATTACGTTGAACGTTCAGGCTCCGGTCAGTTTCGTTGGGTATCCAGACTCCGGTTATTACGTTGAGCATTCAGGCTCCGTTCAATTTCGTTGTGTATCCAGACTCGGGTTATTACGTTGATCGTTCAGGCTCCAGTCAATTTCGTTGGGTATCCAGACTCCAGTTATTACCTAGAGCATTCAGGCTCCGGTCAGTTTCGTTTGGTATCCAGACTTCGGTTATTACGTTGAGCCTTCAGGCTCCGGTTAGTTTCGTTGGGTATCCAGACTCCGTTTATTACGTTGAACGTTCAGGCTCCGGTCAGTTTCGTTTGGTATCCAGACTTCGGTTATTACGTTGAGCGTTCAGGCTCCGGTCAGTTTTGTTGGGTATCCAGACTCTGGTTTTTACTTTGAGCGTTTAGGCTCCGGTCAGTTTTGTTGGGTATCCAGACTCCGGTTATTACGTTGAGCGTTCAGGCTTCGGTCAGTTTCTTTGGGTATCCAGACTCCGGTTATTACGTTGAGCGTTCAGGCTCTGGTCAGTTTCGTTTGGTATCCAGACTTTGGTTATTATGTTGAGCGTTCAGGCTCCGGTCAGTTTCGTTGGGTATCCAAACTCCGTTTATTACGTTGAACGTTCAGGCTCCGGTCAGTTTCGTTAGGTATCCAGACTCCGGTTATTACGTTGAGCATTCAGGCTCCGGTCAGTTTCGTTGGGTATCCAGACTCTGGTTTTTACGTTGAGCGTTTAGGCTCCGGTCAGTTTTGTTGGGTATCCAGACTCCGGTTATTATGTTGAGGGTTCAGGCTTCGGTCAGTTTCGTTGGGTATCCAGACTCTGGTTCTTACGTTGAGTGTTCAGGCTCCGGTCAGTTTCGTTGGGTATCCAGACTCCGGTTATTACGTTGAGCGTTCAGGCACCAGTCAGTTTTGTTGTGTATCCAGACTCTGGTTATTACATTGAGCGTCCAGGCTCCGGTCAGTTTCGTTGGGTATTCAGACTCCGGTTTTTTACGTTGAGCGTTCAGGTTCCGGTCAGTTTTGTTGGGTATCCAGACTCCTGTTATTACGTTGAGTGTTCAGGCTCCGGTCAGTTTCGTCGGGTATCAAGACTCAGGTTATTACGTTGAGCGTTCAGGCTCTGATCAGTTTCGTTGGGTATCCAGACTCAGGTTATTACGTTGAGCGTTCAGGCACCGGTCAGTTTCGTTGTGTATCCAGACTCCGGTTATTACGTTGAGCGTTCAGGCTCCAGTCAGATTCGTTGTGTATCCAGACTCCGGTTATTACGTTGAGCGTTCAGGCTCCGGTCAGTTTCGTTGGGTATCCAGACTCCGGTTTTTTACGTTGAGCGTTCACGTTCTGGTCAGTTTTGTTGGGTATCCAGACTCCGGTTATTACGTTGAGTGTTCAGGCTCCGGTCAGTTTCGTTGGGGATCAAGACTCAGGTTATTACGTTGAGCGTTCAGGCTCTGATCAGTTTCGTTGGGTATCCAGACTCAGGTTATTACGTTGAGCATTCAGGCACCTGTCAATTTCGTTATGTATCCAGACTCCGGTTATTACGTTGAGCGTTCAGGCTCCAGTCAGTTTTGTTGGGTATCCAGACTCCGGTTTTTACGTTGAGCGTTCAGGCTCCAGTCAGTTTCGTTGGGTATCCAGACTCCGGTTATTACGTTGAGCGTTCAGGCTCCGGTCAGTTTCTTTTGTTATCCAGACTCCGGTTATTACGTTGAGCGTTCAGGCTCCGGTCAGTTTCGTTGGGTATCCAGACTCCGGTTATTAAGTTGAGCGTTCAGGCTTCGGTCAGTTTCTTTTGGTATCCAGACTTCGGTTATTACGTTGAGCGTTCAGGCTCCGGTCAGTTTCGTTTGGTATCCAGACTTCGGTTATTACGTTGAGCGTTCAGGCTCCGGTCAGTTTCGTTGGGTATTCAGACTCCGTTTATTACGTTGAACGTTCAGGCTCCGGTCAGTTTCGTTGGGTATCCAGACTCCGGTTATTACGTTGAGCATTCAGGCTCCGGTCAGTTTCGTTGGGTATCCAGACTCTGGTTTTTACGTTGAGCGTTTAGGCTCCGGTCAGTTTTGTTGGGTATCCAAACTCCGGTTATTACGTTTAGCGTTCAGGCTCCGGTCAGTTTCTTTGGGTTTCCAGACTCCGGTTATTACGTTGAGCGTTCAGGCTCCGGTCAGTTTCGTTTGGTATCCAGACTTTGGTTATTACGTTGAGCGTTCAGGCTCCAGTCAGTTTCGTTGGGTATCCAAACTCCGTTTATTACGTTGAACGTTCAGGCTCCGGACAGTTTCGTTGGGTATCCAGACTCCGGTTATTACGTTGAGCATTCAGGCTCCGGTCAATTTCGTTGTGTATCCAGACTCCGGTTATTACGTTGATCGTTCAGGCTCCAGTCAATTTCGTTGGGTATCCAGACTCCGGTTATTACCTAGAGCGTTCAGGCTCCGGTCAGTTTCGTTTGGTATCCAGACTTCGGTTATTACGTTGAGCCTTCAGGCTCCGGTTAGTTTCGTTGGGTATCCAGACTCCGTTTATTACGTTGAACGTTCAGGCTCCGGTCAGTTTCGATGGGTATCCAGACTCCGGTTATTACGTTGAGCATTCAAGCTCCGGTCAGTTTCGTTGGGTATCCATACTTTGGTTATTACTTTGAGCGTTTAGGCTCCGGTCAGTTTCTTTGGGTATCCAGACTCCGTTTATTACGTTAAACGTTCAGGCTCCGGTCAGTTTCGTTAGCTATCCAGACTCCGGTTATTACGTTGAGCATTCAGGCTCCGGTCAGTTTCGTTGGGTATCCAGACTCTGGTTTTTACGTTGAGCGTTTAGGCTCCGGTCAGTTTTGTTGGGTATCCAGACTCTGGTTATTATGTTGAGGGTTCAGGCTCCGGTCAGTTTCGTTGGGTATCCAGACTCCGGTTCTTACGTTGAGTGTTCAGGCTCCGGTCAGTTTCGTTGGGTATCCATACTCCGGTTATTACGTTGAGCGTTCAGGCACCAGTCAGTTTCGTTGTGTATCCAGACTCTGGTTATTACGTTGAGCGTCCAGGCTCCGGTCAGTTTCGTTGGGTATCCATACTCCGGTTTTTTACGTTGAGCGTTCAGGTTCCGGTCAGTTTTGTTGGGTATCCAGACTCCTGTTATTACGTTGAGTGTTCAGGCTCCGGTCAGTTTCGTTGGGTATCAAGACTCAGGTTATTACGTTGAGCATTCAGGCTCTGATCAGTTTCGTTGGGTATCCAAACTCAGGTTATTACGTTGAGCGTTCAGGCACCGGTCAGTTTCGTTGTGTATCCAGACTCCGGTTATTACGTTGAGCGTTCAGGCTCCAGTCAGATTCGTTGTGTATCCAGACTCCGGTTATTACATTGAGCGTTCAGGCTCCGGTCAGTTTCGTTGGGTATCCAGACTCCGGTTTTTTACGTTGAGCGTTCAGGCTCCAGTCAGTTTCGTTGGGTATCCAGACTCCGGTTATTACGTTGAGCGTTCAGGCTCCGGTCAGTTTCTTTTGTTATCCAGACTCCGGTTATTACGTTGGGCGTTCAGGCTCCGGTCAGTTTCGTTGGGTATCCAGACTCCGGTTATTAAGTTGAGCGTTCAGGCTCCAGTCAGTTTCTTTTGGTATCCAGACTTCGGTTATTACGTTGAGCGTTCAGGCTCCGGTCAGTTTCATTTGGTATCCAGACTTCGGTTATTACGTTGAGCGTTCAGGCTCTGGTCAGTTTCGTTGGGTATTCAGACTCCGTTTATTACGTTGAACGTTCAGGCTCCGGTCAGTTTCGTTGGGTATCCAGACTCCGGTTATTACGTTGAGCATTCAGGCTCCGGTCAGTTTCGTTGGGTATCCAGACTCCGGTTTTTACATTGAGCGTTTAGGCTCCGGTCAGTTTTGTTGGGTATCCAGACTCCGGTTATTACGTTGAGCGTTCAGGCTCCGGTCAGTTTTGTTGGGTATCCAGACTCCGGTTATTACGTTGAGCATTCAGGCTCCGGTCAGTTTCTTTGGGTTTCCAGACTCCGGTTATTACGTTGAGCGTTCAGGCTCCGGTGAGTTTCGTTTGGTATCCAGACTTTGGTTATTACGTTGAGCATTCAGGCTCCGGTCAGTTTCGTTGGGTATCCAAACTCCGTTAATTACGTTGAACGTTCAGGCTCCGGTCAGTTTCGTTGGGTATCCAGACTCCGGTTATTACGTTGAGCATTCAGGCTCCGTTCAATTTCGTTGTGTATCCAGACTCGGGTTATTACGTTGATCGTTCAGGCTCCAGTCAATTTCGTTGGGTATCCAGACTCCAGTTATTACCTAGAGCATTCAGGCTCCGGTCAGTTTCGTTTGGTATCCAGACTTCGGTTATTACGTTGAGCCTTCAGGCTCCGGTTAGTTTCGTTGGGTATCCAGACTCCGTTTATTACGTTGAACGTTCAGGCTCCGGTCAGTTTCGTTTGGTATCCAGACTCCGGTTATTACGTTGAGTGTTCAGGCTCCGGTCAGTTTCGTTGGGGATCAAGACTCAGGTTATTACGTTGAGCGTTCAGGCTCTGATCAGTTTCGTTGGGTATCCAGACTCAGGTTATTACGTTGAGCATTCAGGCACCTGTCAATTTCGTTATGTATCCAGACTCCGGTTATTACGTTGAGCGTTCAGGCTCCAGTCAGTTTTGTTGGGTATCCAGACTCCGGTTTTTACGTTGAGCGTTCAGGCTCCAGTCAGTTTCGTTGGGTATCCAGACTCCGGTTATTACGTTGAGCGTTCAGGCTCCGGTCAGTTTCTTTTGTTATCCAGACTCCGGTTATTACGTTGAGCGTTCAGGCTCCGGTCAGTTTCGTTGGGTATCCAGACTCCGGTTATTAAGTTGAGCGTTCAGGCTTCGGTCAGTTTCTTTTGGTATCCAGACTTCGGTTATTACGTTGAGCGTTCAGGCTCCGGTCAGTTTCGTTTGGTATCCAGACTTCGGTTATTACGTTGAGCGTTCAGGCTCCGGTCAGTTTCGTTGGGTATTCAGACTCCGTTTATTACGTTGAACGTTCAGGCTCCGGTCAGTTTCGTTGGGTATCCAGACTCCGGTTATTACGTTGAGCATTCAGGCTCCGGTCAGTTTCGTTGGGTATCCAGACTCTGGTTTTTACGTTGAGCGTTTAGGCTCCGGTCAGTTTTGTTGGGTATCCAAACTCCGGTTATTACGTTTAGCGTTCAGGCTCCGGTCAGTTTCTTTGGGTTTCCAGACTCCGGTTATTACGTTGAGCGTTCAGGCTCCGGTCAGTTTCGTTTGGTATCCAGACTTTGGTTATTACGTTGAGCGTTCAGGCTCCAGTCAGTTTCGTTGGGTATCCAAACTCCGTTTATTACGTTGAACGTTCAGGCTCCGGACAGTTTCGTTGGGTATCCAGACTCCGGTTATTACGTTGAGCATTCAGGCTCCGGTCAATTTCGTTGTGTATCCAGACTCCGGTTATTACGTTGATCGTTCAGGCTCCAGTCAATTTCGTTGGGTATCCAGACTCCGGTTATTACCTAGAGCGTTCAGGCTCCGGTCAGTTTCGTTTGGTATCCAGACTTCGGTTATTACGTTGAGCCTTCAGGCTCCGGTTAGTTTCGTTGGGTATCCAGACTCCGTTTATTACGTTGAACGTTCAGGCTCCGGTCAGTTTCGATGGGTATCCAGACTCCGGTTATTACGTTGAGCATTCAAGCTCCGGTCAGTTTCGTTGGGTATCCATACTTTGGTTATTACTTTGAGCGTTTAGGCTCCGGTCAGTTTCTTTGGGTATCCAGACTCCGTTTATTACGTTAAACGTTCAGGCTCCGGTCAGTTTCGTTAGCTATCCAGACTCCGGTTATTACGTTGAGCATTCAGGCTCCGGTCAGTTTCGTTGGGTATCCAGACTCTGGTTTTTACGTTGAGCGTTTAGGCTCCGGTCAGTTTTGTTGGGTATCCAGACTCTGGTTATTATGTTGAGGGTTCAGGCTCCGGTCAGTTTCGTTGGGTATCCAGACTCCGGTTCTTACGTTGAGTGTTCAGGCTCCGGTCAGTTTCGTTGGGTATCCATACTCCGGTTATTACGTTGAGCGTTCAGGCACCAGTCAGTTTCGTTGTGTATCCAGACTCTGGTTATTACGTTGAGCGTCCAGGCTCCGGTCAGTTTCGTTGGGTATCCATACTCCGGTTTTTTACGTTGAGCGTTCAGGTTCCGGTCAGTTTTGTTGGGTATCCAGACTCCTGTTATTACGTTGAGTGTTCAGGCTCCGGTCAGTTTCGTTGGGTATCAAGACTCAGGTTATTACGTTGAGCATTCAGGCTCTGATCAGTTTCGTTGGGTATCCAAACTCAGGTTATTACGTTGAGCGTTCAGGCACCGGTCAGTTTCGTTGTGTATCCAGACTCCGGTTATTACGTTGAGCGTTCAGGCTCCAGTCAGATTCGTTGTGTATCCAGACTCCGGTTATTACATTGAGCGTTCAGGCTCCGGTCAGTTTCGTTGGGTATCCAGACTCCGGTTTTTTACGTTGAGCGTTCAGGCTCCAGTCAGTTTCGTTGGGTATCCAGACTCCGGTTATTACGTTGAGCGTTCAGGCTCCGGTCAGTTTCTTTTGTTATCCAGACTCCGGTTATTACGTTGGGCGTTCAGGCTCCGGTCAGTTTCGTTGGGTATCCAGACTCCGGTTATTAAGTTGAGCGTTCAGGCTCCAGTCAGTTTCTTTTGGTATCCAGACTTCGGTTATTACGTTGAGCGTTCAGGCTCCGGTCAGTTTCATTTGGTATCCAGACTTCGGTTATTACGTTGAGCGTTCAGGCTCTGGTCAGTTTCGTTGGGTATTCAGACTCCGTTTATTACGTTGAACGTTCAGGCTCCGGTCAGTTTCGTTGGGTATCCAGACTCCGGTTATTACGTTGAGCATTCAGGCTCCGGTCAGTTTCGTTGGGTATCCAGACTCCGGTTTTTACATTGAGCGTTTAGGCTCCGGTCAGTTTTGTTGGGTATCCAGACTCCGGTTATTACGTTGAGCGTTCAGGCTCCGGTCAGTTTTGTTGGGTATCCAGACTCCGGTTATTACGTTGAGCATTCAGGCTCCGGTCAGTTTCTTTGGGTTTCCAGACTCCGGTTATTACGTTGAGCGTTCAGGCTCCGGTGAGTTTCGTTTGGTATCCAGACTTTGGTTATTACGTTGAGCATTCAGGCTCCGGTCAGTTTCGTTGGGTATCCAAACTCCGTTAATTACGTTGAACGTTCAGGCTCCGGTCAGTTTCGTTGGGTATCCAGACTCCGGTTATTACGTTGAGCATTCAGGCTCCGTTCAATTTCGTTGTGTATCCAGACTCGGGTTATTACGTTGATCGTTCAGGCTCCAGTCAATTTCGTTGGGTATCCAGACTCCAGTTATTACCTAGAGCATTCAGGCTCCGGTCAGTTTCGTTTGGTATCCAGACTTCGGTTATTACGTTGAGCCTTCAGGCTCCGGTTAGTTTCGTTGGGTATCCAGACTCCGTTTATTACGTTGAACGTTCAGGCTCCGGTCAGTTTCGTTTGGTATCCAGACTTCGGTTATTACGTTGAGCGTTCAGGCTCCGGTCAGTTTTGTTGGGTATCCAGACTCTGGTTTTTACTTTGAGCGTTTAGGCTCCGGTCAGTTTTGTTGGGTATCCAGACTCCGGTTATTACGTTGAGCGTTCAGGCTTCGGTCAGTTTCTTTGGGTATCCAGACTCCGGTTATTACGTTGAGCGTTCAGGCTCTGGTCAGTTTCGTTTGGTATCCAGACTTTGGTTATTATGTTGAGCGTTCAGGCTCCGGTCAGTTTCGTTGGGTATCCAAACTCCGTTTATTACGTTGAACGTTCAGGCTCCGGTCAGTTTCGTTAGGTATCCAGACTCCGGTTATTACGTTGAGCATTCAGGCTCCGGTCAGTTTCGTTGGGTATCCAGACTCTGGTTTTTACGTTGAGCGTTTAGGCTCCGGTCAGTTTTGTTGGGTATCCAGACTCCGGTTATTATGTTGAGGGTTCAGGCTTCGGTCAGTTTCGTTGGGTATCCAGACTCTGGTTCTTACGTTGAGTGTTCAGGCTCCGGTCAGTTTCGTTGGGTATCCAGACTCCGGTTATTACGTTGAGCGTTCAGGCACCAGTCAGTTTTGTTGTGTATCCAGACTCTGGTTATTACATTGAGCGTCCAGGCTCCGGTCAGTTTCGTTGGGTATTCAGACTCCGGTTTTTTACGTTGAGCGTTCAGGTTCCGGTCAGTTTTGTTGGGTATCCAGACTCCTGTTATTACGTTGAGTGTTCAGGCTCCGGTCAGTTTCGTCGGGTATCAAGACTCAGGTTATTACGTTGAGCGTTCAGGCTCTGATCAGTTTCGTTGGGTATCCAGACTCAGGTTATTACGTTGAGCGTTCAGGCACCGGTCAGTTTCGTTGTGTATCCAGACTCCGGTTATTACGTTGAGCGTTCAGGCTCCAGTCAGATTCGTTGTGTATCCAGACTCCGGTTATTACGTTGAGCGTTCAGGCTCCGGTCAGTTTCGTTGGGTATCCAGACTCCGGTTTTTTACGTTGAGCGTTCACGTTCTGGTCAGTTTTGTTGGGTATCCAGACTCCGGTTATTACGTTGAGTGTTCAGGCTCCGGTCAGTTTCGTTGGGGATCAAGACTCAGGTTATTACGTTGAGCGTTCAGGCTCTGATCAGTTTCGTTGGGTATCCAGACTCAGGTTATTACGTTGAGCATTCAGGCACCTGTCAATTTCGTTATGTATCCAGACTCCGGTTATTACGTTGAGCGTTCAGGCTCCAGTCAGTTTTGTTGGGTATCCAGACTCCGGTTTTTACGTTGAGCGTTCAGGCTCCAGTCAGTTTCGTTGGGTATCCAGACTCCGGTTATTACGTTGAGCGTTCAGGCTCCGGTCAGTTTCTTTTGTTATCCAGACTCCGGTTATTACGTTGAGCGTTCAGGCTCCGGTCAGTTTCGTTGGGTATCCAGACTCCGGTTATTAAGTTGAGCGTTCAGGCTTCGGTCAGTTTCTTTTGGTATCCAGACTTCGGTTATTACGTTGAGCGTTCAGGCTCCGGTCAGTTTCGTTTGGTATCCAGACTTCGGTTATTACGTTGAGCGTTCAGGCTCCGGTCAGTTTCGTTGGGTATTCAGACTCCGTTTATTACGTTGAACGTTCAGGCTCCGGTCAGTTTCGTTGGGTATCCAGACTCCGGTTATTACGTTGAGCATTCAGGCTCCGGTCAGTTTCGTTGGGTATCCAGACTCTGGTTTTTACGTTGAGCGTTTAGGCTCCGGTCAGTTTTGTTGGGTATCCAAACTCCGGTTATTACGTTTAGCGTTCAGGCTCCGGTCAGTTTCTTTGGGTTTCCAGACTCCGGTTATTACGTTGAGCGTTCAGGCTCCGGTCAGTTTCGTTTGGTATCCAGACTTTGGTTATTACGTTGAGCGTTCAGGCTCCAGTCAGTTTCGTTGGGTATCCAAACTCCGTTTATTACGTTGAACGTTCAGGCTCCGGACAGTTTCGTTGGGTATCCAGACTCCGGTTATTACGTTGAGCATTCAGGCTCCGGTCAATTTCGTTGTGTATCCAGACTCCGGTTATTACGTTGATCGTTCAGGCTCCAGTCAATTTCGTTGGGTATCCAGACTCCGGTTATTACCTAGAGCGTTCAGGCTCCGGTCAGTTTCGTTTGGTATCCAGACTTCGGTTATTACGTTGAGCCTTCAGGCTCCGGTTAGTTTCGTTGGGTATCCAGACTCCGTTTATTACGTTGAACGTTCAGGCTCCGGTCAGTTTCGATGGGTATCCAGACTCCGGTTATTACGTTGAGCATTCAAGCTCCGGTCAGTTTCGTTGGGTATCCATACTTTGGTTATTACTTTGAGCGTTTAGGCTCCGGTCAGTTTCTTTGGGTATCCAGACTCCGTTTATTACGTTAAACGTTCAGGCTCCGGTCAGTTTCGTTAGCTATCCAGACTCCGGTTATTACGTTGAGCATTCAGGCTCCGGTCAGTTTCGTTGGGTATCCAGACTCTGGTTTTTACGTTGAGCGTTTAGGCTCCGGTCAGTTTTGTTGGGTATCCAGACTCTGGTTATTATGTTGAGGGTTCAGGCTCCGGTCAGTTTCGTTGGGTATCCAGACTCCGGTTCTTACGTTGAGTGTTCAGGCTCCGGTCAGTTTCGTTGGGTATCCATACTCCGGTTATTACGTTGAGCGTTCAGGCACCAGTCAGTTTCGTTGTGTATCCAGACTCTGGTTATTACGTTGAGCGTCCAGGCTCCGGTCAGTTTCGTTGGGTATCCATACTCCGGTTTTTTACGTTGAGCGTTCAGGTTCCGGTCAGTTTTGTTGGGTATCCAGACTCCTGTTATTACGTTGAGTGTTCAGGCTCCGGTCAGTTTCGTTGGGTATCAAGACTCAGGTTATTACGTTGAGCATTCAGGCTCTGATCAGTTTCGTTGGGTATCCAAACTCAGGTTATTACGTTGAGCGTTCAGGCACCGGTCAGTTTCGTTGTGTATCCAGACTCCGGTTATTACGTTGAGCGTTCAGGCTCCAGTCAGATTCGTTGTGTATCCAGACTCCGGTTATTACATTGAGCGTTCAGGCTCCGGTCAGTTTCGTTGGGTATCCAGACTCCGGTTTTTTACGTTGAGCGTTCAGGCTCCAGTCAGTTTCGTTGGGTATCCAGACTCCGGTTATTACGTTGAGCGTTCAGGCTCCGGTCAGTTTCTTTTGTTATCCAGACTCCGGTTATTACGTTGGGCGTTCAGGCTCCGGTCAGTTTCGTTGGGTATCCAGACTCCGGTTATTAAGTTGAGCGTTCAGGCTCCAGTCAGTTTCTTTTGGTATCCAGACTTCGGTTATTACGTTGAGCGTTCAGGCTCCGGTCAGTTTCATTTGGTATCCAGACTTCGGTTATTACGTTGAGCGTTCAGGCTCTGGTCAGTTTCGTTGGGTATTCAGACTCCGTTTATTACGTTGAACGTTCAGGCTCCGGTCAGTTTCGTTGGGTATCCAGACTCCGGTTATTACGTTGAGCATTCAGGCTCCGGTCAGTTTCGTTGGGTATCCAGACTCTGGTTTTTACATTGAGCGTTTAGGCTCCGGTCAGTTTTGTTGGGTATCCAGACTCCGGTTATTACGTTGAGCGTTCAGCCTCCGGTCAGTTTCTTTGGGTTTCCAGACTCCGGTTATTACGTTGAGCGTTCAGGCTCCGGTCAGTTTTGTTTGGTATCCAGACTTTGGTTATTACGTTGAGCGTTCAGGCTCCGGTCAGTTTCGTTGGGTATCCAAACTCCGTTTATTACGTTGAACGTTAAGGCTCCGGTCAGTTTCGTTGGGTATCCAGACTCCGGTTATTACGTTGAGCATTCAGGCTCCGGTCAATTTCGTTGTGTATCCAGACTCCGGTTATTACGTTGATCGTTCAGGCTCCAGTCAATTTCGTTGGGTATCCAGACTCCGGTTATTACCTAGAGCGTTCAGGCTCCGGTCAGTTTCGTTTGGTATCCAGACTTCGGTTATTACGTTGAGCGTTCAGGCTCCGGTTAGTTTCGTTGGGTATCCAGACTCCGTTTATTACGTTGAACGTTCAGGCTCCGGTCAGTTTCGATGGGTATCCAGACTCCGGTTATTACGTTGAGCATTCAAGCTGCGGTCAGTTTTGTTGTGTATCCAGACTCTGGTTTTTACTTTGAGCGTTTAGGCTCCGGTCAGTTTTGTTGGGTATCCAGACTCCGGTTATTACGTTGAGCGTTCAGGCTCCGGTCAGTTTCTTTGGGTATCCAGACTCCGGTTATTACGTTGAGCGTTCAGGCTCTGGTCAGTTTCGTTTGGTATCCAGACTTTGGTTATTACGTTGAGCGTTCAGGCTCCGGTCAGTTTTGTTGGGTATCCAAACTCCGTTTATTACGTTGAACGTTCAGGCTCCGGTCAGTTTCGTTAGCTATCCAGACTCCGGTTATTACGTTGAGCATTCAGGCTCCGGTCAGTTTCGTTGGGTATCCAGACTCTGGTTTTTACGTTGAGCGTTTAGGCTCCGGTCAGTTTTGTTGGGTATCCAGACTCCGGTTATTATGTTGAGGGTTCAGGCTCCGGTCAGTTTCGTTGGGTATCCAGACTCCGGTTCTTACGTTGAGTGTTCAGGCTTCGGTCAGTTTCGTTGGGTATCCAGACTCCGGTTATTACGTTGAGCGTTCAGGCACCAGTCAGTTTCGTTGTGTATCCAGACTCTGGTTATTACGTTGAGCGTCCAGGCTCCGGTCAGTTTCGTTGGGTATCCAGACTCCGGTTTTTTACGTTGAGCGTTCAGGTTCCGGTCAGTTTCGTCGGGTATCAAGACTCAGGTTATTACGTTGAGCGTTCAGGCTCTGATCAGTTTCGTTGGGTATCCAGACTCAGGTTATTACGTTGAGCGTTCAGGCACCGGTCAGTTTCGTTGTGTATCCAGACTCCGGTTATTACGTTGAGCGTTCAGGCTCCAGTCAGATTCGTTGTGTATCCAGACTCCGGTTATTACGTTGAGCGTTCAGGCTCCGGTCAGTTTCGTTGGGTATCCAGACTCCGGTTTTTTACGTTGAGCGTTCACGTTCCGGTCAGTTTTGTTGGGTATCCAGACTCCGGTTATTACGTTGAGTGTTCAGGCTCCGGTCAGTTTCGTTGGGTATCAAGACTCAGGTTATTACGTTGAGCGTTCAGGCTCTGATCAGTTTCGTTGGGTATCCAGACTCAGGTTATTACGTTGAGCATTCAGGCACCTGTCAATTTCGTTATGTATCCTGTCTCCGGTTATTACATTGAGCGTTCAGGCTCCAGTCAGTTTTGTTGGGTATCCAGACTCCGGTTTTTACGTTGAGCGTTCAGGCTCCAGTCAGTTTCGTTGGGTATCCAGACTCCGGTTATTACGTTGAGCGTTCAGGCTCCGGTCAGTTTCTTTGGGTATCCAGACTCCGGTTATTACGTTGAGCGTTCAGGCTCTGGTCAGTTTCGTTTGGTATCCAGACTTTGGTTATTACGTTGAGCGTTCAGGCTCCGGTCAGTTTTGTTGGGTATCCAAACTCCGTTTATTACGTTGAACGTTCAGGCTCCGGTCAGTTTCGTTAGCTATCCAGACTCCGGTTATTACGTTGAGCATTCAGGCTCCGGTCAGTTTCGTTGGGTATCCAGACTCTGGTTTTTACTTTGAGCGTTTAGGCTCCGGTCAGTTTTGTTGGGTATCCAGACTCCGGTTATTATGTTGAGGGTTCAGGCTCCGGTCAGTTTCGTTGGGTATCCAGACTCCGGTTCTTACGTTGAGTGTTCAGGCTCCGGTCAGTTTCGTTGGGTATCCAGACTCCGGTTATTACGTTGAGCGTTCAGGCACCAGTCAGTTTCGTTGTGTATCCAGACTCTGGTTATTACGTTGAGCGTCCAGGCTCCGGTCAGTTTCGTTGGGTATCCAGACTCCGGTTTTTTACGTTGAGCGTTCAGGTTCCGGTCAGTTTCGTCGGGTATCAAGACTCAGGTTATTACGTTGAGCGTTCAGGCTCTGATCAGTTTCGTTGGGTATCCAGACTCAGGTTATTACGTTGAGCGTTCAGGCACCGGTCAGTTTCGTTGTGTATCCAGACTCCGGTTATTACGTTGAGCGTTCAGGCTCCAGTCAGATTCGTTGTGTATCCAGACTCCGGTTATTACGTTGAGCGTTCAGGCTCCGGTCAGTTTCGTTGGGTATCCAGACTCCGGTTTTTTACGTTGAGCGTTCACGTTCCGGTCAGTTTTGTTGGGTATCCAGACTCCGGTTATTACGTTGAGTGTTCAGGCTCCGGTCAGTTTCGTTGGGTATCAAGACTCAGGTTATTACGTTGAGCGTTCAGGCTCTGATCAGTTTCGTTGGGTATCCAGACTCAGGTTATTACGTTGAGCATTCAGGCACCTGTCAATTTCGTTATGTATCCTGTCTCCGGTTATTACGTTGAGCGTTCAGGCTCCAGTCAGTTTTGTTGGGTATCCAGACTCCGGTTTTTACGTTGAGCGTTCAGGCTCCAGTCAGTTTCGTTGGGTATCCAGACTCCGGTTATTACGTTGAGCGTTCAGGCTCCTGTCAGTTTCTTTTGGTATCCAGACTTCGGTTATTACGTTGAGCGTTCAGGCTCCGGTCAGTTTTGTTGGGTATCCAGACTCCGGTTATTAAGTTGAGCGTTCAGGCTCCGGTCAGTTTCTTTTGGTATCTAGACTCCGGTTATTACGTTGAGCGTTCAGGCTCCGGTCAGTTTCATTTGGTATCCAGACTTCGGTTATTACGTTGAGCGTTCAGGCTCTGGTCAGTTTCGTTGGGTATTCAGACTCCGTTTATTACGTTGAACGTTCAGGCTCCGGTCAGTTTCGTTGGGTATCCAGACTCCGGTTATTACGTAGAGCATTCAGGCTCCGGTCAGTTTCGTTGGGTATCCAGACTCTGGTTTTTACGTTGAGCGTTTAGGCTCCGGTCAGTTTTGTTGGGTATCCAGACTCCGGTTATTACGTTGAGCGTTCAGGCTCCGGTCAGTTTCTTTGGGTTTCCAGACTCCGGTTATTACGTTGAGCGTTCAGGCTCCGGTCAGTTTTGTTTGGTATCCAGACTTTGGTTATTACGTTGAGCGTTCAGGCTCCGGTCAGTTTCGTTGGGTATCCAAACTCCGTTTATTACGTTGAACGTTAAGGCTCCGGTCAGTTTCGTTGGGTATCCAGACTCCGGTTATTACGTTGAGCATTCAGGCTCCGGTCAATTTCGTTGTGTATCCAGACTCCGGTTATTACGTTGATCGTTCAGACTCCAGTCAATTTCGTTGGGTATCCAGACTCCGGTTATTACCTAGAGCGTTCAGGCTCCGGTCAGTTTCGTTTGGTATCCAGACTTCGGTTATTACGTTGAGCGTTCAGGCTCCGGTTAGTTTCGTTGGGTATCCAGACTCCGTTTATTACGTTGAACGTTCAGGCTCCAGTCAGTTTCGATGGGTATCCAGACTCCGGTTATTACGTTGAGCATTCAAGCTCCGGTCAGTTTCGTTGTGTATCCAGACTCTGGTTTTTACTTTGAGCGTTTAGGCTCCGGTCAGTTTTGTTGGGTATCCAGACTCCGGTTATTACGTTGAGCGTTCAGGCTCCGGTCAGTTTCTTTGGGTATCCAGACTCCGGTTATTACGTTGAGCATTCAGGCTCTGGTCAGTTTCGTTTGGTATCCAGACTTTGGTTATTACGTTGAGCGTTCAGGCTCCGGTCAGTTTTGTTGGGTATCCAAACTCCGTTTATTACGTTGAACGTTCAGGCTCCGGTCAGTTTCGTTAGCTATCCAGACTCCGGTTATTACGTTGAGCATTCAGGCTCCGGTCAGTTTCGTTGGGTATCCAGACTCTGGTTTTTACGTTGAGCGTTTAGGCTCCGGTCAGTTTTGTTGGGTATCCAGACTCCGGTTATTATGTTGAGGGTTCAGGCTCCGGTCAGTTTCGTTGGGTATCCAGACTCCGGTTCTTACGTTGAGTGTTCAGGCTCCGGTCAGTTTCGTTGGGTATCCAGACTCCGGTTATTACGTTGAGCGTTCAGGCACCAGTCAGTTTCGTTGTGTATCCAGACTCTGGTTATTACGTTGAGCGTCCAGGCTCCGGTCAGTTTCGTTGGGTATCCAGACTCCGGTTTTTTACGTTGAGCGTTTAGGTTCCGGTCAGTTTCGTCGGGTATCAAGACTCAGGTTATTACGTTGAGCGTTCAGGCTCTGATCAGTTTCGTTGGGTATCCAGACTCAGGTTATTACGTTGAGCGTTCAGGCACCGGTCAGTTTCGTTGTGTATCCAGACTCCGGTTATTACGTTGAGCTTTCAGGCTCCAGTCAGATTCGTTGTGTATCCAGACTCCGGTTATTACGTTGAGCGTTCAGGCTCCGGTCAGTTTCGTTGGGTTTCCAGACTCTGGTTTTTTACGTTGAGCGTTCACGTTCCGGTCAGTTTTGTTGGGTATCCAGACTCCGGTTATTACGTTGAGTGTTCAGGCTCCGGTCAGTTTCGTTGGGTATCAAGACTCAGGTTATTACGTTGAGCGTTCAGGCTCTGATCAGTTTCGTTGGGTATCCAGACTCAGGTTATTACGTTGAGCATTCAGGCACCTGTCAATTTCGTTATGTATCCTGTCTCCGGTTATTACGTTGAGCGTTCAGGCTCCAGTCAGTTTTGTTGGGTATCCAGACTCCGGTTTTTACGTTGAGCGTTCAGGCTCCAGTCAGTTTCGTTGGGTATCCAGACTCCGGTTATTACGTTGAGTGTTCAGGCTCCGGTCAGTTTCTTTTGGTATCCAGACTTCGGTTATTACGTTGAGCGTTCAGGCTCCGGTCAGTTTTGTTGGGTATCCAGACTCCGGTTATTAAGTTGAGCGTTCAGGCTCCGGTCAGTTTCTTTTGGTATCCAGACTCCGGTTATTACGTTGAGCGTTCAGGCTCTGGTCAGTTTCGTTTGGTATCCAGACTTTGGTTATTACGTTGAGCGTTCAGGCTCCGGTCAGTTTCGTTGGGTATCCAAACTCCGTTTATTACGTTGAACGTTCAGGCTCCGGTCAGTTTCGTTAGCTATCCAGACTCCGGTTATTACGTTGAGCATTCAGGCTCCGGTCAGTTTCGTTGGGTATCCAGACTCTGGTTTTTACGTTGAGCGTTTAGGCTCCGGTCAGTTTTGTTGGGTATCCAGACTCCGGTTATTATGTTGAGGGTTCAGGCTCCGGTCAGTTTCGTTGGGTATCCAGACTCCGGTTCTTACGTTGAGTGTTCAGGCTCCGGTCAGTTTCGTTGGGTATCCAGACTCCGGTTATTACGTTGAGCGTTCAGGCACCAGTCAGTTTCGTTGTGTATCCAGACTCTGGTTATTACGTTGAGCGTCCAGGCTCCGGTCAGTTTCGTTGGGTATCCAGACTCCGGTTTTTTACGTTGAGCGTTCAGGTTCCGGTCAGTTTCGTCGGGTATCAAAACTCAGGTTATTACGTTGAGCGTTCAGGCTCTGATCAGTTTCGTTGGGTATCCAGACTCAGGTTATTACGTTGAGCGTTCAGGCACCGGTCAGTTTCGTTGTGTATCCAGACTCCGGTTATTACGTTGAGCGTTCAGGCTCCAGTCAGATTCGTTGTGTATCCAGACTCCGGTTATTACGTTGAGCGTTCAGGCTCCGGTCAGTTTCGTTGGGTATCCAGACTCCGGTTTTTTACGTTGAGCGTTCACGTTCCGGTCAGTTTTGTTGGGTATCCAGACTCCGGTTATTACGTTGAGTGTTCAGGCTCCGGTCAGTTTCGTTGGGTATCAAGACTCAGGTTATTACGTTGAGCGTTCTGGCTCTGATCAGTTTCGTTGGGTATCCAAACTCAGGTTATTACGTTGAGCATTCAGGCACCTGTCAATTTCGTTATGTATCCAGACTCCGGTTATTACGTTGAGCGTTCAGGCTCCAGTCAGTTTTGTTGGGTATCCAGACTCCGGTTTTTACGTTGAGCGTTCAGGCTCCAGTCAGTTTCGTTGGGTATCCAGACTCCGGTTATTACGTTGAGCGTTCAGGCTCCGGTCAGTTTCTTTTGGTATCCAGACTCCGGTTATTACGTTGAGCGTTCAGGCTCCGGTCAGTTTTGTTGGGTATCCAGACTCCGGTTATTAATTTGAGCGTTCAGGCTCCGGTCAGTTTCTTTTGGTATCCAGACTTCGGTTATTACGTTGAGCGTTCAGGCTCCGGTCAGTTTCGTTTGGTATCCAGACTTCGGTCATTACGTTGAGCGTTCAGGCTCCGGTCAGTTTCGTTGGGTATTCAAACTCCGTTTATTACGTTGAACGTTCAGGCTCCGGTCAGTTTCGTTGGGTATCCAGACTCCGGTTATTACGTTGAGCATTCAGGCTCCGGTCAGTTTCGTTGGGTATCCAGACTCTGGTTTTTACGTTGAGCGTTTAGGCTCCGGTCAGTTTTGTTGGGTATCCAGACTCCGGTTATTACGTTGAGCGTTCAGGCTCCGGTCAGTTTCTTTGGGTTTCCAGACTCCGGTTATTATGTTGAGCGTTCAGGCTCCAGTCAGTTTTGTTGGGTATCCAGACTCCGGTTTTTACGTTGAGTGTTCAGGCTCCAGTCAGTTTCGTTGGGTATCCAGACTCCGGTTATTACGTTGAGCGTTCAGGCTCCGGTCAGTTTCTTTTGGTATCCAGACTCCGGTTATTACGTTGAGCGTTCAGGCTCCGGTCAGTTTTGTTGGGTATCCAGACTCCGGTTATTAATTTGAGCGTTCAGGCTCCGGTCAGTTTCTTTTGGTATCCAGACTTCGGTTATTACGTTGAGCGTTCAGGCTCCGGTCAGTTTCGTTTGGTATCCAGACTTCGGTTATTACGTTGAGCGTTCAGGCTCCGGTCAGTTTCGTTGGGTATTCAAACTCCGTTTATTACGTTGAACGTTCAGGCTCCGGTCAGTTTCGTTGGGTATCCAGACTCCGGTTATTACGTTGAGCGTTCAGGCTCCGGTCAGTTTTGTTGGGTATCCAGACTCCGGTTATTAAGTTGAGCGTTCAGGCTCCGGTCAGTTTCTTTTGGTATCCAGACTCCGGTTATTACGTTGAGCGTTCAGGCTCTGGTCAGTTTCGTTTGGTATCCAGACTTTGGTTATTACGTTGAGCGTTCAGGCTCCGGTCAGTTTCGTTGGGTATCCAAACTCCGTTTATTACGTTGAACGTTCAGGCTCCGGTCAGTTTCGTTAGCTATCCAGACTCCGGTTATTACGTTGAGCATTCAGGCTCCGGTCAGTTTCGTTGGGTATCCAGACTCTGGTTTTTACGTTGAGCGTTTAGGCTCCGGTCAGTTTTGTTGGGTATCCAGACTCCGGTTATTATGTTGAGGGTTCAGGCTCCGGTCAGTTTCGTTGGGTATCCAGACTCCGGTTCTTACGTTGAGTGTTCAGGCTCCGGTCAGTTTCGTTGGGTATCCAGACTCTGGTTATTACGTTGAGCGTTCAGGCACCAGTCAGTTTCGTTGTGTATCCAGACTCTGGTTATTACGTTGAGCGTCCAGGCTCCGGTCAGTTTCGTTGGGTATCCAGACTCCGGTTTTTTACGTTGAGCGTTCAGGTTCCGGTCAGTTTCGTCGGGTATCAAAACTCAGGTTATTACGTTGAGCGTTCAGGCTCTGATCAATTTCGTTGGGTATCCAGACTCAGGTTATTACGTTGAGCGTTCAGGCACCGGTCAGTTTCGTTGTGTATCCAGACTCCGGTTATTACGTTGAGCGTTCAGGCTCCAGTCAGATTCGTTGTGTATCCAGACTCCGGTTATTACGTTGAGCGTTCAGGCTCCGGTCAGTTTCGTTGGGTATCCAGACTCCGGTTTTTTACGTTGAGCGTTCACGTTCCGGTCAGTTTTGTTGGGTATCCAGACTCCGGTTATTACGTTGAGTGTTCAGGCTCCGGTCAGTTTCGTTGGGTATCAAGACTCAGGTTATTACGTTGAGCGTTCAGGCTCTGATCAGTTTCGTTGGGTATCCAAACTCAGGTTATTACGTTGAGCATTCAGGCACCTGTCAATTTCGTTATGTATCCAGACTCCGGTTATTACGTTGAGCGTTCAGGCTCCAGTCAGTTTTGTTGGGTATCCAGACTCCGGTTTTTACGTTGAGCGTTCAGGCTCCAGTCAGTTTCGTTGGGTATCCAGACTCCGGTTATTACGTTGAGCGTTCAGGCTCCGGTCAGTTTCTTTTGGTATCCAGACTCCGGTTATTACGTTGAGCGTTCAGGCTCCGGTCAGTTTTGTTGGGTATCCAGACTCCGGTTATTAATTTGAGCGTTCAGGCTCCGGTCAGTTTCTTTTGGTATCCAGACTTCGGTTATTACGTTGAGCGTTCAGGCTCCGGTCAGTTTCGTTTGGTATCCAGACTTCGGTTATTACGTTGAGCGTTCAGGCTCCGGTCAGTTTCGTTGGGTATTCAAACTCCGTTTATTACGTTGAACGTTCAGGCTCCGGTCAGTTTCGTTGGGTATCCAGACTCCGGTTATTACGTTGAGCATTCAGGCTCCGGTCAGTTTCGTTTGGTATCCAGACTCTGGTTTTTACGTTGAGCGTTTAGGCTCCGGTCAGTTTTGTTGGGTATCCAGACTCCGGTTATTACGTTGAGCGTTCAGGCTCCGGTCAGTTTCTTTGGGTTTCCAGACTCCGGTTATTATGTTGAGCGTTCAGGCTCTGGTCAGTTTCGTTTGGTATCCAGACTTTGGTTATTACGTTGAGCGTTCAGGCTCCGGTCAGTTTCGTTGGGTATCCAAACTCCGTTTATTACGTTGAACGTTCAGGCTCCGGTCAGTTTCGTTAGCTATCCAGACTCCGGTTATTACGTTGAGCATTCAGGCTCCGGTCAGTTTCGTTGGGTATCCAGACTCTGGTTTTTACGTTGAGCGTTTAGGCTCCGGTCAGTTTTGTTGGGTATCCAGACTCCGGTTATTATGTTGAGGGTTCAGGCTCCGGTCAGTTTCGTTGGGTATCCAGACTCCGGTTCTTACGTTGAGTGTTCAGGCTCCGGTCAGTTTCGTTGGGTATCCAGACTCCGGTTATTACGTTGAGCGTTCAGGCACCAGTCAGTTTCGTTGTGTATCCAGACTCTGGTTATTACGTTGAGCGTCCAGGCTCCGGTCAGTTTCGTTGGGTATCCAGACTCCGGTTTTTTACATTGAGCGTTCAGGTTCCGGTCAGTTTCGTCGGGTATCAAAACTCAGGTTATTACGTTGAGCGTTCAGGCTCTGATCAGTTTCGTTGGGTATCCAGACTCAGGTTATTACGTTGAGCGTTCAGGCACCGGTCAGTTTCGTTGTGTATCCAGACTCCGGTTATTACGTTGAGCGTTCAGGCTCCAGTCAGATTCGTTGTGTATCCAGACTCCGGTTATTACGTTGAGTGTTCAGGCTCCGGTCAGTTTCGTTGGGTATCCAGACTCCGGTTTTTTACGTTGAGCGTTCACGTTCCGGTCAGTTTTGTTGGGTATCCAGACTCCGGTTATTACGTTGAGTGTTCAGGCTCCGGTCAGTTTCGTTGGGTATCAAGACTCAGGTTATTACGTTGAGCGTTCAGGCTCTGATCAGTTTCGTTGGGTATCCAAACTCAGGTTATTACGTTGAGCATTCAGGCACCTGTCAATTTCGTTATGTATCCAGACTCCGGTTATTACGTTGAGCGTTCAGGCTCCAGTCAGTTTTGTTGGGTATCCAGACTCCGGTTTTTACGTTGAGCGTTCAGGCTCCAGTCAGTTTCGTTGGGTATCCAGACTCCGGTTATTACGTTGAGCGTTCAGGCTCCGGTCAGTTTCTTTTGGTATCCAGACTCCGGTTATTACGTTGAGCGTTCAGGCTCCGGTCAGTTTTGTTGGGTATCCAGACTCCGGTTATTAATTTGAGCGTTCAGGCTCCGGTCAGTTTCTTTTGGTATCCAGACTTCGGTTATTACGTTGAGCGTTCAGGCTCCGGTCAGTTTCGTTTGGAATCCAGACTTCGGTTATTACGTTGAGCGTTCAGGCTCCGGTCAGTTTCGTTGGGTATTCAAACTCCGTTTATTACGTTGAACGTTCAGGCTCCGGTCAGTTTCGTTGGGTATCCAGACTCCGGTTATTACGTTGAGCATTCAGGCTCCGGTCAGTTTCGTTGGGTATCCAGACTCTGGTTTTTACGTTGAGCGTTTAGGCTCCGGTCAGTTTTGTTGGGTATCCAGACTCCGGTTATTACGTTGAGCGTTCAGGCTCCGGTCAGTTTCTTTGGGTTTCCAGACTCCGGTTATTATGTTGAGCGTTCAGGCTCTGGTCAGTTTCGTTTGGTATCCAGACTTTGGTTATTACGTTGAGCGTTCAGGCTCCGGTCAGTTTCGTTGGGTATCCAAACTCCGTTTATCACGTTGAACGTTCAGGCTCCGGTCAGTTTCGTTAGCTATCCAGACTCCGGTTATTACGTTGAGCATTCAGGCTCCGGTCAGTTTCGTTGGGTATCCAGACTCTGGTTTTTACGTTGAGCGTTTAGGCTCCGGTCAGTTTTGTTGGGTATCCAGACTCCGGTTATTACGTTGATCGTTCAGGCTCCGGTCAATTTCGTTGTGTATCCAGACTCCGGTTATTACGTTGAGTGTTCAGGCTCCGGTCAGTTTCTTTGGGTTTCCAGACTCCGGTTATTACGTTGAGCGTTCAGGCTCCGGTCAGTTTCTTTGGGTTTCCAGACTCCGGTTATTACGTTGAGCGTTCAGGCTCCGGTCAGTTTTGTTTGGTATCCAGACTTTGGTTATTACGTTGAGCGTTCAGGCTCTGGTCAGTTTCGTTGGGTATCCAAACTCCGTTTATTACGTTGAACGTTAAGGCTTCGGTCAGTTTCGTTGGGTATCCAGACTCCGGTTATTACGTTGAGCATTCAGGCTCCGGTCAATTTCGTTGTGTATCCAGACTCCAGTTATTACGTTGATCGTTCAGACTCCAGTCAATTTCGTTGGGTATCCAGACTCCGGTTATTACCTAGAGCGTTCAGGCTCCGGTCAGTTTCGTTTGGTATCCAGACTTCGGTTATTACGTTGAGCGTTCAGGCTCCGGTTAGTTTCGTTGGGTATCCAGACTCCGTTTATTACGTTGAACGTTCAGGCTCCGGTCAGTTTCGATGGGTATCCAGACTCCGGTTATTACGTTGAGCATTCAAGCTCCGTTCAGTTTCGTTGTGTATCCAGACTCTGGTTTTTACTTTGAGCGTTTAGGCTCCGGTCAGTTTTGTTGGGTATCCAGACTCCGGTTATTACGTTGAGCGTTCAGGCTCCGGTCAGTTTCTTTGGGTATCCAGACTCCGGTTATTACGTTGAGCATTCAGGCTCTGGTCAGTTTCGTTTGGTATCCAGACTTTGGTTATTACGTTGAGCGTTCAGGCTCCGGTCAGTTTTGTTGGGTATCCAAACTCCGTTTATTACGTTGAACGTTCAGGCTCCGGTCAGTTTCGTTAGCTATCCAGACTCCGGTTATTACGTTGAGCATTCAGGCTCCGGTCAGTTTCGTTGGGTATCCAGACTCTGGTTTTTACGTTGAGCGTTTAGGCTCCGGTCAGTTTTGTTGGGTATCCAGACTCCGGTTATTATGTTGAGGGTTCAGGCTCCGGTCAGTTTCGTTGGGTATCCAGACTCCGGTTCTTACGTTGAGTGTTCAGGCTCCGGTCAGTTTCGTTGGGTATCCAGACTCCGGTTATTACGTTGAGCGTTCAGGCACCAGTCAGTTTCGTTGTGTATCCAGACTCTGGTTATTACGTTGAGCGTCCAGGCTCCGGTCAGTTTCGTTGGGTATCCAGACTCCGGTTTTTTACGTTGAGCGTTCAGGTTCCGGTCAGTTTCGTCGGGTATCAAGACTCAGGTTATTACGTTGAGCGTTCAGGCTCTGATCAGTTTCGTTGGGTATCCAGACTCAGGTTATTACGTTGAGCGTTCAGGCACCGGTCAGTTTCGTTGTGTATCCAGACTCCGGTTATTACGTTGAGCGTTCAGGCTCCAGTCAGATTCGTTGTGTATCCAGACTCCGGTTATTACGTTGAGCGTTCAGGCTCCGGTCAGTTTCGTTGGGTATCCAGACTCCGGTTTTTTACGTTGAGCGTTCACGTTCCGGTCAGTTTTGTTGGGTATCCAGACTCCGGTTATTACGTTGAGTGTTCAGGCTCCGGTCAGTTTCGTTGGGTATCAAGACTCAGGTTATTACGTTGAGCGTTCAGGCTCTGATCAGTTTCGTTGGGTATCCAGACTCAGGTTATTACGTTGAGCATTCAGGCACCTGTCAATTTCGTTATGTATCCTGTCTCCGGTTATTACGTTGAGCGTTCAGGCTCCAGTCAGTTTTGTTGGGTATCCAGACTCCGGTTTTTACGTTGAGCGTTCAGGCTCCAGTCAGTTTCGTTGGGTATCCAGACTCCGGTTATTACGTTGAGCGTTCAGGCTCCGGTCAGTTTCTTTTGGTATCCAGACTTCGGTTATTACGTTGAGCGTTCAGGCTCCGGTCAGTTTTGTTGGGTATCCAGACTCCGGTTATTAAGTTGAGCGTTCAGGCTCCGGTCAGTTTCTTTTGGTATCCAGACTCCGGTTATTACGTTGAGCGTTCAGGCTCTGGTCAGTTTCGTTTGGTATCCAGACTTTGGTTATTACGTTGAGCGTTCAGGCTCCGGTCAGTTTCGTTGGGTATCCAAACTCCGTTTATTACGTTGAACGTTCAGGCTCCGGTCAGTTTCGTTAGCTATCCAGACTCCGGTTATTACGTTGAGCATTCAGGCTCCGGTCAGTTTCGTTGGGTATCCAGACTCTGGTTTTTACGTTGAGCGTTTAGGCTCCGGTCAGTTTTGTTGGGTATCCAGACTCCGGTTATTATGTTGAGGGTTCAGGCTCCGGTCAGTTTCGTTGGGTATCCAGACTCCGGTTCTTACGTTGAGTGTTCAGGCTCCGGTCAGTTTCGTTGGGTATCCAGACTCCGGTTATTACGTTGAGCGTTCAGGCACCAGTCAGTTTCGTTGTGTATCCAGACTCTGGTTATTACGTTGAGCGTCCAGGCTCCGGTCAGTTTCGTTGGGTATCCAGACTCCGGTTTTTTACGTTGAGCGTTCAGGTTCCGGTCAGTTTCGTCGGGTATCAAGACTCAGGTTATTACGTTGAGCGTTCAGGCTCTGATCAGTTTCGTTGGGTATCCAGACTCAGGTTATTACGTTGAGCGTTCAGGCACCGGTCAGTTTCGTTGTGTATCCAGACTCCGGTTATTACGTTGAGCGTTCAGGCTCCAGTCAGATTCGTTGTGTATCCAGACTCCGGTTATTACGTTGAGCGTTCAGGCTCCGGTCAGTTTCGTTGGGTATCCAGACTCCGGTTTTTTACGTTGAGCGTTCACGTTCCGGTCAGTTTTGTTGGGTATCCAGACTCCGGTTATTACGTTGAGTGTTCAGGCTCCGGTCAGTTTCGTTGGGTATCAAGACTCAGGTTATTACGTTGAGCGTTCAGGCTCTGATCAGTTTCGTTGGGTATCCAGACTCAGGTTATTACGTTGAGCATTCAGGCACCTGTCAATTTCGTTATGTATCCAGACTCCGGTTATTACGTTGAGCGTTCAGGCTCCAGTCAGTTTTGTTGGGTATCCAGACTCCGGTTTTTACGTTGAGCGTTCAGGCTCCAGTCAGTTTCGTTGGGTATCCAGACTCCGGTTATTACGTTGAGCGTTCAGGCTCCGGTCAGTTTCTTTTGGTATCCAGACTCCGGTTATTACGTTGAGCGTTCAGGCTCCGGTCAGTTTTGTTGGGTATCCAGACTCCGGTTATTAAGTTGAGCGTTCAGGCTCCGGTCAGTTTCTTTTGGTATCCAGACTTCGGTTATTACGTTGAGCGTTCAGGCTCCGGTCAGTTTCGTTTGGTATCCAGACTTCGGTTATTACGTTGAGCGTTCAGGCTCCGGTCAGTTTCGTTGGGTATTCAGACTCCGTTTATTACGTTGAACGTTCAGGCTCCGGTCAGTTTCGTTGGGTATCCAGACTCCGGTTATTACGTTGAGCATTCAGGCTCCGGTCAGTTTCGTTGGGTATCCAGACTCTGGTTTTTACGTTGAGCGTTTAGGCTCCGGTCAGTTTTGTTGGGTATCCAGACTCCGGTTATTACGTTGAGCGTTCAGGCTCCGGTCAGTTTCTTTGGGTTTCCAGACTCTGGTTATTATGTTGAGCGTTCAGGCTCTGGTCAGTTTCGTTTGGTATCCAGACTTTGGTTATTACGTTGAGCGTTCAGGCTCCGGTCAGTTTCGTTGGGTATCCAAACTCCGTTTATTACGTTGAACGTTCAGGCTCCGGTCAGTTTCGTTAGCTATCCAGACTCCGGTTATTACTTTGAGCATTCAGGCTCCGGTCAGTTTCGTTGGGTATCCAGACTCTGGTTTTTACGTTGAGCGTTTAGGCTCCGGTCAGTTTTGTTGGGTATCCAGACTCCGGTTATTACGTTGATCGTTCAGGCTCCGGTCAATTTCGTTGTGTATCCAGACTCCGGTTATTACGTTGATCGTTCAGGCTCCAGTCAATTTCGTTGGGTATCCAGACTCCGGTTATTACCTAGAGCGTTCAGGCTCCGGTCAGTTTCGTTTGGTATCCAGACTTCGGTTATTACGTTGAGCCTTCAGGCTCCGGTTAGTTTCGTTGGGTATCCAGACTCCGTTTATTACGTTGAACGTTCAGGCTCCGGTCAGTTTCGATGGGTATCCAGACTCCGGTTATTACGTTGAGCATTCAAGCTCCGGTCAGTTTCGTTGGGTATCCAGACTCTGGTTTTTACTTTAAGCGTTTAGGCTCCGGTCAGTTTTGTTGGGTATCCAGACTCCGGTTATTACGTTGAGCGTTCAGGCTCCGGTCAGTTTCTTTGGGTATCCAGACTCCGGTTATTACGTTGAGCGTTCAGGCTCTGGTCAGTTTCGTTTGGTATCCAGACTTTGGTTATTACGTTGAGCGTTCAGGCTCCGGTCAGTTTCGTTGGGTATCCAAACTCTGTTTATTACGTTGAACATTCAGGCTCCGGTCAGTTTCGTTAGCTATCCAGACTCCGGTTATTACGTTGAGCATTCAGGCTCCGGTCAGTTTCGTTGGGTATCCAGACTCTGGTTTTTACGTTGAGCGTTTAGGCTCCGGTCAGTTTTGTTGGGTATCCAGACTCCGGTTATTATGTTGAGGGTTCAGGCTCCGGTCAGTTTCGTTGGGTATCCAGACTCCGGTTCTTACGTTGAGTGTTCAGGCTCCGGTCAGTTTTGTTTGGTATCCAGACTCCGGTTATTACGTTGAGCGTTCAGGCACCAGTCAGTTTCGTTGTGTATCCAGACTCTGGTTATTACGTTGAGCGTCCAGGCTCCGGTCAGTTTCGTTGGGTATCCAGACTCCGGTTTTTTACGTTGAGCGTTCAGGTTCCGGTCAGTTTCGTCGGGTATCAAGACTCAGGTTATTACGTTGAGCGTTCAGGCTCTGATCAGTTTCGTTGGGTATCCAGACTCAGGTTATTACGTTGAGCGTTCAGGCACCGGTCAGTTTCGTTGTGTATCCAGACTCCGGTTATTACGTTGAGCGTTCAGGCTCCAGTCAGATTCGTTGTGTATCCAGACTCCGGTTATTACGTTGAGCGTTCAGGCTCCGGTCAGTTTCGTTGGGTATCCAGACTTCGGTTTTTTACGTTGAGCGTTCACGTTCCGGTCAGTTTTGTTGGGTATCCAGACTCCGGTTATTACGTTGAGTGTTCAGGCTCCGGTCAGTTTCGTTGGGTATCAAGACTCAGGTTATTACGTTGAGCGTTCAGGCTCTGATCAGTTTCGTTGGGTATCCAGACTCAGGTTATTACGTTGAGCATTCAGGCACCTGTCAATTTCGTTATGTATCCAGACTCCGGTTATTACGTTGAGCGTTCAGGCTCCAGTCAGTTTTGTTGGGTATCCAGACTCCGGTTTTTACGTTGAGCGTTCAGGCTCCAGTCAGTTTCGTTGGGTATCCAGACTCCGGTTATTACGTTGAGCGTTCAGGCTCCGGTCAGTTTCTTTTGGTATCCAGACTCCGGTTATTACGTTGAGCGTTCAGGCTCCGGTCAGTTTTGTTGGGTATCCAGACTCCGGTTATTAAGTTGAGCGTTCAGGCTCCGGTCAGTTTCTTTTGGTATCCAGACTTCGGTTATTACGTTGAGCGTTCAGGCTCCGGTCAGTTTCGTTTGGTATCCAGACTTCGGTTATTACGTTGAGCGTTCAGGCTCCGGTCAGTTTCGTTGGGTATTCAGACTCCGTTTATTACGTTGAACGTTCAGGCTCCGGTCAGTTTCGTTGGGTATCCAGACTCCGGTTATTACGTTGAGCATTCAGGCTCCGGTCAGTTTCGTTGGGTATCCAGACTCTGGTTTTTACGTTGAGCGTTTAGGCTCCGGTCAGTTTTGTTGGGTATCCAGACTCCGGTTATTACGTTGAGCGTTCAGGCTCCGGTCAGTTTCTTTGGGTTTCCAGACTCTGGTTATTATGTTGAGCGTTCAGGCTCTGGTCAGTTTCGTTTGGTATCCAGACTTTGGTTATTACGTTGAGCGTTCAGGCTCCGGTCAGTTTCGTTGGGTATCCAAACTCCGTTTATTACGTTGAACGTTCAGGCTCCGGTCAGTTTCGTTAGCTATCCAGACTCCGGTTATTACTTTGAGCATTCAGGCTCCGGTCAGTTTCGTTGGGTATCCAGACTCTGGTTTTTACGTTGAGCGTTTAGGCTCCGGTCAGTTTTGTTGGGTATCCAGACTCCGGTTATTACGTTGATCGTTCAGGCTCCGGTCAATTTCGTTGTGTATCCAGACTCCGGTTATTACGTTGATCGTTCAGGCTCCAGTCAATTTCGTTGGGTATCCAGACTCCGGTTATTACCTAGAGCGTTCAGGCTCCGGTCAGTTTCGTTTGGTATCCAGACTTCGGTTATTACGTTGAGCCTTCAGGCTCCGGTTAGTTTCGTTGGGTATCCAGACTCCGTTTATTACGTTGAACGTTCAGGCTCCGGTCAGTTTCGATGGGTATCCAGACTCCGGTTATTACGTTGAGCATTCAAGCTCCGGTCAGTTTCGTTGGGTATCCAGACTCTGGTTTTTACTTTAAGCGTTTAGGCTCCGGTCAGTTTTGTTGGGTATCCAGACTCCGGTTATTACGTTGAGCGTTCAGGCTCCGGTCAGTTTCTTTGGGTATCCAGACTCCGGTTATTACGTTGAGCGTTCAGGCTCTGGTCAGTTTCGTTTGGTATCCAGACTTTGGTTATTACGTTGAGCGTTCAGGCTCCGGTCAGTTTCGTTGGGTATCCAAACTCTGTTTATTACGTTGAACATTCAGGCTCCGGTCAGTTTCGTTAGCTATCCAGACTCCGGTTATTACGTTGAGCATTCAGGCTCCGGTCAGTTTCGTTGGGTATCCAGACTCTGGTTTTTACGTTGAGCGTTTAGGCTCCGGTCAGTTTTGTTGGGTATCCAGACTCCGGTTATTATGTTGAGGGTTCAGGCTCCGGTCAGTTTCGTTGGGTATCCAGACTCCGGTTCTTACGTTGAGTGTTCAGGCTCCGGTCAGTTTTGTTTGGTATCCAGACTCCGGTTATTACGTTGAGCGTTCAGGCACCAGTCAGTTTCGTTGTGTATCCAGACTCTGGTTATTACGTTGAGCGTCCAGGCTCCGGTCAGTTTCGTTGGGTATCCATACTCCGGTTTTTTACGTTGAGCGTTCAGGTTCCGGTCAGTTTTGTTGGGTATCCAGACTCCTGTTATTACGTTGAGTGTTCAGGCTCCGGTCAGTTTCGTCGGGTATCAAGACTCAGGTTATTACGTTGAGCATTCAGGCTCTGATCAGTTTCGTTGGGTATCCAGACTCAGGTTATTACGTTGAGCGTTCAGGCACCGGTCAGTTTCGTTGGGTATCCAGACTCCGGTTATTACGTTGAGCGTCCAGGCTCCAGTCAGTTTCTTTTGTTATCCAGACTCCGGTTATTACGTTGAGCGTTCAGGCTCCGGTCAGTTTCGTTGGGTATCCAGACTCCGGTTATTAAGTTGAGCGTTCAGGCTCCGGTCAGTTTCTTTTGGTATCCAGACTTCGGTTATTACGTTGAGCGTTCAGGCTCTGGTCAGTTTCATTTGGTATCCAGACTTCGGTTATTACGTTGAGCGTTCAGGCTCGGGTCAGTTTCGTTGGGTATTCAGACTCCGTTTATTACGTTGAACATTCAGGCTCCGGTCAGTTTCGTTGGGTATCCAGACTCCGGTTATTACGTTGAGCATTCAGGCTCCGGTCAGTTTCGTTGGGTATCCAGACTCTGATTTTACGTTGAGCGTTTAGGCTCCGGTCAGTTTTGTTGGGTATCCAGACTCCGGTTATTACGTTGAGCGTTCAGGCTCCGGTCAGTTTCTTTGGGTTTCCAGACTCCGGTTATTACGTTGAGCGTTCAGGCTCCGGTCATTTTTGTTTGGTATCCAGACTTTGGTTATTACGTTGAGCGTTCAGGCTCCGGTCAGTTTCGTTGGGTATCCAAACTCCGTTTATTACGTTGAACGTTCAGGCTCCGGTCAGTTTCGTTGGGTATCCAGACTCCGGTTATTACGTTGAGCATTCAGGCTCCGGTCAATTTCGTTGTGTATCCAGACTCCGGTTATTACGTTGATCGTTCAGGCTCCAGTCAATTTCGTTGGGTATCCAGACTCCGGTTATTACCTAGAGCGTTCAGGCTCCGGTCAGTTTCGTTTGGTATCCAGACTTCGGTTATTACGTTGAGCGTTCAGGCTCCGGTTAGTTTCGTTGGGTATCCAGACTCCGTTTATTACGTTGAACGTTCAGGCTCCGGTCAGTTTCGATGGGTATCCAGACTCCGGTTATTACGTTGAGCATTCAAGCTCCGGTCAGTTTCGTTGGGTATCCAGACTCTGGTTTTTACTTTGAGCGTTTAGGCTCCGGTCAGTTTTGTTGGGTATCCAGACTCCGGTTATTACGTTGAGCGTTCAGGCTCCGGTCAGTTTCTTTGGGTATCCAGACTCCGGTTATTACGTTGAGCGTTCAGGCTCTGGTCAGTTTCGTTTGGTATCCAGACTTTGGTTATTACGTTGAGCGTTCAGGCTCCGGTCAGTTTCGTTGGGTATCCAAACTCCGTTTATTACGTTGAACGTTCAGGCTCCGGTCAGTTTCGTTAGCTATCCAGACTCCGGTTATTACGTTGAGCATTCAGGCTCCGGTCAGTTTCGTTGGGTATCCAGACTCTGGTTTTTACGTTGTGCGTTTAGGCTCCGGTCAGTTTTGTTGGGTATCCAGACTCCGGTTATTATGTTGAGGGTTCAGGCTCCGGTCAGTTTCGTTGGGTATCCAGACTCCGGTTCTTACGTTGAGTGTTCAGGCTCCGGTCAGTTTCGTTGGGTATCCAGACTCCGGTTATTACGTTGAGCGTTCAGGCACCAGTCAGTTTCGTTGTGTATCCAAACTCTGGTTATTACGTTGAGCGTCCAGGCTCCGGTCAGTTTCGTTGGGTATCCAGACTCCGGTTTTTTACGTTGAGCGTTCAGGTTCCAGTCAGTTTTTTTGGGTATCCAGACTCCTGTTATTACGTTGAGTGTTCAGGCTCCGGTCAGTTTCGTCGGGTATCAAGACTCAGGTTATTACGTTGAGCATTCAGGCTCTGATCAGTTTCGTTGGGTATCCAGACTCAGGTTATTACGTTGAGCGTTCAGGCACCGGTCAGTTTCGTTGTGTATCCAGACTCCGGTTATTACGTTGAGCGTTCAGGCTCCGGTCAGTTTCGTTGGGTATCCAGACTCCGATTTTTTAAGTTGAGCATTCAGGTTCCGGTCAGTTTTGTTGGGTATCCAGACTCCGGTTATTACGTTGAGTGTTCAGGCTCCGGTCAGTTTCGTTGGGTATCAAGACTCAGGTTATTACGTTGAGCGTTCAGGCTCTGATCAGTTTCGTTGGGTATCCAGACTCAGGTTATTACGTTGAGCATTCAGGCACCTGTCAATTTCGTTATGTATCCAGACTCCGGTTATTACGTTGAGCGTTCAGGCTCCAGTCAGTTTTGTTGGGTATCCAGACTCCGGTTTTTACGTTGAGCGTTCAGGCTCCAGTCAGTTTCGTTGGGTATCCAGACTCCGGTTATTACGTTGAGCGTTCAGGCTCCGGTTAGTTTCTTTTGGTATCCAGACTCCGGTTATTACGTTGAGCGTTCAGGCTCCGGTCAGTTTCGTTGGGTATCCAGACTCCGGTTATTAAGTTGAGCGTTCAGGCTCCGGTCAGTTTCTTTTGGTATCTAGACTTCGGTTATTACGTTGAGCGTTCAGGCTCCGGTCAGTTTCGTTTGGTATCCAGACTTCGGTTATTACGTTGAGCGTTCAGGCTCCGGTCAGTTTCGTTGGGTATTCAGACTCCGTTTATTACGTTGAACGTTCAGGCTCCGGTCAGTTTCGTTGGGTATCCAGACTCCGGTTATTACGTTGAACATTCAGGCTCCGGTCAGTTTCGTTGGGTATCCAGACTCTGGTTTTTACGTTGAGCGTTTAGGCTCCGGTCAGTTTTGTTGGGTATCCAGACTCCGGTTATTACGTTGAGCGTTCAGGCTCCGGTCTGTTTCTTTGGGTTTCCAGACTACGGTTATTACGTTGAGCGTTCAGGCTCCAGTCAGTTTCGTTTGGTATCCAAACTTTGGTTATTACGTTGAGCGTTCAGGCTCCGGTCAGTTTCGTTGGGTATCCAAACTCCATTTATTACGTTGAACGTTCAGGCTCCGGTCAATTTCGTTGTGTATCCAGGCTCCGGTTATTACGTTGATCGTTTAGGCTCCAGTCAATTTCGTTGGGTATCCAAACTCCGGTTATTACGTAGATCGTTCAGGCTCCGGTCAGTTTCGTTTGGTATCCAGACTTCGGTTATTATGTTGAGCGTTCAGGTTCCGGTCAGTTTCGTTGGGTATCCAGACTCTGGTTTTTACTTTGAGCGTTTAGGCTCCGGTCAATTTTGTTGGGTATCCAGACTCCGGTTATTACGTTGAGCGTTCAGGCTCCGGTCAGTTTCTTTGGGTATCCAGACTCCGGTTATTACGTTGAGCATTCAGGCTCTGGTCAGTTTCGTTTGGTATCCAGACTTTGGTTATTACGTTGAGCGTTCAGGCTCCGGTCAGTTTCGTTGGGTATCCAAACTCCGTTTATTACGTTGAACGTTCAGGCTCCGGTCAGTTTCGTTTGGTATCCAGACTCCGGTTATTACGTTGTGCATTCAGGCTCCGGTCAATTTCGTTGGGTATCCAGACTCTGGTTTTTACGTTGAGCGTTTAGGCTCCGGTCAGTTTTGTTGGGTATCCAGACTCCGGTTATTATGTTGAGGGTTCAGGCTCCGGTCAGTTTCGTTGGGTATCCAGACTCTGGTTCTTACGTTGAGTGTTCAGGCTCCGGTCAGTTTCGTTGGGTATCCAGACTCCGGTTATTACGTTGAGCGTTCAGGCACCAGTCAGTTTCGTTGTGTATCCAGACTCTGGTTATTACGTTGAGCGTCCAGGCTCCGGTCAGTTTCGTTGGGTATCCAGACTCTGGTTTTTTACGTTGAGCGTTCAGGTTCCGGTCAGTTTTGTTGGGTATCCGGTCTCCTGTTATTACGTTGAGTGTTCAGGCTCCGGTCAGTTTCGTCGGGTATCAAGACTCAGCTTATTACGTTGAGCGTTCAGGCTCTGATCAGTTTCATTGGGTATCTAGACTCAGGTTATTACGTTGAGCGTTCAGGCACCGGTCAGTTTCGTTGTGTATCCAGACTCCGGTTATTACGTTGAGCGTTCAGGCTCCAGTCAGATTCGTTGTGTATCCAGACTCCGGTTATAACGTTGAGCGTTCAGGCTCCGTTCAGTTTCGTTGGGTATCCACACTCCGGTTTTTTACGTTGAGCGTTCAGGTTCCGGTTAGTTTTGTTGGGTATCCAGACTCCGGTTATTACGTTGAGTGTTCAGGCTCCGGTCAGTTTCGTTCGGTATCAAGACTCAGGTTATTACATTGAGCGTTCAGGCTCTGATCAGTTTCGTTGGGTATCCAGACTCAGGTTATTACGTTGAGCATTCAGGCACCTGTCAATTTCGTTATGTATCCAGACTCCGGTTATTACGTTGAGCATTTTGGCTCCAGTCAGTTTTGTTGGGTATCCTGACTCTGGTTTTTACGTTGAGCGTTTAGGCTCCGGTCAGTTTTGTTCGGTATCCAGACTCCGGTTATTATGTTGAGGGTTCAGGCTCCGGTCAGTTTCGTTGGGTATCCAGACTCAGGTTATTACGTTGAGCGTTCAGGCTCCGGTTAGTTTCTTTTGGTATCCAGACTTCGGTTATTACGTTGAGCGTTCAGGCTCCGGTCAGTTTCGTTTAGTATCCAGACTTCGGTTATTACGTTGAGCGTTCAGGCTCCGGTCAGTTTCGTTGGGTATTCAGACTCCGTTTATTACGTTGAACGTTCAGGCTCCGGTCAGTTTCGTTGGGTATCCAGACTCCGGTTATTACGTTGAGCATTGAGGCTCCGGTCAGTTTCGTTGGGTATCCAGACTCTGGTTTTTATGTTGAGCGTTTAGGCTCCGGTCAGTTTTGTTGGGTATCCAGACTCCGGTTATTACGTTGAGCGTTCAGGCTCCGGTCAGTTTCTTTGGGTTTCCAGACTCCGGTTATTACGTTGAGCGTTCAGGCTCCGGTCAGTTTCGTTTGGTATCCAGACTTTGGTTATTACGTTGAGCGTTCAGGCTCCGGTAAGTTTCGTTGGGTATCCAAACTCCGTTTATTACGTTGAACGTTCAGGCCCCGGTCAGTTTCGTTGGGTATCCAGACTCCGGTTATTACATTGAGCATTCAGGCTCCGGTCAATTTCGTTGTGTATCCAGACTCCGGTTATTACGTTGATCGTTCAGGCTCCAGTCAATTTCGTTGGGTATCCAGACTCCGGTTATTACGTAGATCATTCAGGCTCCGGTCAGTTTCGTTTGGTATCCAGACTTCGTTTATTACGTTGAGCGTTCAGGCTCCGGTCAGTTTCGTTGGGTATCCAGACTCCGTTTATTACGTTGAACGTTCAGGCTCCGGTCAGTTTCGTTGGGTATCCAGACTCTGGTTATTACGTTGAGCATTCAAGCTCCGGTCAGTTTCGTTGGGTATCCAAACTCCGTTTATTACGTTGAACGTTCAGGCTCCGGTCAGTTTCGTTAGGTATCCAGACTCCGGTTATTACGTTGTGCATTCAGGCTCCGGTCAATTTCGTTGGGTATCCAGACTCTGGTTTTTACGTTGAGCGTTTAGGCTCCGGTCAGTTTTGTTGGGTATCCAGACTCCGGTTATTATGTTGAGGGTTCAGGCTCCGGTCAGTTTCGTTGGGTATCCAGACTCTGGTTCTTACGTTGAGTGTTCAGGCTCCGGTCAGTTTCGTTGGGTATCCAGACTCCGGTTATTACGTTGAGCATTCAGGCACCAGTCAGTTTCGTTGTGTATCCAGACTCTGGTTATTACGTTGAGCGTCCAGGCTCCGGTCAGTTTCGTTGGGTATCCAGACTCCGGTTTTTTACGTTGAGCGTTCAGGTTCCGGTCAGTTTTGTTGGGTATCCAGACTCCTGTTATTACGTTGAGTGTTCAGGCTTCGGTCAGTTTCGTCGGGTATCAAGACTCAGCTTATTACGTTGAGCGTTCAGGCTCTGATCAGTTTCATTGGGTATCTAGACTCAGGTTATTACGTTGAGCGTTCAGGCACCGGTCAGTTTCGTTGTGTATCCAGACTCCGGTTATTACGTTGAGCGTTCAGGCTCCAGTCAGATTCGTTGTGTATCCAGACTCCGGTTATTACGTTGAGCGTTCAGGCTCCGTTCAGTTTCGTTGGGTATCCACACTCCGGTTTTTTACGTTGAGCGTTCAGGTTCCGGTTAGTTTTGTTGGGTATCCAGACTCCGGTTATTACGTTGAGTGTTCAGGCTCCGGTCAGTTTCGTTCGGTATCAAGACTCAGGTTATTACATTGAGCGTTCAGGCTCTGATCAGTTTCGTTGGGTATCCAGACTCAGGTTATTACGTTGAGCATTCAGGCACCTGTCAATTTCGTTATGTATCCAGACTCCGGTTATTACGTTGAGCATTCAGGCTCCAGTCAGTTTTGTTGGGTATCCTGACTCTGGTTTTTACGTTGAGCGTTTAGGCTCCGGTCAGTTTTGTTCGGTATCCAGACTCCGGTTATTATGTTGAGGGTTCAGGCTCCGGTCAGTTTCGTTGGGTATCCAGACTCAGGTTATTACGTTGAGCGTTCAGGCTCCGGTTAGTTTCTTTTGGTATCCAGACTTCGGTTATTACGTTGAGCGTTCAGGCTCCGGTCTGTTTCGTTTAGTATCCAGACTTCGGTTATTACGTTGAGCGTTCAGGCTCCGGTCAGTTTCGTTGGGTATTCAGACTCCGTTTATTACGTTGAACGTTCAGGCTCCGGTCAGTTTCGTTGGGTATCCAGACTCCGGTTATTACGTTGAGCATTCAGGCTCCGGTCAGTTTCGTTGGGTATCCAGACTCTGGTTTTTACGTTGAGCGTTTAGGCTCCGGTCAGTTTTGTTGGGTATCCAGACTCCGGTTATTACGTTGAGCGTTCAGGCTCCGGTCAGTTTCTTTGGGTTTCCAGACTCCGGTTATTACGTTGAGCGTTCAGGCTCCGGTCAGTTTCGTTTGGTATCCAGACTTTGGTTATTACGTTGAGCGTTCAGGCTCCGGTAAGTTTCGTTGGGTATCCAAACTCCGTTTATTACGTTGAACGTTCAGGCCCCGGTCAGTTTCGTTGGGTATCCAGACTCCGGTTATTACATTGAGCATTCAGGCTCCGGTCAATTTCGTTGTGTATCCAGACTCCGGTTATTACGTTGATCGTTCAGGCTCCAGTCAATTTCGTTGGGTATCCAGACTCCGGTTATTACGTAGATCATTCAGGCTCCGGTCAGTTTCGTTTGGTATCCAGACTTCGTTTATTACGTTGAGCGTTCAGGCTCCGGTCAGTTTCGTTGGGTATCCAGACTCCGTTTATTACGTTGAACGTTCAGGCTCCGGTCAGTTTCGTTGGGTATCCAGACTCTGGTTATTACGTTGAGCATTCAAGCTCCGGTCAGTTTCGTTGGGTATCCAAACTCCGTTTATTACGTTGAACGTTCAGGCTCCGGTCAGTTTCGTTAGGTATCCAGACTCCGGTTATTACGTTGTGCATTCAGGCTCCGGTCAATTTCGTTGGGTATCCAGACTCTGGTTTTTACGTTGAGCGTTTAGGCTCCGGTCAGTTTTGTTGGGTATCCAGACTCCGGTTATTATGTTGAGGGTTCAGGCTCCGGTCAGTTTCGTTGGGTATCCAGACTCTGGTTCTTACGTTGAGTGTTCAGGCTCCGGTCAGTTTCGTTGGGTATCCAGACTCCGGTTATTACGTTGAGCATTCAGGCACCAGTCAGTTTCGTTGTGTATCCAGACTCTGGTTATTACGTTGAGCGTCCAGGCTCCGGTCAGTTTCGTTGGGTATCCAGACTCCGGTTTTTTACGTTGAGCGTTCAGGTTCCGGTCAGTTTTGTTGGGTATCCAGACTCCTGTTATTACGTTGAGTGTTCAGGCTCCGGTCAGTTTCGTCGGGTATCAAGACTCAGGTTATTACGTTGAGCGTTCAGGCTCTGATCAGTTTCATTGGGTATCTAGACTCAGGTTATTATGTTGAGCGTTCAGGCACCGGTCAGTTTCGTTGTGTATCCAGACTCCGGTTATTACGTTGAGCGTTCAGGCTCCAGTCAGATTCGTTGTGTATCCAGACTCCGGTTATTACGTTGAGCGTTCAGGCTCCGTTCAGTTTCGTTGGGTATCCACACTCCGGTTTTTTACGTTGAGCGTTCAGGTTCCGGTTAGTTTTGTTGGGTATCCAGACTCCGGTTATTACGTTGAGTGTTCAGGCTCCGGTCAGTTTCGTTCGGTATCAAGACTCAGGTTATTACATTGAGCGTTCAGGCTCTGATCAGTTTCGTTGGGTATCCAGACTCAGGTTATTACGTTGAGCATTCAGGCACCTTTCAATTTCGTTATGTATCCAGACTCCGGTTATTACGTTGAGCATTCAGGCTCCAGTCAGTTTTGTTGGGTATCCTGACTCTGGTTTTTACGTTGAGCGTTTAGGCTCCGGTCAGTTTTGTTCGGTATCCAGACTCCGGTTATTATGTTGAGGGTTCAGGCTCCGGTCAGTTTCGTTGGGTATCCAGACTCAGGTTATTACGTTGAGCGTTCAGGCTCCGATCAGTTTCTTTTGGTATCCAGACTTCGGTTATTACGTTGAGGGTTCAGGCTCCGGTCAGTTTCGTTTAGTATCCAGACTTCGGTTATTCCGTTGAGCGTTCAGGCTCCGGTCAGTTTCGTTGGGTATTCAGACTCCGTTTATTACGTTGAACGTTCAGGCTCCGGTCAGTTTCGTTGGGTATCCAGACTCCGGTTATTATGTTGAGCATTCAGGCTCCGGTCAGTTTCGTTGGGTATCCAGACTCTGGTTTTTACGTTGAGCGTTTAGGCTCCGGTCAGTTTTGTTGGGTATCCAGACTCCGGTTATTACGTTGAGCGTTCAGGCTCCGGTCAGTTTCTTTGGGTTTCCAGACTCCGCTTATTACGTTGAGCGTTCAGGCTCCGGTCAGTTTCGTTTGGTATCCAGACTTTGGTTATTACGTTGAGCGTTCAGGCTCCGGTAAGTTTCGTTGGGTATCCAAACTCCGTTTATTACGTTGAACGTTCAGGCCCCGGTCAGTTTCGTTGGGTATCCAGACTCCGGTTATTACATTGAGCATTCAGGCTCCGGTCAATTTCGTTGTGTATCCAGACTCCGGTTATTACGTTGATCGTTCAGGCTCCAGTCAATTTCGTTGGGTATCCAGACTCCGGTTATTACGTAGATCATTTAGGCTCCGGTCAGTTTCGTTTGGTATCCAGACTTCGGTTATTACGTTGAGCGTTCAGGCTCCGGTCAGTTTCGTTGGGTATCCAGACTCCGTTTATTACGTTGAACGTTCAGGCTCCGGTCAGTTTCGTTGGGTATCCAGACTCTGGTTATTACGTTGAGCATTCAAGCTCCGGTCAGTTTCGTTGGGTATCCAGACTCTGGTTTTTACTTTGAGCGTTTAGGCTCTGATCAGTTTTGTTGGGTATCCAGACTCCGGTTATTACGTTGAGCGTTCAGGCTCCGGTCAGTTTCATTGGGTATCCAGACTCCGGTTATTACGTTGAGCGTTCAGGCTCCGGTCAGTTTCGTTTGGTATCAAGACTTTGGGTATTACGTTGAGCGCTCAGGCTCCGGTCAGTTTCGTTGGGTATCCAAACTCCGTTTATTACGTTGAACGTTCAGGCTCCGGTCAGTTTTGTTAGGTATCCAGACTCCGGTTATTACGTTGAGCATTCAGGCTCCGGTGAATTTCGTTGGGTATCCAGACTCTGGTTTTTACATTGAGCGTTTAGGCTCCGGTCAGTTTTGTTGAGTATCCAGACTCCGGTTATTATGTTGAGGGTTCAGGCTCCGGTCAGTTTCGTTGGGTATCCAGACTCCGGTTCTTACGTTGAGTGTTCAGGCTCCGGTCAATTTCGTTGGGTATCCAGACTCCGGTTATTACGTTGAGCGTTCAGGCACCAGTCAGTTTCGTTGTGTATCCAGACTCTGGTTATTACGTTGAGCGTCCAGGCTCCGGTCAGTTTCGTTGGGTATCCAGACTCCGGTTTTTTACGTTGAGCGTTCAGGTTCCGGTCAGTTTTGTTGGGTATCCAGACTCCTGTTATTACGTTGAGTGTTCAGGCTCCGGTCAGTTTCGTCGGGTATCAAGACTCAGGTTATTACGTTGAGCGTTCAGGCTCTGATCAGTTTCGTTGGGTATCCAGACTCAGGTTATTACGTTGAGCATTCAGGCACTGGTCAGTTTCGTTGTGTATCCAGACTCTGGTTATTACGTTGAGCGTTCAGGCTCCAGTCAGATTCGTTGTGTATCCAGACTCCGGTTATTACGTTGAGCGTTCAGGCTCCGTTCAGTTTCGTTGGGTATCCAGACTCTGGTTATTACGTAGAGCGTTCAGGCTCCGGTCAGTTTCGTTTGGTATCCAGACTTCGGTTATTACGTTGAGCGTTCAGGCTTCGGTGAGTTTCGTTGGGTATCCAGACTCCGTTTATTACGTTGAACGTTCAGGCTCCTGTCAATTTTATTTGGTATCCAGACTCCGGTTATTACGTTGAGCGTTCAGACTCCGGTCAGTTTCTTTAGGTTTCCAGACTCTGGTTATTACGTTGAGCGTTCAGGCTCCGGTCAGTTTCGTTTGGTATCCAGACTTTGGTTATTACGTTGAGCGTTCAGGCTCCGGTCAGTTTCGTTGGGTATCCAAACTCCGTTTATTACGTTGAACGTTCAGGCTCCGGTCAGTTTCGTTGGGTATCCAGACTCCGGTTATTACATTGAGCATTCAGGCTCCGGTCAATTTCGTTGTGTATCCAGACTCCGGTTATTACGTTGATTGTTCAGGCTCCAGTCAATTTCGTTGGGTATCCAGACTCCGGTTATTACGTAGATCATTCAGGCTCCGGTCAGTTTCGTTTGGTATCCAGACTTTGGTTATTACGTTGAGCGTTCAGGCTCCGGTCAGTTTCGTTGGGTATCCAGACTCCGTTTATTACGTTGAACTTTCAGGCTCCGGTCAGTTTCATTGGGTATCCAGACTCTGGTTATTACGTTGAGCATTCAAGCTCCGGTCAGTTTCGTTGGGTATCCAGACTCTGGTTTTTACTTTGAGCGTTTAGGCTCCGATCAATTTTGTTGGGTATCCAGACTCCGGTTATTACGTTGAGCGTTCAGGCTCCGGTCAGTTTCTTTGGTATCTAGACTCCGGTTATTACGTGGAGCGTTCAGGCTCCGGTCAGTTTCGTTGGGTATCCAGACTCCGGTTATTACGTTGAGCGTTCAGGCTCCGGTCAGTTTCGTTGGGTATCCAGACTCCGGTTATTAAGTTGAGCGTTCAGGCTCCGGTCAGTTTCTTTTGGTATCCAGACTCCGGTTATTACGTTGAGCGTTCAGGCTCCGGTCAGTTTCGTTGGGTATCTAGACTCCGGTTATTTTGTTGAGAGTTCAGGCTCCGGTCAATTTCGTTGTGTATCCAGACTCCGGTTATTACGTTGATCGTTCAGGCTCCACTCAATTTCGCTGGGTATCCAGACTCCGGTTATTACGTAGAGCGTTCAGGCTCCGGTCAGTTTCGTTTGGTATCCAGACTTCGGTTATTACGTTGAGCGTTCAGGCTTCGGTCAGTTTCGTTGGGTATCCAGACTCCGTTTATTACGTTGAACGTTCAGGCTCCGGTCAATTTTGTTGGGTATCCAGACTCCGGTTATTACGTTGAGCGTTCAGACTCCGGTCAGTTTCTTTAGGTTTCCAGACTCCGGTTATTACGTTGAGCGTTCAGGCTCCGGTCAGTTTCGTTTGGTATCCAGACTTTGGTTATTACGTTGAACGTTCAGGCTCCGGTCAGTTTCGTTGGGTATCCAAACTCCGTTTATTACGTTGAACGTTCAGGCTCCGGTCAGTTTCGTTGGGTATCCAGACTCCGGTTATTACATTGAGCATTCAGGCTCCGGTCAATTTCGTTGTGTATCCAGACTCCGGTTATTACGTTGATCGTTCAGGCTCCAGTCAATTTCGTTGGGTATCCAGACTCCGGTTATTACGTAGATCATTCAGGCTCCGGTCAGTTTCGTTTGGTATCCAGACTTTGGTTATTACGTTGAGCGTTCAGGCTCCGGTCAGTTTCGTTGGGTATCCAGACTCCGTTTATTACGTTGACCGTTCAGGCTCCGGTCAGTTTCATTGGGTATCCAGACTCTGGTTATTACGTTGAGCATTCAAGCTCCGGTCAGTTTCGTTGGGTATCCAGACTCTGGTTTTTAGTTTGAGCGTTTAGGCTCCGATCAGTTTTGTTGGGTATCGAGACTCCGGTTATTACGTTGAGCGTTCAGGCTCCGGTCAGTTTCATTGGGTATCCAGACTCCGGTTTTTACGTTGAACGTTCAGGCTCCGGTCAGTTTCGTTGGGTATCCAGACTCCGGTTATTACGTTGAGCATTCAGGCTCCGGTCAGTTTCGTTGGGTATCCAGACTCTGGTTTTTACGTTGAGCGTTTAGGCTCCGGTCAGTTTTGTTGGGTATCCAGACTCCGGTTCTTACGTTGAGTGTTCAGGCTCCGGTCAGTTTCGTTGGGTATCCAGACTCCGGTTATTACGTTGAGCATTCAGGCTCCGGTCAGTTTCGTTGGGTATCCAGACTCTGGTTTTTACGTTGAGCGTTTAGGCTCCGGTCAGTTTCGTTGGGTATCCAGACTCCGGTTATTACGTTGAGCGTTCAGGCTCCGGTCAGTTTCTTTGGGTTTCCAGACTCCGCTTATTACGTTGAGCGTTCAGGCTCCGGTCAGTTTCGTTTGGTATCCAGACTTTGGTTATTACGTTGAGCGTTCAGGCTCCGGTAAGTTTCGTTGGGTATCCAAACTCCGTTTATTACGTTGAACGTTCAGGCCCCGGTCAGTTTCGTTGGGTATCCAGACTCCGGTTATTACATTGAGCATTCAGGCTCCGGTCAATTTCGTTGTGTATCCAGACTCCGGTTATTACGTTGATCGTTCAGGCTCCAGTCAATTTCGTTGGGTATCCAGACTCCGGTTATTACGTAGATCATTTAGGCTCCGGTCAGTTTCGTTTGGTATCCAGACTTCGGTTATTACGTTGAGCGTTCAGGCTCCGGTCAGTTTCGTTGGGTATCCAGACTCCGTTTATTACGTTGAACGTTCAGGCTCCGGTCAGTTTCGTTGGGTATCCAGACTCTGGTTATTACGTTGAGCATTCAAGCTCCGGTCAGTTTCGTTGGGTATCCAGACTCTGGTTTTTACTTTGAGCGTTTAGGCTCTGATCAGTTTTGTTGGGTATCCAGACTCCGGTTATTACGTTGAGCGTTCAGGCTCCGGTCAGTTTCATTGGGTATCCAGACTCCGGTTATTACGTTGAGCGTTCAGGCTCCGGTCAGTTTCGTTTCGTATCAAGACTTTGGGTATTACGTTGAGCGCTCAGGCTCCGGTCAGTTTCGTTGGGTATCCAAACTCCGTTTATTACGTTGAACGTTCAGGCTCCGGTCAGTTTTGTTAGGTATCCAGACTCCGGTTATTACGTTGAGCATTCAGGCTCCGGTGAATTTCGTTGGGTATCCAGACTCTGGTTTTTACATTGAGCGTTTAGGCTCCGGTCAGTTTTGTTGAGTATCCAGACTCCGGTTATTATGTTGAGGGTTCAGGCTCCGGTCAGTTTCGTTGGGTATCCAGACTCCGGTTCTTACGTTGAGTGTTCAGGCTCCGGTCAATTTCGTTGGGTATCCAGACTCCGGTTATTACGTTGAGCGTTCAGGCACCAGTCAGTTTCGTTGTGTATCCAGACTCTGGTTATTACGTTGAGCGTCCAGGCTCCGGTCAGTTTCGTTGGGTATCCAGACTCCGGTTTTTTACGTTGAGCGTTCAGGTTCCGGTCAGTTTTGTTGGGTATCCAGACTCCTGTTATTACGTTGAGTGTTCAGGCTCCGGTCAGTTTCGTCGGGTATCAAGACTCAGGTTATTACGTTGAGCGTTCAGGCTCTGATCAGTTTCGTTGGGTATCCAGACTCAGGTTATTACGTTGAGCATTCAGGCACCGGTCAGTTTCGTTGTGTATCCAGACTCTGGTTATTACGTTGAGCGTTCAGGCTCCAGTCAGATTCGTTGTGTATCCAGACTCCGGTTATTACGTTGAGCGTTCAGGCTCCGTTCAGTTTCGTTGGGTATCCAGACTCTGGTTATTACGTAGAGCGTTCAGGCTCCGGTCAGTTTCGTTTGGTATCCAGACTTCGGTTATTACGTTGAGCGTTCAGGCTTCGGTGAGTTTCGTTGGGTATCCAGACTCCGTTTATTACGTTGAACGTTCAGGCTCCTGTCAATTTTATTTGGTATCCAGACTCCGGTTATTACGTTGAGCGTTCAGACTCCGGTCAGTTTCTTTAGGTTTCCAGACTCTGGTTATTACGTTGAGCATTCAGGCTCCGGTCAGTTTCGTTTGGTATCCAGACTTTGGTTATTACGTTGAGCGTTCAGGCTCCGGTCAGTTTCGTTGGGTATCCAAACTCCGTTTATTACGTTGAACGTTCAGGCTCCGGTCAGTTTCGTTGGGTATCCAGACTCCGGTTATTACATTGAGCATTCAGGCTCCGGTCAATTTCGTTGTGTATCCAGACTCCGGTTATTACGTTGATTGTTCAGGCTCCAGTCAATTTCGTTGGGTATCCAGACTCCGGTTATTACGTAGATCATTCAGGCTCCGGTCAGTTTCGTTTGGTATCCAGACTTTGGTTATTACGTTGAGCGTTCAGGCTCCGGTCAGTTTCGTTGGGTATCCAGACTCCGTTTATTACGTTGAACTTTCAGGCTCCGGTCAGTTTCATTGGGTATCCAGACTCTGGTTATTACGTTGAGCATTCAAGCTCCGGTCAGTTTCGTTGGGTATCCAGACTCTGGTTTTTACTTTGAGCGTTTAGGCTCCGATCAATTTTGTTGGGTATCCAGACTCCGGTTATTACGTTGAGCGTTCAGGATCCGGTCAGTTTCTTTGGTATCTAGACTCCGGTTATTACGTGGAGCGTTCAGGCTCCGGTCAGTTTCGTTGGGTATCCAGACTCCGGTTATTACGTTGAGCGTTCAGGCTCCGGTCAGTTTCGTTGGGTATCCAGACTCCGGTTATTAAGTTGAGCGTTCAGGCTCCGGTCAGTTTCTTTTGGTATCCAGACTCCGGTTATTACGTTGAGCGTTCAGGCTCCGGTCAGTTTCGTTGGGTATCCAGACTCCGGTTATTTTGTTGAGAGTTCAGGCTCCGGTCAATTTCGTTGTGTATCCAGACTCCGGTTATTACGTTGATCGTTCAGGCTCCACTCAATTTCGCTGGGTATCCAGACTCCGGTTATTACGTAGAGCGTTCAGGCTCCGGTCAGTTTCGTTTGGTATCCAGACTTCGGTTATTACGTTGAGCGTTCAGGCTTCGGTCAGTTTCGTTGGGTATCCAGACTCCGTTTATTACGTTGAACGTTCAGGCTCCGGTCAATTTTGTTGGGTATCCAGACTCCGGTTATTACGTTGAGCGTTCAGACTCCGGTCAGTTTCTTTAGGTTTCCAGACTCCGGTTATTACGTTGAGCGTTCAGGCTCCGGTCAGTTTCGTTTGGTATCCAGACTTTGGTTATTACGTTGAGCGTTCAGGCTCCGGTCAGTTTCGTTGGGTATCCAAACTCCGTTTATTACGTTGAACGTTCAGGCTCCGGTCAGTTTCGTTGGGTATCCAGACTCCGGTTATTACATTGAGCATTCAGGCTCCGGTCAATTTCGTTGTGTATCCAGACTCCGGTTATTACGTTGATCGTTCAGGCTCCAGTCAATTTCGTTGGGTATCCAGACTCCGGTTATTACGTAGATCATTCAGGCTCCGGTCAGTTTCGTTTGGTATCCAGACTTTGGTTATTACGTTGAGCGTTCAGGCTCCGGTCAGTTTCGTTGGGTATCCAGACTCCGTTTATTACGTTGACCGTTCAGGCTCCGGTCAGTTTCATTGGGTATCCAGACTCTGGTTATTACGTTGAGCATTCAAGCTCCGGTCAGTTTCGTTGGGTATCCAGACTCTGGTTTTTAGTTTGAGCGTTTAGGCTCCGATCAGTTTTGTTGGGTATCGAGACTCCGGTTATTACGTTGAGCGTTCAGGCTCCGGTCAGTTTCATTGGGTATCCAGACTCCGGTTTTTACGTTGAACGTTCAGGCTCCGGTCAGTTTCGTTGGGTATCCAGACTCCGGTTATTACGTTGAGCATTCAGGCTCCGGTCAGTTTCGTTGGGTATCCAGACTCTGGTTTTTACGTTGAGCGTTTAGGCTCCGGTCAGTTTTGTTGGGTATCCAGACTCCGGTTCTTACGTTGAGTGTTCAGGCTCCGGTCAGTTTCGTTGGGTATCCAGACTCCGGTTATTACGTTGAGCATTCAGGCACCAGTCAGTTTCGTTGTGTATCCAGACTCTGGTTATTACGTTGAGCGTCCAGGCTCAGGTCAGTTTCGTCGGGTATCAAGACTCAGGTTATTACGTTGAGCGTTCAGGCTCTGATCAGTTTCGTTGGGTATCCAGACTCAGGTTATTACGTTGAGCGTTCAGGCACCGGTCAGTTTCGTTGTGTATCCAGACTCCGGTTATTATGTTGAGCGTTCAGGCTCCAGCTAGATTCGTTGGGTATCCAGACTCTGGTTATTACATTGAGCGTTTAGGCTCCGGTAAGTTTTGTTGGGTATCCAGACTCCGGTTTTTACGTTGAGCGTTCAGGCTCCGGTTAGTTTCGTTGGGTATACAGAATTCGGTTATTACGTTGGGCGTTCAGGCTCCGGCCAGTTTCGTTGGGTATCCAGACTCCGGTTATTACGTTGAGCGTTCAGGCTCCGGTCAGTTTCTTTGGTATCTAGACTCTGGTTATTACGTGGAGCGTTCAGGCTCTGGTCAGTTTCGTTGGGTATCCAGACTCCGGTTATTACGTTGATCGTTCAGGCTCCAGTCAATTTCGTTGTGTATCCAGACTCCGGTTATTACGTTGAACGTTCAGGCTCCGGTCAGTTTCTTTGGGTATCCAGACTCCGGTTATTACGTTGAACGTTCAGGCTCCGGTCAGTTTCTTTGGGTATCCAGACTCCGGTTATTAAGTTGAGCGTTCAGGCTCCGGTCAGTTTCTTTTGGTATCCAGACTCCGGTTATTACGTTGAGCGTTCAGGCTCCGGTCAGGTTCGTTGGGTATCCAGACTCCGGTTATTTTGTTGAGAGTTCAGGCTCTGGTCAATTTCGTTGTGTATCCAGACACCGGTTATTACGTTGATTGTTCAGGCTCCACTCAATTTTGCTGGGTATCCAGACTCCGGTTATTACGTAGAGCGTTCAGGCTCCAGTCAGTTTCGTTTGGTATCCAAACTTCGGTTATTACGTTGAGCGTTCAGGCTTCGGTCAGTTTCGTTGGGTATCCAGACTCCGTTTATTACGTTGAACGTTCAGGCTCCGGTCAATTTTGTTGGGTATCCAGACTCCGGTTATTACGTTGAGCGTTCAGACTCCGGTCAGTTTCTTTAGGTTTCCAGACTCCGGTTATTACGTTGAGCGTTCAGGCTCCGGTCAGTTTCGTTTGGTATCCAGACTTTGGTTATTACGTTGAGCGTTCAGGCTCCGGTCAGTTTCGTTGGGTATCCAAACTCCGTTTATTACGTTGAACGTTCAGGCTCCGGTTAGTTTCGTTGGGTATCCAGACTCCGGTTATTACGTAGATAATTCAGGCTCCGGTCAGTTTCGTTTGGTATCCAGACTTTGGTTATTACGTTGAGCGTTCAGGCTCCGGTCAGTTTCGTTGGGTATCCAGACTCCGGTTATTACGTTGAACGTTCAGGCTCCGGTCAGTTTCGTTGGGTATCTAGACTCTGGTTATTACGTTGAGCATTCAGGCTCCGGTCAGTTTCGTTGGGTATCCAGACTCTGGTTTTTAGTTTGAGCGTTTAGGCTCCGATCAGTTTTGTTGGGTATCCAGACTCCGGTTATTACGTTGAGCGTTCAGGCTCCGGTCAGTTTCATTGGGTATCCAGACTCCGGTTTTTACGTTGAACGTTCAGGCTCCGGTCAGTTTCGTTGGGTATCCAGACTCCGGTTATTACGTTGAGCATTCAGGCTCCGGTCAGTTTCGTATGGTATCCAGACTCTGGTTTTTACGTTGAACGTTTAGGCTCCGGTCAGTTTTGTTTGGTATCCAGACTCCGGTTCTTACGTTGAGTGTTCAGGCTCCGGTCAGTTTCGTTGGGTATCCAGACTCCGTTTATTACGTTGAGCATTCAGGCACCAGTCAGTTTCGTTGTGTATCCAGACTCTGGTTATTACGTTGAGCGTCCAGGCTCCGGTCAGTTTCGTTGGGTATCCAGACTCCGGTTTTTTACGTTGAGCGTTCAGGTTCCGGTCAATTTTGTTGGGTATCCAGACTCCTGTTATTACGTTGAGTGTTCAGGCTCAGGTCAGTTTCGTCGGGTATCAAGACTCAGGTTATTATGTTGAGCGTTCAGGCTCTGATCAGTTTCGTTGGGTATCCAGACTCAGGTTATTACGTTGAGCGTTCAGGCACCGGTCAGTTTCGTTGTGTATCCAGACTCCGGTTATTATGTTGAGCGTTCAGGCTCCAGTTAGATTCGTTGGGTATCCAGACTCTGGTTATTACGTTGAGCGTTTAGGCTCCGGTAAGTTTTGTTGGGTATCCAGACTCCGGTTTTTACGTTGAGCGTTCAGGCTCCGGTTGGTTTCGTTGGGTATACAGAATTCGGTTATTACGTTGGGCGTTCAGGCTCCGGTCAGTTTCGTTGGGTATCCAGACTCCGGTTATTACGTTGAGCGTTCAGGCTCCGGTCAGTTTCTTTGGTATCTAGACTCCAGTTATTACGTGGAGCGTTCAGGCTCCGGTCAGTTTCGTTGGGTATACAGACTCCGGTTATTTCGTTGAGCGTTCAGGCTCCGGTCAATTTCGTTGTGTATCCAGACTCCGGTTATTACGTTGATCGTTCAGGCTCCAGTCAATTTCGTTGGGTATCCAGACTCCGGTTATTACGTTGAACGTTCAGGCTCCGGTCAGTTTCTTTGGGTATCCAGACTCCGGTTATTACGTTGAGCGTTCAGGCTCCGGTCAGTTTCGTTGGGTATCCAGACTCCGGTTATTAAGTTGAGTGTTCAGGCTCCGGTCAGTTTCTTTTGGTATCCAGACTCCGGTTATTACGTTGAGCGTTCAGGCTCCGGTCAGTTTCGTTGGGTATCCAGACTCCGGTTATTTTGTTGAGAGTTCAGGCTCCGGTCAATTTCGTTGTGTATCCAGACTCCGGTTATTACGTTGATCGTTCAGGCTCCACTCAATTTCGCTGGGTATCCAGACTCCGGTTATTACGTAGAGAGTTCAGGCTCCAGTCAGTTTCGTTTGGTATCCAGACTTCGGTTATTACGTTGAGCGTTCAGGCTTCGGTCAGTTTCGTTGGGTATCCAGACTCCGTTTATTACGTTGAACGTTCAGGCTCCGGTCAATTTTGTTGGGTATCCAGACTCCGGTTATTACGTTGAGCGTTCAGACTCCGGTCAGTTTCTTTAGGTTTCCAGACTCCGGTTATTACGTTGAGCGTTCAGGCTCCGGTCAGTTTCGTTTGGTATCCAGACTTTGGTTATTACGTTGAGCGTTCAGGCTCCGGTCAGTTTCGTTGGGTATCCAAACTCCGTTTATTACGTTGAACGTTCAGGCTCCGGTCAGTTTCGTTGGGTATCCAGACTCCGGTTATTACGTATATCATTCAGGCTCCGGTCAGTTTCGTTTGGTATCCAGACTTTGGTTATTACGTTGAGCGTTCAGGCTCCGGTCAGTTTCGTTGGGTATCCAGACTCCGGTTATTACGTTGAACGTTCAGGCTCCGGTCAGTTTCGTTGGGTATCTAGACTCTGGTTATTACGTTGAGCATTCAAGCTCCGGTCAGTTTCGTTGGGTATCCAGACTATGGTTTTTAGTTTGAGCGTTTAGGCTCCGATCAGTTTTGTTGGGTATCCAGACTCCGGTTATTACGTTGAGCGTTCAGGCTTCGGTCAGTTTCATTGGGTATCCAGACTCCGGTTATTACGTTGAGCGTTCAGGCTCCGGTCAGTTTCGTTTGGTATCCAGACTTTGGTTATTACGTTGAGCGCTCAGGCTCCGGTCAGTTTCGTTGGGTATCCAAACTCCATTTATTACGTTGAACGTTCAGGCTCCGGTCAGTTTCGTTGGGTATCCAGACTCCGGTTATTACGTTGAGCATTCAGGCTCCGGTCAGTTTCGTTGGGTATCCAGACTCTGGTTTTTACGTTGAGTGTTTAGGCTCCGGTCAGTTTTGTTGGGTATCCAGACTCCGGTTTTTACGTTGAGTGTTCAGGCTCCGGTCAGTTTCGTTGGGTATCCAGACTCCGGTTATTACGTTGAGCATTCAGGCACCAGCCAGTTTCGTTGTGTATCCAGACTCTGGTTATTACGTTGAGCGTCCAGGCTCCGGTCAGTTTCTTTGGTATCTAGACTCCGGTTATTACGTGGAGCGTTCAGGCTCCGGTCAGTTTCGTTAGGTATCCAGACTCCGGTTATTTCGTTGAGCGTTCAGGCTCCGGTCAATTTCGTTGTGTATCCAGACTCCGGTTATTACGTTGAGCGTTCAGGCTCCGGTCAGTTTCGTTGGGTATCCAGACTCCGGTTATTACGTTGAACGTTCAGGCTCCGGTCAGTTTCGTTGGGTATCTAGACTCTGGTTATTACGTTGAGCATTCAGGCTCCGGTCAGTTTCGTTGGGTATCCAGACTCTGGTTTTTAGTTTGAGCGTTTAGGCTCCGATCAGTTTTGTTGGGTATCCAGACTCCGGTTATTACGTTGAGCGTTCAGGCTCCGGTCAGTTTCATTGGGTATCCAGACTCCGGTTTTTACGTTGAACGTTCAGGCTCCGGTCAGTTTCGTTGGGTATCCAGACTCCGGTTATTACGTTGAGCATTCAGGCTCCGGTCAGTTTCGTATGGTATCCAGACTCTGGTTTTTACGTTGAGCGTTTAGGCTCCAGTCAGTTTTGTTGGGTATCCAGACTCCGGTTCTTACGTTGAGTGTTCAGGCTCCGGTCAGTTTCGTTGGGTATCCAGACTCCGGTTATTACGTTGAGCATTCAGGCACCAGTCAGTTTCGTTGTGTATCCAGACTCTGGTTATTACGTTGAGCGTCCAGGCTCCGGTCAGTTTCGTTGGGTATCCAGACTCCGGTTTTTTACGTTGAGCGTTCAGGTTCCGGTCAATTTTGTTGGGTATCCAGACTCCTGTTATTACGTTGAGTGTTCAGGCTCAGGTCAGTTTCGTCGGGTATCAAGACTCAGGTTATTATGTTGAGCGTTCAGGCTCTGATCAGTTTCGTTGGGTATCCAGACTCAGGTTATTACGTTGAGCGTTCAGGCACCGGTCAGTTTCGTTGTGTATCCAGACTCCGGTTATTATGTTGAGCGTTCAGGCTCCAGTTAGATTCGTTGGGTATCCAGACTCTGGTTATTACGTTGAGCGTTTAGGCTCCGGTAAGTTTTGTTGGGTATCCAGACTCCGGTTTTTACGTTGAGCGTTCAGGCTCCGGTTAGTTTCGTTGGGTATACAGAATTCGGTTATTACGTTGGGCGTTCAGGCTCCGGTCAGTTTCGTTGGGTATCCAGACTCCGGTTATTACGTTGAGCGTTCAGGCTCCGGTCAGTTTCTTTGGTATCTAGACTCCGGTTATTACGTGGAGCGTTCAGGCTCCGGTCAGTTTCGTTGGGTATCCAGACTCCGGTTATTTCGTTGAGCGTTCAGGCTCCGGTCAATTTCGTTGTGTATCCAGACTCCGGTTATTACGTTGATCGTTCCGGCTCCAGTCAATTTCGTTGGGTATCCAGACTCCGGTTATTACGTTGAACGTTCAGGCTCCGGTCAGTTTCTTTGGGTATCCAGACTCCGGTTATTACGTTGAGCGTTCAGGCTCCGGTCAGTTTCGTTGGGTATCCAGACTCCGGTTATTAAGTTGAGCGTTCAGGCTCCGGTCAGTTTCTTTTGGTATCCAGACTCCGGTTATTACGTTGAGCGTTCAGGCTCCGGTCAGTTTCGTTGGGTATCCAGACTCCGGTTATTTTGTTGAGAGTTCAGGCTCCGGTCAATTTCGTTGTGTATCCAGACTCCGGTTATTACGTTGATCGTTCAGGCTCCACTCAATTTCGCTGGGTATCCAGACTCCGGTTATTACGTAGAGCGTTCAGGCTCCAGTCAGTTTCGTTTGGTATCCAGACTTCGGTTATTACGTTGAGCGTTCAGGCTTCGGTCAGTTTCGTTGGGTATCCAGACTCCGTTTATTACGTTGAACGTTCAGGCTCCGGTCAATTTTGTTGGGTATCCAGACTCCGGTTATTACGTTGAGCGTTCAGACTCCGGTCAGTTTCTTTAGGTTTCCAGACTCCGGTTATTACGTTGAGCGTTCAGGCTCCGGTCAGTTTCGTTTGGTATCCAGACTTTGGTTATTACGTTGAGCGTTCAGGCTCCGGTCAGTTTCGTTGGGTATCCAAACTCCGTTTATTACGTTGAACGTTCAGGCTCCGGTCAGTTTCGTTGGGTATCCAGACTCCGGTTATTACGTATATCATTCAGGCTCCGGTCAGTTTCGTTTGGTATCCAGACTTTGGTTATTACGTTGAGCGTTCAGGCTCCGGTCAGTTTCGTTGGGTATCCAGACTCCGGTTATTACGTTGAACGTTCAGGCTCCGGTCAGTTTCGTTGGGTATCTAGACTCTGGTTATTACGTTGAGCATTCAAGCTCCGGTCAGTTTCGTTGGGTATCCAGACTATGGTTTTTAGTTTGAGCGTTTAGGCTCCGATCAGTTTTGTTGGGTATCCAGACTCCGGTTATTACGTTGAGCGTTCAGGCTTCGGTCAGTTTCATTGGGTATCCAGACTCCGGTTATTACGTTGAGCGTTCAGGCTCCGGTCAGTTTCGTTTGGTATCCAGACTTTGGTTATTACGTTGAGCGCTCAGGCTCCGGTCAGTTTCGTTGGGTATCCAAACTCCATTTATTACGTTTAACGTTCAGGCTCCGGTCAGTTTCGTTGGGTATCCAGACTCCGGTTATTACGTTGAGCATTCAGGCTCCGGTCAGTTTCGTTGGGTATCCAGACTCTGGTTTTTACGTTGAGCGTTTAGGCTCCGGTCAGTTTTGTTGGGTATCCAGACTCCGGTTTTTACGTTGAGTGTTCAGGCTCCGGTCAGTTTCGTTGGGTATCCAGACTCCGGTTATTACGTTGAGCATTCAGGCACCAGCCAGTTTCGTTGTGTATCCAGACTCTGGTTATTACGTTGAGCGTCCAGGCTCCGGTCAGTTTCTTTGGTATCTAGATTCCGGTTATTACGTGGAGCGTTCAGGCTCCGGTCAGTTTCGTTAGGTATCCAGACTCCGGTTATTTCGTTGAGCGTTCAGGCTCCGGTCAATTTCGTTGTGTATCCAGACTCCGGTTATTACGTTGATCGTTCAGGCTCCAGTCAATTTCGTTGGGTATCCAGACTCCGGTTATTACGTTGAGCGTTCAGGCTCCGGTCAGTTTCTTTGGGTATCCAGACTCCGGTTATTACGTTGAGCGTTCAGGCTCTAGTCAGTTTCGTTGGGTATCCAGACTCTGGTTATTAAGTTGAGCGTTCAGGCTCCGGTCAGTTTCTTTTGGTATCCAGACTCCGGTTATTACGTTGAGCGTTCAGGCTCCAGTCAGTTTCGTTGGGTATCCAGACTCCGGTTATTTTGTTGAGAGTTCAGGCTCCGGTCAATTTCGTTGTGTATCCAGACTCCGGTTATTACGTTGATCGTTCAGGCTCCACTCAATTTCGCTGGGTATCCAGACTCCAGTTATTACGTAGAGCGTTCAGGCTCCAGTCAGTTTCGTTTGGTATCCAGACTTCGGTTATTACGTTGAGCGTTCAGGCTTCGGTCAGTTTCGTTGGGTATCCAGACTCCGTTTATTACGTTGAACGTTCAGGCTCCGGTCAATTTTGTTGGGTATCCAGACTCCGGTTATTACGTTGAGCGTTCAGACTCCGGTCAGTTTCTTTAGGTTTCCAGACTCCGGTTATTACGTTGAGCGTTCAGGCTCCGGTCAGTTTCGTTTGGTATCCAGACTTTGGTTATTACGTTGAGCGTTCAGGCTCCGGTCAGTTTCGTTGGGTATCCAAACTCCGTTTATTACGTTGAACGTTCAGGCTCCGGTCAGTTTCGTTGGATATCCAGACTCCGGTTATTACGTTGATCGTTCAGGCTCCAGTCAATTTCGTTGGGTATCCAGACTCCGGTTATTACGTAGATCATTCAGGCTCCGGTCAGTTTTGTTTGGTATCCAGAGTTTGGTTATTACGTTGAGCGTTCAGGCTCCGGTCAGTTTCGTTGGGTATCCAGACTCCGGTTATTACGTTGAACGTTCAGGCTCCGGTCAGTTCATTGGGTATCCAGACTCTGGTTATTACGTTGAGCATTCAAGCTCCGGTCAGTTTCGTTGGGTATCCAGACTCTGGTTTTTAGTTTGAGCGTTTAGGCTCCGATCAGTTTTGTTGGGTATCCAGACTCCGGTTATTATGTTGAGCGTACAGGCTTCGGTCAGTTTCATTGGGTATCTAGACTCTGGTTATTACGTTGAGCGTTCAGGCTCCGGTCAGTTTCGTTTGGTATCCAGACTGTGGTTATTACGTTGAGCGCTCAGGCTCCGGTCAGTTTCGTTGGGTATCCAAACTCCATTTATTACGTTGAACGTTCAGGCTCCGGTCAGTTTCGTTGGGTATCCAGACTCCGGTTATTACGTTGAGCATTCAGGCTCCGGTCAGTTTCGTTGGGTATCCAGACTCTGGTTTTTACGTTGAGCGTTTAGGCTCCGGTCAGTTTTGTTGGGTATCCAGACTCCGGTTCTTACGTTGAGTGTTCAGGCTCCGGTCAGTTTCGTTGGGTATCCAGACTCCGGTTATTACGTTGAGCATTCAGGCACCAGTCAGTTTCGTTGTGTATCCAGACTCTGGTTATTACGTTGAGCGTCCAGGCTCCAGTCAGTTTCGTTGGGTATCCAGACTCCGGTTTTTTACGTTGAGCGTTCAGGTTCCGGTCAATTTTGTTGGGTATCCAGACTCCTGTTATTACGTTGAGTGTTCAGGCTCCGGTCAGTTTCGTCGGGTATCAAGACTCAGGTTATTACGTTGAGCGTTCAGGCTCTGATCAGTTTCGTTGGGTATCCAGACTCAGGTTATTACGTTGAGCGTTCAGGCACCGGTCAGTTTCGTTGTGTATCCAGACTCCGGTTATTACGTTGAGCGTTCAGGCTCCAGTTAGATTCGTTGGGTATCCAGACTCTGGTTTTTACGTTGAGCGTTTAGGCTCCGGTAAGTTTTGTTGGGTATCCAGACTCCGGTTTTTACGTTGAGCGTTCAGGCTCCGGTTAGTTTCGTTGGGTATACAGAATCCGGTTATTACGTTGGGCGTTCAGGCTCCGGTGAGTTTCGTTGGGTATCCAGACTCCGGTTATTACGTTGAGCGTTCAGGCTCCGGTCAGTTTCTTTGGTATCTAGACTCCGGTTATTACGTGGAGCGTTCAGGCTCCGGTCAGTTTCGTTGGGTATCCAGACTCCGGTTATTTCGATGAGCGTTCAGGCTCCGATCAATTTCGTTGTGTATCCAGACGCCGATTATTACGTTGATCGTTCAGGCTCCAGTCAATTTCGTTGGGTATCCAGACTCCGGTTATTACGTTGAGCGTTCAGGCTCCGGTCAGTTTCTTTGGGTATCCAGACTCCGGTTATTACGTTGAGCGTTCAGGCTCCGGTAAGTTTCGTTGGGTATCCAGACTCCGGTTATTAAGTTGAGCGTTCAGGCTCCGGTCAGTTTCTTTTGGTATCCAGACTCCGGTTATTACGTTGAGCGTTCAGGCTCCGGTCAGTTTCGTTGGGTATCCAGACTCCGCTTATTTTGTTGAGAGTTCAGGCTCCGGTCAATTTCGTTGTGTATCCAGACTCTGGTTATTACGTTGATCATTCAGGCTCCACTCAATTTCGCTGGGTATCCAGACTCCGGTTATTACGTAGAGCGTTCAGGCTCCGGTCAGTTTCGTTTGGTATCCAGACTTCGGTTATTACGTTGAGCGTTCAGGCTTCGGTCAGTTTCGTTGGGTATCCAGACTCCGTTTATTACGTTGAGCGTTCAGGCTCCAGTTAGATTCGTTGGGTATCCAGACTCTGGTTTTTACGTTGAGCGTTTAGGCTCCGGTAAGTTTTGTTGGGTATCCAGACTCCGGTTTTTACGTTGAGCGTTCAGGCTCCGGTTAGTTTCGTTGGGTATACAGAATCCGGTTATTACGTTGGGCGTTCAGGCTCCGGTGAGTTTCGTTGGGTATCCAGACTCCGGTTATTACGTTGAGCGTTCAGGCTCCGGTCAGTTTCTTTGGTATCTAGACTCCGGTTATTACGTGGAGCGTTCAGGCTCCGGTCAGTTTCGTTGGGTATCCAGACTCCGGTTATTTCGATGAGCGTTCAGGCTCCGATCAATTTCGTTGTGTATCCAGACGCCGATTATTACGTTGATCGTTCAGGCTCCAGTCAATTTCGTTGGGTATCCAGACTCCGGTTATTACGTTGAGCGTTCAGGCTCCGGTCAGTTTCTTTGGGTATCCAGACTCCGGTTATTACGTTGAGCGTTCAGGCTCCGGTAAGTTTCGTTGGGTATCCAGACTCCGGTTATTAAGTTGAGCGTTCAGGCTCCGGTCAGTTTCTTTTGGTATCCAGACTCCGGTTATTACGTTGAGCGTTCAGGCTCCGGTCAGTTTCGTTGGGTATCCAGACTCCGCTTATTTTGTTGAGAGTTCAGGCTCCGGTCAATTTCGTTGTGTATCCAGACTCTGGTTATTACGTTGATCATTCAGGCTCCACTCAATTTCGCTGGGTATCCAGACTCCGGTTATTACGTAGAGCGTTCAGGCTCCGGTCAGTTTCGTTTGGTATCCAGACTTCGGTTATTACGTTGAGCGTTCAGGCTTCGGTCAGTTTCGTTGGGTATCCAGACTCCGTTTATTACGTTGAACGTTCAGGCTCCGGTCAATTTTGTTGGGTATCCAGACTCCGGTTATTACGTTGAGCGTTCAGACTCCGGTCAGTTTCTTTAGGTTTCCAGACTCCGGTTATTACGTTGAGCGTTCAGGCTCCGGTCAGTTTCGTTTGGTATCCAGACTTTGGTTATTACGTTGAGCGTTCAGGCTCCGGTCAGTTTCGTTGGGTATCCAAACTCCGTTTATTACGTTGAACGTTCAGGCTCTGGTCAGTTTCGTTGGGTATCCAGACTCCGGTTATTACGTTGAGCATTCAGGCTCCGGTCAATTTTGTTGTGTTTCCAGACTCCGGTTATTACGTTGATCGTTCAGGCTCCAGTCAATTTCGTTGGGTATCCAGACTCCGGTTATTACGTAGAGCGTTCAGGCTCCGGTCAGTTTCGTGTGGTATCAAGACTTCGGTTATTACGTTGAGCGTTCAGGCTCCGGTCAGTTTCGTTGGGTATCCAGACTCCGTTTATTACGTTGAGCGTTTAGGCTCCGGTCAGTTTCGTTGGGTATCCAGACTCCGGTTATTACGTTGAGCATTCAAGCTCCGGTCAGTTTCGTTGGGTATCCAGACTCCGGTTATTACGTTGGGCGTTCAGGCTCCGGTCAGTTTCGTTGGGTATCCAGACTCCGGTTATTACGTTGAGCGTTCAGGCTCCGGTCAGTTTCTTTGGTATCTAGACTCCGGTTATTACGTGGAGCGTTCAGGCTCCGGTCAGTTTCGTTGGGTATCCAGACTCCGGTTATTTCGTTGAGCGTTCAGGCTCCGGTCAATTTCGTTGTGTATCCAGACTCCGATTATTACGTTGATCGTTCAGGCTCCAGTCAATTTCGTTGGGTATCCAGACTCCGGTTATTACGTTGAGCGTTCAGGCTCCGGTCAGTTTCTTTGGGTATCCAGACTCCGGTTATTACGTTGAGTGTTCAGGCTCCGGTAAGTTTCGTTGGGTATCCAAACTCCGGTTATTAAGTTGAGCGTTCAGGCTCCGGTCAGTTTCTTTTGGTATCCAGACTCCGGTTATTACGTTGAGCGTTCAGGCTCCGGTCAGTTTCGTTGGGTATCCAGACTCCGGTTATTTTGTTGAGAGTTCAGGCTCCGGTCAATTTCGTTGTGTATCCAGACTCCGGTTATTACGTTGATCGTTCAGGCTCCACTCAATTTCGCTGGGTATCCAGACTCCGGTTATTACGTAGAGCGTTCAGGCTCCAGTCAGTTTCGTTTGGTATCCAGACTTCAGTTATTACGTTGAGCGTTCAGGCTTCGGTCAGTTTCTTTGGGTATCCAGACTCCGTTTATTACGTTGAACGTTCAGGCTCCGGTCAATTTTGTTGGGTATCCAGACTCCGGTTATTACGTTGAGCGTTCAGACTCCGGTCAGTTTCTTTAGGTTTCCAGACTCCGGTTATTACGTTGAGCGTTCAGGCTCCGGTCAGTTTCGTTTGGTATCCAGACTTTGGTTATTACGTTGAGCGTTCAGGCTCCGGTCAGTTTCGTTGGGTATCCAAACTCCGTTTATTACGTTGAACGTTCAGGCTCCGGTCAGTTTCGTTGGGTATCCAGACTCCGGTTATTACGTTGATCGTTCAGGCTCCAGTCAATTTCGTTGGGTATCCAGACTCCTGTTATTACGTAGATCATTCAGGCTCCGGTCAGTTTTGTTTGGTATCCAGAGTTTGGTTATTACGTTAAGCGTTCAGGCTCCGGTCAGTTTCGTTGGGTATCCAGACTCCGGTTATTACGTTGAACGTTCAGGCTCCGAGCAGTTTCATTGGGTATCCAGACTCTGGTTATTACGTTGAGCATTCAAGCTCCGGTCAGTTTCGTTGGGTATCCAGACTCTGGTTTTTAGTTTGAGCGTTTAGGCTCCGATCAGTTTTGTTGGGTATCCAGACTCCGGTTATTATGTTGAGCGTTCAGGCTTCGGTCAGTTTCATTGGGTATCCAGACTCTGGTTATTACGTTGAGCGTTCAGGCTCCGGTCAGTTTCGTTTGGTATCCAGACTTTGGTTATTACGTTGAGCGTTCAGGCTCCGGTCAGTTTCGTTGGGTATCCAAACTCCGTTTATTACGTTGAACGTTCAGGCTCCGGTCAGTTTCGTTGGGTATCCAGACTCCGGTTATTACGTTGAGCATTCAGGCTCCTGTCAATTTCGTTGTGTTTCCAGACTCCGGTTATTACGTTGATCGTTCAGGCTCCAGTCAATTTCGTTGGGTATCCAGACTCCGGTTATTACGTAGAGCGTTCAGGCTCCGGTCAGTTTCGTATGGTATCAAGACTTCGGTTATTACGTTGAGCGTTCAGGCTCCGGTCAGTTTCGTTGGGTATCCAGACTCCGTTTATTACGTTGAATGTTCAGGCTCCGGTCAGTTTCGTTGGGTATCCAGACTCCGGTTTTTTACGTTGAGCGTTCAGGTTCCGGTCAATTTTGTTGGGTATCCAGACTCCTGTTATTACGTTGAGTGTTCAGGCTCCGGTCAGTTTCGTCGGGTATCAAGACTCAGGTTATTACGTTGAGCGTTCAGGCTCTGATCAGTTTTGTTGGGTATCCAGACTCAGGTTATTACGTTGAGCGTTCAAGCACCGGTCAGTTTCGTTGTGTATCCAGACTCCGGTTATTACGTTGAGCGTTCAGGCTCCAGTTAGATTCGTTGGGTATCCAGACTCTGGTTTTTACGTTGAGCGTTTAGGCTCCGGTAAGTTTTGTTGGGTATCCAGACTCCGGTTTTTACGTTGAGCGTTCAGGCTCCGGTTAGTTTCGTTGGGTATACAGAATCCGGTTATTACGTTGGGCGTTCAGGCTCCGGTCAGTTTCGTTGGGTATCCAGACTCCGGTTATTACGTTGAGCGTTCAGGCTCCGGTCAGTTTCTTTGGTATCTAGACTCCGGTTATTACGTGGAGCGTTCAGGCTCCGGTCAGTTTCGTTGGGTATCCAGACTCCGGTTATTTCGTTGAGCGTTCAGGCTCCGATCAATTTCGTTGTGTATCCAGACGCCGATTATTACGTTGATCGTTCAGGCTCCAGTCAATTTCGTTGGGTATCCAGACTCCGGTTATTACGTTGAGCGTTCAGGCTCCGGTCAGTTTCTTTGGGTATCCAGACTCCGGTTATTACGTTGAGTGTTCAGGCTCCGGTAAGTTTCGTTGGGTATCCAGACTCCGGTTATTAAGTTGAGCGTTCAGGCTCCGGTCAGTTTCTTTTGGTATCCAGACTCCGGTTATTACGTTGAGCGTTCAGGCTCCGGTCAGTTTCGTTGGGTATCCAGACTCCGGTTATTTTGTTGAGAGTTCAGGCTCCGGTCAATTTCGTTGTGTATCCAGACTCCGGTTATTACGTTGATCGTTCAGGCTCCACTCAATTTCGCTGGGTATCCAGACTCCGGTTATTACGTAGAGCGTTCAGGCTCCGGTCAGTTTCGTTTGGTATCCAGACTTCGGTTATTACGTTGAGCGTTCAGGCTTCGGTCAGTTTCGTTGGGTATCCAGACTCCGTTTATTACGTTGAACGTTCAGGCTCCGGTCAATTTTGTTGGGTATCCAGACTCCGGTTATTACGTTGAGCGTTCAGACTCCGGTCAGTTTCTTTAGGTTTCCAGACTCCGGTTATTACGTTGAGCGTTCAGGCTCCGGTCAGTTTCGTTTGGTATCCAGACTTTGGTTATTACATTGAGCGTTCAGGCTCCGGTCAGTTTCGTTGGGTATCCAAACTCCGTTTATTACGTTGAACGTTCAGGCTCCGGTCAGTTTCGTTGGGTATCCAGACTCCGGTTATTACTTTGAGCATTCAGGCTCCGGTCAATTTCGTTGTGTTTCCAGACTCCGGTTATTACGTTGATCGTTCAGGCTCCAGTCAATTTCGTTGGGTATCCAGACTCCGGTTATTACGTAGAGCGTTCAGGCTCTGGTCAGTTTCGTGTGGTATCAAGACTTCGGTTATTACGTTGAGCGTTCAGGCTCCGGTCAGTTTCGTTGGGTATCCAGACTCCGTTTATTACGTTGAACGTTCAGGCTCCGGTCAGTTTCGTTGGGTATCCAGACTCCGGTTATTACGTTGAGCATTCAAGCTCCGAGCAGTTTCGTTGGGTATCCAGACTCCGGTTATTACGTTGGGCGTTCAGGCTCCGGTCAGTTTCGTTGGGTATCCAGACTCCGGTTATTACGTTGAGCGTTCAGGCTCCGGTCAGTTTCTTTGGTATCTAGACTCCGGTTATTACGTGGAGCGTTCAGGCTCCGGTCAGTTTCGTTGGGTATCCAGACTCCGGTTATTTCGTTGAGCGTTCAGGCTCCGGTCAATTTCGTTGTGTATCCAGACTCCGATTATTACGTTGATCGTTCAGGCTCCAGTCAATTTCGTTAGGTATCCAGACTCCGGTTATTACGTTGAGCGTTCAGGCTCCGGTCAGTTTCTTTGGGTATCCAGACTCCGGTTATTACGTTGAGCGTTCAGGCTCCGGTAAGTTTCGTTGGGTATCCAGACTCCGGTTATTAAGTTGAGCGTTCAGGCTCCGGTCAGTTTCTTTTGGTATCCAGACTCCGGTTATTACGTTGAGCGTTCAGGCTCCGGTCAGTTTCGTTGGGTATCCAGACTCCGGTTATTTTGTTGAGAGTTCAGGCTCCGGTCAATTTCGTTGTGTATCCAGACTCCGGTTATTACGTTGATCGTTCAGGCTCCACTCAATTTCGCTGGGTATCCAGACTCCGGTTATTACGTAGAGCGTTCAGGCTCCGGTCAGTTTCGTTTGGTATCCAGACTTCGGTTATTACGTTGAGCGTTCAGGCTTCGGTCAGTTTCGTTGGGTATCCAGACTCCGTTTATTACGTTGAACGTTCAGGCTCCGGTCAATTTTGTTGGGTATCCAGACTCCGGTTATTACGTTGAGCGTTCAGACTCCGGTCAGTTTCTTAAGGTTTCCAGACTCCGGTTATTACGTTGAGCGTTCAGGCTCCGGTCAGTTTCGTTTGGTATCCAGACTTTGGTTATTACATTGAGCGTTCAGGCTCCGGTCAGTTTCGTTGGGTATCCAAACTCCGTTTATTACGTTGAACGTTCAGGCTCCGGTCAGTTTCGTTGGGTATCCAGACTCCGGTTATTACGTTGAGCATTCAGGCTCCGGTCAATTTCGTTGTGTTTCCAGACTCCGGTTATTACGTTGATCGTTCAGGCTCCAGTCAATTTCGTTGGGTATCCAGACTCCGGTTATTACGTAGAACGTTCAGGCTCTGGTCAGTTTCGTGTGGTATCAAGACTTCGGTTATTACGTTGAGCGTTCAGGCTCCGGTCAGTTTCGTTGGGTATCCAGACTCCGTTTATTACGTTGAACGTTCAGGCTCCGGTCAGTTTCGTTGGGTATCCAGACTCCGGTTATTACGTTGAGCATTCAAGCTCCGGTCAGTTTCGTTGGGTATCCAGACTCCGGTTATTACGTTGGGCGTTCAGGCTCCGGTCAGTTTCGTTGGGTATCCAGACTCCGGTTATTACGTTGAGCGTTCAGGCTCCGGTCAGTTTCTTTGGTATCTAGACTCCGGTTATTACGTGGAGCGTTCAGGCTCCGGTCAGTTTCGTTGGGTATCCAGACTCCGGTTATTTCGTTGAGCGTTCAGGCTCCGGTCAATTTCGTTGTGTATCCAGACTCCGATTATTACGTTGATCGTTCAGGCTGCAGTCAATTTCGTTAGGTATCCAGACTCCGGTTATTACGTTGAGCGTTCAGGCTCCGGTAAGTTTCGTTGAGTATCCAGACTCCGGTTATTAAGTTGAGCGTTCAGGCTCCGGTCAGTTTCTTTTGGTATCCAGACTCCGGTTATTACGTTGAGCGTTCAGGCTCTGGTCAGTTTCGTTGGGTATCCAGACTCCGGTTATTTTGTTGAGAGTTCAGGCTCCGGTCAATTTCGTTGTGTATCCAGACTCCGGTTATTACGTTGATCGTTCAGGCTCCACTCAATTTCGCTGGGTATCCAGACTCCGGTTATTACGTAGAGCGTTCAGGCTCCGGTCAGTTTCGTTTGGTATCCAGACTTCGGTTATTACGTTGAGCGTTCAGGCTTCGGTCAGTTTCGTTGGGTATCCAGACTCCGTTTATTACGTTGAACGTTCAGGCTCCGGTCAATTTTGTTGGGTATCCAGACTCCGATTATTACGTTGAGCGTTCAGACTCCGGTCAGTTTCTTTAGGTTTCCAGACTCCGGTTATTACGTTTAGCGTTCAGGCTCCGGTCAGTTTCGTTTGGTATCCAGACTTTGGTTATTACGTTGAGCGTTCAGGCTCCGGTCAGTTTCGTTGGGTATCCAAACTCCGTTTATTACGTTGAACGTTCAGGCTCCGGTCAGTTTCGTTGGGTATCCAGACTCCGGTTATTACGTTGAGCATTCAGGCTCCGGTCAATTTCGTTGTGTTTCCAGACTCCGGTTATTACGTTGATCGTTCAGGCTCCAGTCAATTTCGTTGGGTATCCAGACTCCGGTTATTACGTAGAGCGTTCAGGCTCCGGTCAGTTTCGTGTGGTATCAAGACTTCGGTTATTACGTTGAGCGTTCAGGCTCCGGTCAGTTTCGTTGGGTATCCAGACTCCGTTTATTACGTTGAACGTTCAGGCTCCGGTCAGTTTCGTTGGGTATCCAGACTCCGGTTATTACGTTGAGCATTCAAGCTCCGGTCAGTTTCGTTGGGTATCCAGACTCTGGTTTTTACTTTGAGCGTTTAGGCTCCGGTCAGTTTTGTTGGGTATCCAGACTCCGGTTATTACGTTGAGCGTTCAGGCTCCGGTCAGTTTCTTTGGTATCTAGACTCCGGTTATTACGTGGAGCGTTCAGGCTCCGGTCAGTTTCGTTGGGTATCCAGACACCGGTTATTTCGTTGAGCGTTCAGGCTCCGGTCAATTTCGTTGTGTATCCAGACTCCGGTTATTACGTTGATCGTTCAGGCTCCAGTCAATTTCGTTGGGTATCCAGACTCCGGTTATTACGTTGAGCGTTCAGGCTCCGGTCAGTTTCTTTGGGTATCCAGACTCCGGTTATTATGTTGAGCGTTTAGGCTCCGGTCAGTTTTGTTTAGTATCCAGACTCCGGTTATTATGTTGAGCGTTCAGGCTCCGGTCAGTTTCTTTGGGTATCCAGACTCCGGTTATTACGTTGAGCGTTCAGGCTCCGGTCAGTTTCGTTTGGTATCCAGACTTTGGTTATTACGTTGAGCGTTCAGGCTCCGGTCAGTTTCGTTGGGTATCCAAACTCCGTTTATTACGTTGAACGTTCAGGCTCCGGTCAGTTTCGTTGGGTATCCAGACTCCGGTTATTACGTTGAGCATTCAGGCTCCGGTCAGTTTCGTTGGGTATCCAGACTCCGGTTATTACGTTGAGCGTTCAGGCTCCAGTCAGTTTTGTCTGGTATCCAGACTCCGGTTTTTACGTTGAGGGTTCAGGCTCCGGTCAGTTTCGTTGGGTATCCAGACTCCGGTTATTACGTTGAGCGTTCAGGCTCCGGTCAGTTTCTTTGGGTATCCAGACTCCGGTTATTACGTTGAGCGTTCAGGCTCCGGTCAGTTTCGTTGGGTATCCAGACTCCGGTTATTAAGTTGAGCGTTCAGGCTCCGGTCAGTTTCTTTTGGTATCCAGACTCCGGTTATTACGTTGAGCGTTCAGGCTCCGGTCAGTTTTGTTGGGTATCCAGACTCCGGTTATTTTGTTGAGAGTTCAGGCTCCGGTCAATTTCGTTGTGTATCCAGACTCCGGTTATTACGTTGATCGTTCAAGCTCCAGTCAATTTCGTTGGGTATCCAGACTCCGGTTATTATGTAGAGCGTTCAGGCTCCGGTCAGTTTCGTTTGGTATCCAGACTTCGGTTATTACGTTGAGCGTTCAGGCTTCGGTCAGTTTCGTTGGGTATCCAGACTCCGTTTATTACGTTGAACGTTCAGGCTCCGGTCAGTTTTTTTGGGTATCCAGACTCCGGTTATTACGTTGAGCGTTCAGGCTCCGGTCAGTTTCTTTGGGTTTCCAGACTCCGGTTATTACGTTGAGCGTTCAGGCTCCGGTCAGTTTCGTTTGGTATCCAGACTTTGGTTATTACGTTGAGCGTTCAGGCTCCGGTCAGTTTCGTTGGGTATCCAAACTCCATTTATTACGTTGAACGTTCAGGCTCCGGTCAGTTTCGTTGGGTATCCAGACTTCGGTTATTACGTTGAGCATTCAGGCTCCGGTCAATTTCGTTGTGTTTCTAGACTCCGGTTATTACGTTGATCGTTCAGGCTCCAGTCAATTTCGTTGGGTATCCAGACTCCGGTTATTACGTAGAGCGTTCAGGCTCCGGTCAGTTTCGTGTGGTATCCAGACTTCGGTTATTACGTTGAGCGTTCAGGCTCCGGTCAGTTTCGTTGGGTATCCAGACTCCGTTTATTACGTTGAACGTTCAGGCTCCGGTCAGTTTCGTTGGGTATCCAGACTCCGGTTATTACGTTGAGCATTCAAGCTCTAGTCAGTTTCGTTGGGTATCCAGACTCTGGTTTTTACTTTGAGCGTTTAGGCTCTGGTCAGTTTTGTTGGGTATCCAGACTCCGGTTATTACGTTGAGCGTTCAGGCTCCGGTTAGTTTCTTTGGGTATCCAGACTCCGGTTATTACGTTGAGCGTTCAGGCTCCTGTCAGTTTCGTTTGGTATCCAGACTTTGGTTATTACGTTGAGCGTTCAGGCTCCGGTCCGTTTCGTTGGGTATCCAAACTCCGTTTATTACATTGAACGTTCAGGCTCCGGTCAGTTTTGTTGGGTATCCAGACTCCGGTTATTACGTTGAGCATTCAGGCTCCGGTCAGTTTCGTTGGGTATCCAGACTCTGGTTTTTACGTTGAGCGTTTAGGCTCCGGTCAGTTTTGTTGGGTATCCAGACTCCGGTTATTATGTTGAGGGTTCAGGCTCCGGTCAGTTTCGTTGGGTATCCAGACTCCGGTTTTTACGTTGAGTGTTCAGGCTCCGATCAGTTTCGTTGGGTATCCAGACTCCGGTTATTACGTTGAGCGTTCAGGCACCAGTCAGTTTCGTTGTGTATCCAGACTCTGGTTATTACGTTGAGCGTCCAGGCTCCGGTCAGTTTCGTTGGGTATCCAGACTCCGGTTTTTTACGTTGAGCGTTCAGGTTCCGGTCAGTTTTGTTGGGTATCCAGACTCCGGTTAATATGTTGAGTGTTCAGGCTCCGGTCAATTTCGTTGGGTATCAAGACTCAGGTTATTACGTTGAGCGTTCAGGCTCTGATCAGTTTCGTTGGGTATCCAGACTCAGGTTATTACGTTGAGCATTCAGGCACCTGTCAGTTTCGTTGTGTATCCAGACTCCGGTTATTACGTTGAGCGTTCAGGCTCCAGTCATTTTTTTGGGTATCCAGACTCCGGTTTTTACGTTGAGGGTTCAGGCTCCGGTCAGTTTCGTTGGGTATCCAGACTCCGGTTATTACGTTGAGCGTTCAGGCTCCAGTCAGTTTCGTTGGGTATCCAGACTCCGGTTATTACGTTGAGCGTTCAGGCTCCGGTCAGTTTCTTTTGGTATCCAGACTCCGGTTATTACGTTGAGCGTTCAGGCTCCGGTCAGTTTCGTTGGGTATCTAGACTCCGGTTATTAAGTTGAGCGTTCAGGCTCCGGTCAGTTTCTTTTGGTATCCAGACTTCGGTTATTACGTTGAGCGTTCAGGCTCCGGTCAGTTTCGTTTGGTATCCAGACTCCGTTTATTACGTTGAACGTTTAGGCTCCGGTCAGTTTCGTTGGGTATCCAGACTCCGGTTATTACGTTGAGCATTCAGGCTCCGGTCAGTTTCGTTGGGTATCCAGACTCTGGTTTTTACGTTGAGCGTTTAGGCTCCGGTCAGTTTTGTTGGGTATCCAGACTCCGGTTATTACGTTGAGCGTTCAGGCTCCGGTCAGTTTCTTTGGGTTTCCAGACTCCGGTTATTACGTTGAGCGTTCAGGCTCCGGTCAGTTTCATTTGGTATCTAGACTTTGGTTATTACGTTGAGCGTTCAGGCTCCGGTCAGTTTCATTGGGTATCCAAACTCCGTTTATTACGTTGAACGTTCAGGCTCCGGTCAGTTTCGTTGGGTATCCAGACTCCGGTTATTACGTTGAGCATTCAGGCTCCGGTCAATTTCGTTGTGTATCCAGACTCCGGTTATTACGTTGATCGTTCAGGCTCCAGTCAATTTCGTTGGGTATCCAGACTCCGATTATTACGTAGAGCGTTCAGGCTCCGGTCAGTTTCGTTTGGTATCCAGACTTCGGTTATTACGTTGAGCGTTCAGGCTCCGGTCAGTTTCGTTGGGTATCCAGACTCCGTTTATTACGTTGAACGTTCAGGCTCCGGTCAGTTTCGTTGGGTATCCAGACTCCGTTTATTACGTTGAACGTTCAGGCTCCGGTCAGTTTCGTTAGGTATCCAGACTCTGGTTTTTACTTTGAGCGTTTAGGCTCCGGTCAGTTTTGTTGGGTATCCAGACTCCGGTTATTACGTTGAGCGTTCAGGCTCCAGTCAGTTTTTTGGGTATCCAGACTCCGGTTTTTACGTTGAGGGTTCAGGCTCCGGTCAGTTTCGTTGGGTATCCAGACTCCGGTTATTACGTTGAGCGTTCAGGCTCCGGTCAGTTTCGTTGGGTATCCAGACTCCGGTTATTACGTTGAGCGTTCAGGCTCCGGTCAGTTTCTTTTGGTATCCAGACTCAGGTTATTACGTTGAGCGTTCAGGCACCAGTCAGTTTCGTTGTGTATCCAGACTCTGGTTATTACGTTGAGCGTCCAGGCTCCGGTCAGTTTCGTTGGGTATCCAGACTCCGGTTTTTTACGTTGAGCGTTCAGGTTCCGGTCAGTTTTGTTGGGTATCCATACTCCAGTTAATATGTTGAGTGTTCAGGCTCCGGTCAATTTCGTTGGGTATCAAGACTCAGGTTATTACGTTGAGCGTTCAGGCTCTGATCAGTTTCGTTGGGTATCCAGACTCAGGTTATTACGTTGAGCATTCAGGCACCTGTCAGTTTCGTTGTGTATCCAGACTCCGGTTATTACGTTGAGCGTTCAGGCTCCAGTCATTTTTTTGGGTATCCAGACTCCGGTTTTTACGTTGAGGGTTCAGGCTCCGGTCAGTTTCGTTGGGTATCCAGACTCCGGTTATTACGTTGAGCGTTCAGGCTCCAGTCAGTTTCGTTGGGTATCCAGACTCCGGTTATTACGTTGAGCGTTCAGGCTCCGGTCAGTTTCTTTTGGTATCCAGACTCCGGTTATTACGTTGAGCGTTCAGGCTCCGGTCAGTTTCGTTGGGTATCTAGACTCCGGTTATTAAGTTGAGCGTTCAGGCTCCGGTCAGTTTCTTTTGGTATCCAGACTTCGGTTATTACGTTGAGCGTTCAGGCTCCGGTCAGTTTCGTTTGGTATCCAGACTCCGTTTATTACGTTGAACGTTTAGGCTCCGGTCAGTTTCGTTGGGTATCCAGACTCCGGTTATTACGTTGAGCATTCAGGCTCCGGTCAGTTTCGTTGGGTATCCAGACTCTGGTTTTTACGTTGAGCGTTTAGGCTCCGGTCAGTTTTGTTGGGTATCCAGACTCCGGTTATTACGTTGAGCGTTCAGGCTCCGGTCAGTTTCTTTGGGTTTCCAGACTCCGGTTATTACGTTGAGCGTTCAGGCTCCGGTCAGTTTCATTTGGTATCTAGACTTTGGTTATTACGTTGAGCGTTCAGGCTCCGGTCAGTTTCATTGGGTATCCAAACTCCGTTTATTACGTTGAACGTTCAGGCTCCGGTCAGTTTCGTTGGGTATCCAGACTCCGGTTATTACGTTGAGCATTCAGGCTCCGGTCAATTTCGTTGTGTATCCAGACTCCGGTTATTACGTTGATCGTTCAGGCTCCAGTCAATTTCGTTGGGTATCCAGACTCCGATTATTACGTAGAGCGTTCAGGCTCCGGTCAGTTTCGTTTGGTATCCAGACTTCGGTTATTACGTTGAGCGTTCAGGCTCCGGTCAGTTTCGTTGGGTATCCAGACTCCGTTTATTACGTTGAACGTTCAGGCTCCGGTCAGTTTCGTTGGGTATCCAGACTCCGTTTATTACGTTGAACGTTCAGGCTCCGGTCAGTTTCGTTAGGTATCCAGACTCTGGTTTTTACTTTGAGCGTTTAGGCTCCGGTCAGTTTTGTTGGGTATCCAGACTCCGGTTATTACGTTGAGCGTTCAGGCTCCAGTCAGTTTTTTGGGTATCCAGACTCCGGTTTTTACGTTGAGGGTTCAGGCTCCGGTCAGTTTCGTTGGGTATCCAGACTCCGGTTATTACGTTGAGCGTTCAGGCTCCAGTCAGTTTCGTTGGGTATCCAGACTCCGGTTATTACGTTGAGCGTTCAGGCTCCGGTCAGTTTCTTTTGGTATCCAGACTCAGGTTATTACGTTGAGCGTTCAGGCACCAGTCAGTTTCGTTGTGTATCCAGACTCTGGTTATTACTTTGAGCGTCCAGGCTCCGGTCAGTTTCGTTGGGTATCCAGACTCCGGTTTTTTACGTTGAGCGTTCAGGTTCCGGTCAGTTTTGTTGGGTATCCATACTCCAGTTAATATGTTGAGTGTTCAGGCTCCGGTCAATTTCGTTGGGTATCAAGACTCAGGTTATTACGTTGAGCGTTCAGGCTCTGATCAGTTTCGTTGGGTATCCAGACTCAGGTTATTACGTTGAGCATTCAGGCACCTGTCAGTTTCGTTGTGTATCCAGACTCCGGTTATTACGTTGAGCGTTCAGGCTCCAGTCAGTTTTTTGGGTATCCAGACTCCGGTTTTTACGTTGAGGGTTCAGGCTCCGGTCAGTTTCGTTGGGTATCCAGACTCTGGTTATTACGTTGAGCGTTCAGGCTCCAGTCAGTTTCGTTGGGTATCTAGACTCCGGTTATTACGTTGAGCGTTCAGGCTCCGGTCAGTTTCTTTTGGTATCCAGACTCCGGTTATTACGTTGAGCGTTCAGGCTCCGGTCAATTTCGTTGGGTATCTAGAATCCGGTTATTAAGTTGAGCGTTCAGGCTCCGGTCAGTTTCTTTTGGTATCCAGACTTCGGTTATTACGTTGAGCGTTCAGGCTCCGGTCAGTTTCGTTGGGTATCCAGACTCCGTTTATTACGTTGAACGTTTAGGCTCCGGTCAGTTTCGTTGGGTATCCAGACTCCGGTTATTACGTTGAGCATTCAGGCTCCGGTCAGTTTCTTTGGGTATCCAGACTCTGGTTTTTACGTTGAGCGTTTAGGCTCCGGTCAGTTTTGTTGGGTATCCAGACTCCGGTTATTACGTTGAGCGTTCAGGCTCCGGTCAGTTTCTTTGGGTTTCCAGACTCCGGTTATTACGTTGAGCGTTCAGGCTCCGGTCAGTTTCATTTGGTATCTAGACTTTGGTTATTACGTTGAGCGTTCAGGCTCCGGTCAGTTTCGTTGGGTATCCAAACTCCGTTTATTACGTTGAACGTTCAGGCTCCGGTCAGTTTCGTTGGGTATCCAGACTCCGGTTATTACGTTGAGCATTCAGGCTCCGGTCAATTTCGTTGTGTATCCAGACTCCGGTTATTACGTTGATCGTTCAGGCTCCAGTCAATTTCGTTGGGTATCCAGACTCCGGTTATTACGTAGAGCGTTCAGGCTCCGGTCAGTTTCGTTTGGTATCCAGACTTCGCTTATTCCGTTGAGCGTTCAGGCTCCGGTCAGTTTCGTTGGGTATCCAGACTCCGTTTATTACGTTGAACGTTCAGGCTCCGGTCAGTTTCGTTGGGTATCCAGACTCCGTTTATTACGTTGAACGTTCAGGCTCCGGTCAGTTTCGTTGGGTATCCAGACTCTGGTTTTTACTTTGAGCGTTTAGGCTCCGGTCAAGTTTGTTGGGTATCCAGACTCCGGTTATTACGTTGAGCGTTCAGGCTCCAGTCAGTTTTTTGGGTATCCAGACTCCGGTTTTTACGTTGAGGGTTCAGGCTCCGGTCAGTTTCGTTGGGTATCCAGACTCCGGTTATTACGTTGAGCGTTCAGGCTCCAGTCAGTTTCGTTGGGTATCCAAACTCCGGTTATTACGTTGAGCGTTCAGGCTCCGGTCAGTTTCTTTTGGTATCCAGACACCGGTTATTACGTTGAGCGTTCAGGCTCCGGTCAGTTTCGTTGGGTATCTAGACTCCGGTTATTAAGTTGAGCGTTCAGGCTCCGGTCATTTTCTTTTGGTATCCAGACTTCGGTTATTACGTTGAGCGTTCAGGCTCCGGTCAGTTTCGTTTGGTATCCAGACTTCGGTTATTACGTTGAGCGTTCAGGCTCCGGTCAGTTTCGTTGGGTATCCAGACTCCGTTTATTACGTTGAACATTTAGGCTCCGGTCAGTTTCGTTGGGTATCCAGACTCCGGTTATTACGTTGAGCATTCTGGCTCCGGTCAGTTTCGTTGGGTATCCAGACTCTGGTTTTTACGTTGAGCGTTTAGGCTCCGGTCAGTTTTGTTGGGTATCCAGACTCCGGTTATTACGTTGAGCGTTCAGGCTCCGGTCAGTTTCTTTGGGTTTCCAGACTCCGGTTATTACGTTGAGCGTTCAGGCTCCGGTCAGTTTCATTTGGTATCTAGACTTTGGTTATTACGTTGAGCGTTCAGGCTCCGGTCAGTTTCATTTGGTATCTAGACTTTGGTTATTACGTTGAGCGTTCAGGCTCCGGTCAGTTTCGTTGGGTATCTAAACTCCGTTTATTACGTTGAACGTTCAGGCTCCGGTCAGTTTCGTTGGGTATCCAGACTCCGGTTATTACGTTGAGCATTCAGGCTCCGGTCAATTTCGTTGTGTATCCAGACTCCGGTTATTACGTTGATCGTTCAGGCTCCAGTCAATTTCGTTGGGTATCCAGACTCCGGTTATTACGTAGAGCGTTCAGGCTCCGGTCAGTTTCGTTTGGTATCCAGACTTCGGTTATTACGTTGAACGTTCAGGCTCCGGTCAGTTTCGTTGGGTATCCAGACTCCGTTTATTACGTTGAACGTTCAGGCTCCGGTCAGTTTCGTTGGGTATCCAGACTCTGGTTTTTACTTTGAGCGTTTAGGCTCCGGTCAGTTTTGTTGGGTATCCAGACTCCGGTTATTACGTTGAGCGTTCAGGCTCCGGTCAGTTTCTTTGGGTATCCAGACTCCGGTTATTACGTTGAGCATTCAGGCTCCAGTCAGTTTCGTTTGGTATCCAGACTTTGGTTATTATGTTGAGCGTTCAGGCTCCGGTCAGTTTCGTTGGGTATCCAAACTCCGTTTATTACGTTGAACGTTCAGGCTCCGGTCAATTTCGTTGGGTATCCAGACTCCGGTTATTACGTTGAGCATTCAGGCACCAGTCAGTTTCATTGGGTATCCAGACTCTAGTTTTTACGTTGAGCGTTTAGGCTCCGGTCAGTTTTGTTGGGTATCCAGACTCCGGTTATTATGTTGAGGGTTCAGGCTCTGGTCAGTTTCATTGGGTATCCAGACTCCGGTTCTTACGTTGAGTGTTCAGGCTCCGGTCAGTTTCGTTGGGTATCCAGACTCCGGTTATTACGTTGAGCGTTCAGGCACCAGTCAGTTTCGTTGTGTATCCAGACTCTGGTTATTACGTTGAGCGTCCAGGCTCCGGTCAGTTTCGTTGGGTATCCAGACTCCGGTTTTTTACGTTGAGCGTTCAGGTTCCGGTCAGTTTTGTTGGGTATCCAGACTCCGGTTATTACGTTGAGTGTTCAGGCTCCGGTCAATTTCGTTGGGTATCAAGACTCAGGTTATTACGTTGAGCGTTCAGGCTCTGATCAGTTTCATTGGGTATCCAGACTCAGGTTATTACGTTGAGCATTCAGGCACCTGTCAGTTTCGTTGTGTATCCAGACTCCGGTTATTACTTTAAGCGATCAGGCTCCAGTCAGTTTTTTGGGTATCCAGACTCCGGTTTTTACGTTGAGGGTTCAGGCTCCGGTCAGTTTCGTTGGGTATCCAGACTCCGGTTATTACGTTGAGCGTTCAGGCTCCAGTCAGTTTCGTTGGGTATCCAGACTCCGGTTATTACGTTGAGTGTTCAGGCTCCGGTCAGTTTCTTTTGGTATCCAGACTCCGGTTTTTACGTTGAGCGTTCAGGCTCCGGTCAGTTTCGTTGGGTATCTAGACTCCGGTTATTAAGTTGAGCGTTCAGGCTCCGGTCAGTTTCTTTTGGTATCCAGACTTCGGTTATTACGTTGAGCGTTCAGGCTCCGGTCAGTTTCGTTGGGTATCCAGACTCTGGTTTTTACGTTGAGCGTTTAGGCTCCGGTCAGTTTTGTTGGGTATCCAGACTCCGGTTATTACGTTGAGCGTTCAGGCTCCGGTCAGTTTCTTTGGGTTTCCAGACTCCGGTTATTACGTTGAGCGTTCAGGCTCCGGTCAGTTTCATTTGGTATCTAGACTTTCGTTATTACGTTGAGCGTTCAGGCTCCGGTCAGTTTCGTTGGGTATCCAAACTCCGTTTATTACGTTGAACGTTCAGGCTCCGGTCAGTTTCGTTGGGTATCCAGACTCCGGTTATTACGTTGAGCATTCAGGCTCCGGTCAATTTCGTTGTGTATCCAGACTCCGGTTATTACGTTGATCGTTCAGGCTCCAGTCAATTTCGTTGGGTATCCAGACTCCGGTTATTACGTAGAGCGTTCAGGCTCCGGTCAGTTTCGTTTGGTATCCAAACTTCGCTTATTCCGTTGAGCGTTCAGGCTCCGGTCAGTTTCGTTGGGTATCCAGACTCCGTTTATTACGTTGAACGTTCAGGCTCCGGTCAGTTTCGTTGGGTATCCAGACTCCGTTTATTACGTTGAACGTTCAGGCTCCGGTCAGTTTCGTTGGGTATCCAGACTCTGGTTTTTACTTTGAGCGTTTAGGCTCCGGTCAAGTTTGTTGGGTATCCAGACTCCGGTTATTACGTTGAGCGTTCAGGCTCCAGTCAGTTTTTTGGGTATCCAGACTCCGGTTTTTACGTTGAGGGTTCAGGCTCCGGTCAGTTTCGTTGGGTATCCAGACTCCGGTTATTACGTTGAGCGTTCAGGCTCCAGTCAGTTTCGTTGGGTATCCAAACTCCGGTTATTACGTTGAGCGTTCAGGCTCCGGTCCGTTTCTTTTGGTATCCAGACACCGGTTATTACTTTGAGCGTTCAGGCTCCGGTCAGTTTCGTTGGGTATCTAGACTCCGGTTATTAAGTTGAGCGTTCAGGCTCCGGTCATTTTCTTTTGGTATCCAGACTTCGGTTATTACGTTGAGCGTTCAGGCTCCGGTCAGTTTCGTTTGGTATCCAGACTTCGGTTATTACGTTGAGCGTTCAGGCTCCGGTCAGTTTCGTTGGGTATCCAGACTCCGTTTATTACGTTGAACATTTAGGCTCCGGTCAGTTTCGTTGGGTATCCAGACTCCGGTTATTACGTTGAGCATTCTGGCTCCGGTCAGTTTCGTTGGGTATCCAGACTCTGGTTTTTACGTTGAGCGTTTAGGCTCCGGTCAGTTTTGTTGGGTATCCAGACTCCGGTTATTACGTTGAGCGTTCAGGCTCCGGTCAGTTTCTTTGGGTTTCCAGACTCCGGTTATTACGTTGAGCGTTCAGGCTCCGGTCAGTTTCATTTGGTATCTAGACTTTTGTTATTACGTTGAGCGTTCAGGCTCCGGTCAGTTTCATTTGGTATCTAGACTTTGGTTATTACGTTGAGCGTTCAGGCTCCGGTCAGTTTCGTTGGGTATCTAAACTCCGTTTATTACGTTGAACGTTCAGGCTCCGGTCAGTTTCGTTGGGTATCCAGACTCCGGTTATTACGTTGAGCATTCAGGCTCCGGTCAATTTCGTTGTGTATCCAGACTCCGGTTATTACGTTGATCGTTCAGGCTCCAGTCAATTTCGTTGGGTATCCAGACTCCGGTTATTACGTAGAGCGTTCAGGCTCCGGTCAGTTTCGTTTGGTATCCAGACTTCGGTTATTACGTTGAACGTTCAGGCTCCGGTCAGTTTCGTTGGGTATCCAGACTCCGTTTATTACGTTGAACGTTCAGGCTCCGGTCAGTTTCGTTGGGTATCCAGACTCTGGTTTTTACTTTGAGCGTTTAGGCTCCGGTCAGTTTTGTTGGGTATCCAGACTCCGGTTATTACGTTGAGCGTTCAGGCTCCGGTCAGTTTCTTTGGGTATCCAGACTCCGGTTATTACGTTGAGCATTCAGGCTCCAGTCAGTTTCGTTTGGTATCCAGACTTTGGTTATTATGTTGAGCGTTCAGGCTCCGGTCAGTTTCGTTGGGTATCCAAACTCCGTTTATTACGTTGAACGTTCAGGCTCCGGTCAATTTCGTTGGGTATCCAGACTCCGGTTATTACGTTGAGCATTCAGGCACCAGTCAGTTTCATTGGGTATCCAGACTCTAGTTTTTACGTTGAGCGTTTAGGCTCCGGTCAGTTTTGTTGGGTATCCAGACTCCGGTTATTATGTTGAGGGTTCAGGCTCTGGTCAGTTTCATTGGGTATCCAGACTCCGGTTCTTACGTTGAGTGTTCAGGCTCCGGTCAGTTTCGTTGGGTATCCAGACTCCGGTTATTACGTTGAGCGTTCAGGCACCAGTCAGTTTCGTTGTGTATCCAGACTCTGGTTATTACGTTGAGCGTCCAGGCTCCGGTCAGTTTCGTTGGGTATCCAGACTCCGGTTTTTTACGTTGAGCGTTCAGGTTCCGGTCAGTTTTGTTGGGTATCCAGACTCCGGTTATTACGTTGAGTGTTCAGGCTCCGGTCAATTTCGTTGGGTATCAAGACTCAGGTTATTACGTTGAGCGTTCAGGCTCTGATCAGTTTCATTGGGTATCCAGACTCAGGTTATTACGTTGAGCATTCAGGCACCTGTCAGTTTCGTTGTGTATCCAGACTCCGGTTATTACTTTAAGCGATCAGGCTCCAGTCAGTTTTTTGGGTATCCAGACTCCGGTTTTTACGTTGAGGGTTCAGGCTCCGGTCAGTTTCGTTGGGTATCCAGACTCCGGTTATTACGTTGAGCGTTCAGGCTCCAGTCAGTTTCGTTGGGTATCCAGACTCCGGTTATTACGTTGAGTGTTCAGGCTCCGGTCAGTTTCTTTTGGTATCCAGACTCCGGTTTTTACGTTGAGCGTTCAGGCTCCGGTCAGTTTCGTTGGGTATCTAGACTCCGGTTATTAAGTTGAGCGTTCAGGCTCCGGTCAGTTTCTTTTGGTATCCAGACTTCGGTTATTACGTTGAGCGTTCAGGCTCCGGTCAGTTTCGTTGGGTATCCAGACTCTGGTTTTTACGTTGAGCGTTTAGGCTCCGGTCAGTTTTGTTGGGTATCCAGACTCCGGTTATTACGTTGAGCGTTCAGGCTCCGGTCAGTTTCTTTGGGTTTCCAGACTCCGGTTATTACGTTGAGCGTTCAGGCTCCGGTCAGTTTCATTTGGTATCTAGACTTTCGTTATTACGTTGAGCGTTCAGGCTCCGGTCAGTTTCGTTGGGTATCCAAACTCCGTTTATTACGTTGAACGTTCAGGCTCCGGTCAGTTTCGTTGGGTATCCAGACTCCGGTTATTACGTTGAGCATTCAGGCTCCGGTCAATTTCGTTGTGTATCCAGACTCCGGTTATTACGTTGATCGTTCAGGCTCCAGTCAATTTCGTTGGGTATCCAGACTCCGGTTATTACGTAGAGCGTTCAGGCTCCGGTCAGTTTCGTTTGGTATCCAAACTTCGCTTATTCCGTTGAGCGTTCAGGCTCCGGTCAGTTTCGTTGGGTATCCAGACTCCGTTTATTACGTTGAACGTTCAGGCTCCGGTCAGTTTCGTTGGGTATCCAGACTCCGTTTATTACGTTGAACGTTCAGGCTCCGGTCAGTTTCGTTGGGTATCCAGACTCTGGTTTTTACTTTGAGCGTTTAGGCTCCGGTCAAGTTTGTTGGGTATCCAGACTCCGGTTATTTCGTTGAGCGTTCAGGCTCCAGTCAGTTTTTTGGGTATCCAGACTCCGGTTTTTACGTTGAGGGTTCAGGCTTCGGTCAGTTTCGTTGGGTATCCAGACTCCGGTTATTACGTTGAGCGTTCAGGCTCCAGTCAGTTTCGTTGGGTATCCAAACTCCGGTTATTACGTTGAGCGTTCAGGCTCCGGTCAGTTTCTTTTGGTATCCAGACTCCGGTTATTACGTTGAGCGTTCAGGCTCCGGTCAGTTTCGTTGGGTATCTAGACTCCGGTTATTAAGTTGAGCGTTCAGGCTCCGGTCATTTTCTTTTGGTATCCAGACTTCGGTTATTACGTTGAGCGTTCAGGCTCCGGTCAGTTTCGTTTGGTATCCAGACTTCGGTTATTACGTTGAGCGTTCAGGCTCCGGTCAGTTTCGTTGGGTATCCAGACTCCGTTTATTACGTTGAACATTTAGGCTCCGGTCAGTTTCGTTGGGTATCCAGACTCCGGTTATTACGTTGAGCATTCAGGCTCCGGTCAGTTTCGTTGGGTATCCAGACTCTGGTTTTTACGTTGAGCGTTTAGGCTCCGGTCAGTTTTGTTGGGTATCCAGACTCCGGTTATTACGTTGAGCGTTCATGCTCCGGTCAGTTTCTTTGGGTTTCCAGACTCCGGTTATTACGTTGAGCGTTCAGGCTCCGGTCAGTTTCATTTGGTATCTAGACTTTGGTTATTACGTTGAGCGTTCAGGCTCCGGTCAGTTTCATTTGGTATCTAGACTTTGGTTATTACGTTGAGCGTTCAGGCTCCGGTCAGTTTCGTTGGGTATCTAAACTCCGTTTATTACGTTGAACGTTCAGGCTCCGGTCAGTTTCGTTGGGTATCCAGACTCCGGTTATTACGTTGAGCATTCAGGCTCCGGTCAATTTCGTTGTGTATCCAGACTCCGGTTATTACGTTGATCGTTCAGGCTCCAGTCAATTTCGTTGGGTATCCAGACTCCGGTTATTACGTAGAGCGTTCAGGCTCCGGTCAGTTTCGTTTGGTATCCAGACTTCGGTTATTACGTTGAACGTTCAGGCTCCGGTCAGTTTCGTTGGGTATCCAGACTCCGTTTATTACGTTGAACGTTCAGGCTCCGGTCAGTTTCGTTGGGTATCCAGACTCTGGTTTTTACTTTGAGCGTTTAGGCTCCGGTCAGTTTTGTTGGGTATCCAGACTCCGGTTATTACGTTGAGCGTTCAGGCTCCGGTCAGTTTCTTTGGGTATCCAGACTCCGGTTATTACGTTGAGCATTCAGGCTCCAGTCAGTTTCGTTTGGTATCCAGACTTTGGTTATTATGTTGAGCGTTCAGGCTCCGGTCAGTTTCGTTGGGTATCCAAACTCCGTTTATTACGTTGAACGTTCAGGCTCCGGTCAATTTCGTTGGGTATCCAGACTCCGGTTATTACGTTGAGCATTCAGGCACCAGTCAGTTTCATTGGGTATCCAGACTCTAGTTTTTACGTTGAGCGTTTAGGCTCCGGTCAGTTTTGTTGGGTATCCAGACTCCGGTTATTATGTTGAGGGTTCAGGCTCTGGTCAGTTTCATTGGGTATCCAGACTCCGGTTCTTACGTTGAGTGTTCAGGCTCCGGTCAGTTTCGTTGGGTATCCAGACTCCGGTTATTACGTTGAGCGTTCAGGCACCAGTCAGTTTCGTTGTGTATCCAGACTCTGGTTATTACGTTGAGCGTCCAGGCTCCGGTCAGTTTCGTTGGGTATCCAGACTCCGGTTTTTTACGTTGAGCGTTCAGGTTCCGGTCAGTTTTGTTGGGTATCCAGACTCCGGTTATTACGTTGAGGGTTCAGGCTCCGGTCAGTTTCGTTGGGTATCCAGACTCCGGTTATTACGTTGAGCGTTCAGGCTCTGATCAGTTTCATTGGGTATCCAGACTCAGGTTATTACGTTGAGCATTCAGGCACCTGTCAGTTTCGTTGTGTATCCAGACTCCGGTTATTACTTTAAGCGATCAGGCTCCAGTCAGTTTTTTGGGTATCCAGACTCCGGTTTTTACGTTGAGGGTTCAGGCTCCGGTCAGTTTCGTTGGGTATCCAGACTCCGGTTATTACGTTGAGCGTTCAGGCTCCAGTCAGTTTCGTTGGGTATCCAGACTCCGGTTATTACGTTGAGTGTTCAGGCTCCGGTCAGTTTCTTTTGGTATCCAGACTCCGGTTATTACGTTGAGCGTTCAGGCTCCGGTCAGTTTCGTTGGGTATCTAGACTCCGGTTATTAAGTTGAGCGTTCAGGCTCCGGTCAGTTTCTTTTGGTATCCAGACTTCGGTTATTACGTTGAGCGTTCAGGCTCCGGTCAGTTTCGTTGGGTATCCAGACTCTGGTTTTTACGTTGAGCGTTTAGGCTCCGGTCAGTTTTGTTGGGTATCCAGACTCCGGTTATTACGTTGAGCGTTCAGGCTCCGGTCAGTTTCTTTGGGTTTCCAGACTCCGGTTATTACGTTGAGCGTTCAGGCTCCGGTCAGTTTCATTTGGTATCTAGACTTTCGTTATTACGTTGAGCGTTCAGGCTCCGGTCAGTTTCGTTGGGTATCCAAACTCCGTTTATTACGTTGAACGTTCAGGCTCCGATCAGTTTCGTTGGGTATCCAGACTCCGGTTATTACGTTGAGCATTCAGGCTCCGGTCAATTTCGTTGTGTATCCAGACTCCGGTTATTACGTTGATCGTTCAGGCTCCAGTCAATTTCGTTGGGTATCCAGACTCCGGTTATTACGTAGAGCGTTCAGGCTCCGGTCAGTTTCGTTTGGTATCCAGACTTCGGTTATTACGTTGAGCGTTCAGGCTCCGGTCAGTTTCGTTGGGTATCTAGACTCCGGTTATTAAGTTGAGCGTTCAGGCTCCGGTCAGTTTCTTTTGGTATCCAGACTCCGGTTATTACGTTGAGCGTTCAGGCTCCGGTCAGTTTCGTTGGGTATCCAGACTCTGGTTTTTACTTTGAGCGTTTAGGCTCCGGTCAGTTTTGTTGGGTATCCAGACTCCGGTTATTACGTTGAGCGTTCAGGCTCCGGTCAGTTTCTTTGGGTATCCAGACTCCGGTTATTATGTTGAGCGTTCAGGCTCCGGTCAGTTTTGTTTGGTATCCAGACTATGGTTATTACGTTGAGCGTTCAGGCTCCGGTCAGTTTCGTTGGGTATCCAAACTCCGTTTATTACGTTGAACGTTCAGGCTCCGGTCAGTTTCGTTGGGTATCCAGACTCCGGTTATTACGTTGAGCATTCAGGCTCCGGTCAGTTTCGTTGGGTATCCAGACTCTGGTTTTTATGTTGAGCGTTTAGGCTCCGGTCAGTTTTGTTGGGTATCCAGACTCCGGTTATTATGTTGAGGGTTCAGGCTCCGGTCAGTTTCGTTGGGTATCCAGACTCCGGTTCTTACGTTGAGTGTTCAGGCTCCGGTCAGTTTCGTTGGGTATCCAGACTCCGGTTATTACGTTGAGCGTTCAGGCACCAGTCAGTTTCGTTGTGTATCCAGACTCTGGTTATTACGTTGAGCGTCCAGGCTCCGGTCAGTTTCGTTGGGTATCCAGACTCCGGTTTTTTACGTTGAGCGTTCAGGTTCCGGTCAGTTTTGTTGGGTATCCAGACTCCGGTTATTACGTTGAGTGTTCAGGCTCCGGTCAATTTCTTTGGGTATCAAGACTCAGGTTATTACGTTGAGCGTTCAGGCTCTGATCAGTTTCGTTGGGTATCCAGACTCAGGTTATTACGTTGAGCATTCAGGCACCTGTCAGTTTCGTTGTGTATCCAGACTCCGGTTATTACGTTGAGCGATCAGGCTCCAGTCAATTTTTTGGGTATCCAGACTCCGGTTTTTACGTTGAGGATTCAGGCTCCGGTCAGTTTCGTTGGGTATCCAGACTCCGGTTATTACGTTGAGCGTTCAGGCTCCAGTCAGTTTCGTTGGGTATCTAGACTCCGGTTATTATGTTGAGTGTTCAGGCTCCGGTCAGTTTCTTTTGGTATCCAGACTCCGGTTATTACGTTGAGCGTTCAGGCTCCGGTCAGTTTCGTTGGGTATCTAGACTCCGGTTATTAAGTTGAGCGTTCAGGCTCCGGTCAGTTTCTTTTGGTATCCAGACTCCGGTTATTACGTTGAGCGTTCAGGCTCCGATCAGTTTCGTTGGGTATCTAGACTCCGGTTATTAAGTTGAGCGTTCAGGCTCCGGTCAGTTTCTTTTGGTATCCAGACTCCGGTTATTACGTTGAGCGTTCAGGCTCCGGTCAGTTTCGTTGGGTATCCAGACTCTGGTTTTTACTTTGAGCGTTTAGGCTCCGGTCAGTTTTGTTGGGTATTCAGACTCCGGTTATTACATTGAGCGTTCAGGCTCCGGTCAGTTTCTTTGGCTATCCAGACTCCGGTTATTACGTTGAGCGTTCAGGCTCCGGTCAGTTTCGTTTGGTATCCAGACTTTGGTTATTACGTTGAGCGTTCAGGCTCCGGTCAGTTTCGTTGGGTATCCAAACTCCGTTTATTACGTTGAACGTTCAGGCTCCGGTCAGTTTCGTTGGGTATCCAGACTCCGGTTATTACGTTGAGCATTCAGGCTCCGATCAGTTTCGTTGGGTATCCAGACTCTGGTTTTTACGTTGAGCGTTTAGGCTCCGGTCAGTTTTGTTGGGTATCCAGACTCCGGTTATTATGTTGAGGGTTCAGGCTCCGGTCAGTTTCGTTGGGTATCCAGACTCCGGTTCTTACTTTGAGTGTTCAGGCTCCGGTCAGTTTCGTTGGGTATCCAGACTCCGGTTATTACGTTGAGCGTTCAGGCACCAGTCAGTTTTGTTGTGTATCCAGACTCTGGTTATTACGTTGAGCGTCCAGGCTCCGGTCAGTTTCGTTGGGTATCCAGACTCCGGTTTTTTACGTTGAGCGTTCAGGTTCCGGTCAGTTTTGTTGGGTATCCAGACTCCGGTTATTACGTTGAGTGTTCAGGCTCCGGTCAATTTCGTTGGGTATCAAGACTCAGGTTATTACGTTGAGCGTTCAGGCTCTGATCAGTTTCGTTGGGTATCCAGACTCAGGTTATTACGTTGAGCATTCAGGCACCTGTCAGTTTCGTTGTGTATCCAGACTCCGGTTATTACGTTGAGCGATCAGGCTCCAGTCAATTTTTTGGGTATCTAGACTCCGATTTTTACGTTGCGGGTTCAGGCTCCGGTCAGTTTCGTTGGGTATCCAGACTCCAGTTATTACGTTGAGCGTTCAGGCTCCAGTCAGTTTCGTTGGGTATCTAGACTCCGGTTATTACGTTGAGTGTTCAGGCTCCGGTCAGTTTCTTTTGGTATCCAGACTCCGGTTATTACGTTGAGCGTTCAGGCTCCGGTCAGTTTCGTTGGGTATCTAGACTCCGGTTATTAAGTTGAGCGTTCAGGCTCCGGTCAGTTTCTTTTGGTATCCAGACTCCGGTTATTACGTTGAGCGTTCAGGCTCCGGTCAGTTTCGTTGGGTATCTAGACTCCGGTTATTAAGTTGAGCGTTCAGGCTCCGGTCAGTTTCTTTTGGTATCCAGACTCCGGTTATTACGTTGAGCGTTCAGGCTCCGGTCAGTTTCGTTGGGTATCCAGACTCTGGTTTTTACTTTGAGCGTTTAGGCTCCGGTCAGTTTTGTTGGGTATCCAGACTCCGGTTATTACGTTTAGCGTTCAGGCTCCGGTCAGTTTCTTTGGGTACCCAGACTCCGGTTATTACGTTGAGCGTTCAGGCTCCGGTCAGTTTCGTTTGGTATCCAGACTTTGGTTATTACGTTGAGCGTTCAGGCTCCGGTCAGTTTCGTTGGGTATCCAAACTCCGTTTATTACGTTGAACGTTCAGGCTCCGGTCAGTTTCGTTGGGTATCCAGACTCCGGTTATTACGTTGAGCATTCAGGCTCCGATCAGTTTCGTTGGGTATCCAGACTCTGGTTTTTACGTTGAGCGTTTAGGCTCCGGTCAGTTTTGTTGGGTATCCAGACTCCGGTTATTATGTTGAGGGTTCAGGCTCCGGTCAGTTTCGTTGGGTATCCAGACTCCGGTTCTTACTTTGAGTGTTCAGGCTCCGGTCAGTTTCGTTGGGTATCCAGACTCCGGTTATTACGTTGAGCGTTCAGGCACCAGTCAGTTTTGTTGTGTATCCAGACTCTAGTTATTACGTTGAGCGTCCAGGCTCCGGTCAGTTTCGTTGGGTATCCAGACTCCGGTTTTTTACGTTGAGCGTTCAGGTTCCGGTCAGTTTTGTTGGGTATCCAGACTCCGGTTATTACGTTGAGTGTTCAGGCTCCGGTCAATTTCGTTGGGTATCAAGACTCAGGTTATTACGTTGAGCGTTCAGGCTCTGATCAGTTTCGTTGGGTATCCAGACTCAGGTTATTACGTTGAGCATTCAGGCATCTGTCAGTTTCGTTGTGTATCCAGACTCCGGTTATTACGTTGAGCGATCAGGCTCCAGTCAGTTTTTTGGGTATCCAGACTCCGGTTTTTACGTTGAGGGTTCAGGCTCCGGTCAGTTTCGTTGGGTATCCAGACTCCGGTTATTACGTTGAGCGTTCAGGCTCCAGTCAGTTTCGTTGGGTATCCAGACTCCGGTTATTACGTTGAGTGTTCAGGCTCCGGTCAGTTTCTTTTGGTATCCAGACTCCGGTTATTACGTTGAGCGTTCAGGCTCCGGTCAGTTTCGTTGGGTATCTAGACTCCGGTTATTAAGTTGAACGTTCAGGCTCCGGTCAGTTTATTTTGGTATCCAGACTTCGGTTATTACGTTGAGCGTTTAGGCTCCGGTCAGTTTCGTTGGGTATCCAGACTCTGGTTTTTACGTTGAGCATTTAGGCTCCGGTCAGTTTTGTTGGGTATCCAGACTCCGGTTATTACGTTGAGCGTTCAGGCTCCGGTCAGTTTCTTTGGGTTTCCAGACTCCGGTTATTACGTTGAGCATTCAGGCTCCGGTCAGTTTCATTTGGTATCTAGACTTTGGTTATTACGTTGAGCGTTCAGGCTCCGGTCAGTTTCGTTGGGTACCCAAACTCCGTTTATTACGTTGAACGTTCAGGCTCCGGTCAGTTTCGTTGGGTATCCAGACTCCGGTTATTACGTTGAGCATTCAGGCTCCGGTCAATTTCGTTGTGTATCCAGACTCCGGTTATTACGTTGATCGTTCAGGCTCCAGTCAATTTCGTTGGGTATCCAGACTCCAGTTATTACGTAGAGCGTTCAGGCTCCGGTCAGTTTCGTTTGGTATCCAGACTTCGGTTATTACGTTGAGCGTTCATGCTCCGGTCAGTTTCGTTGGGTATCCAGACTCCGTTTATTACGTTAAACGTTCAGGCTCCGGTCAGTTTCGTTGGGTATCCAGACTCCGGTTATTACGTTGAGCATTCAAGCTCCGGTCAGTTTCGTTGGGTATCCAGACTCTGGTTTTTACTTTGAGCGTTTAGGCTCCGGTCAGTTTTGTTGGGTATCCAGACTCCGGTTATTACGTTGAGCGTTCAGGCTCCGGTCAGTTTCTTTGGGTATTCAGACTCCGGTTATTACGTTGAGCGTTCAGGCTCCGGTCAGTTTCGTTTGGTATCCAGACTTTGGTTATTACGTTGAGCGTTTAGGCTCCGGTCAGTTTCGTTGGGTATCCAAACTCCATTTATTACGTTGAACGTTCAGGCTCCGGTCAGTTTCGTTGGGTATCCAGACTCCGGTTATTACGTTGAGCATTCAGGCTCCGGTCAGTTTCGTTGGGTATCCAGACTCTGGTTTTTACGTTGAGCGTTTAGGCTCCGGTCAGTTTTGTTGGGTATCCAGACTCCGGTTATTATGTTGAGGGTTCAGGCTCCGGTCAGTTTCGTTGGGTATCCAGACTCCGGTTCTTACGTTGAGTGTTCAGGCTCCGATCAGTTTCGTTGGGTATCCAGACTCCGGTTATTACGTTGAGCATTCAGGCACCAGTCAGTTTCGTTGTGTATCCAGACTCTGGTTATTACGTTGAGCGTCCAGACTCCGGTCAGTTTCGTTGGGTATCCAGACTCCGGTTTTTTACGTTGAGCGTTCAGGTCCCGGTCAGTTTTGTTGGGTATCCAGACTCCTGTTATTATGTTGAGTGTTCAGGCTCCGGTCAGTTTCGTCGGGTATCAAGACTCAGGTTATTACGTTGAGCGTACAGGCTTTGATCAGTTTCGTTGGGTATCTAGACTCAGGTTATTACACTGAGCGTTCGGGCACCGGTCAGTTTCGTTGTGTATCCAGACTCCGTTTATTACGTTGAGCGTTCAGGCTCCAGTCATATTCGTTGGGTATCCAGACTCTGGTTTTTACATTGAGCGTTTAGGCTCCGGTCAGTTTTGTTGGGTATCCAGACTCCGGTTTTTACGTTGAGCGTTCAGACTCCGGTCAGTTTCGTTGGGTATACAGAATCCGGTTATTACGTTGGGCGTTCAGGCTCCGGTCAGTTTCGTTGGGTATCCAGACTCCGGTTATTACGTTGAGCGTTCAGGCTCCGGTCAGTTTCTTTGGTATCTAGACTCCGGTTATTACGTGGAGCGTTCAGGCTCCGGTCAGTTTCGTTGGGTATCCAGACTCCGGTTATTACGTTGATCGTTCAGGCTCCAGTCAATTTCGTTGGGTATCCAGACTCCGGTTATTACGTAGAGCGTTCAGGCCCCGGTCAGTTTCGTTTGATATTCAGACTTCGGTGATTACGTTGAGCGTTCAGGCTCCGGTCAGTTTCGTTGGGTATCCAGACTCCGTTTATTACGTTGAACATTCAGGCTCCGGTCAGTTTCGTTGGGTATCCCGACTCCGGTTATTACGTTGAGCATTCAGGCTCCGGTCAGTTTCGTTGGGTATTCAGACTCTGGTTTTTACGTTGAGCGTTTAGGCTCCGGTCAGTTTTGTTCGTTATCCAGACTCCGGTTATTATGTTGAGGGTTCAGGCTCCGGTCAGTTTTGTTGGGTATCCAGACTCTGGTTATTACATAGAGCGTTCAGGCTCCGATCAGTTTCGTTTGGTATCCAGACTTCGGTTATTACGTTGAGCGTTCAGGCTCCGGTCAGTTTCGTTGGGAATCCAGACTCCGTTTATTACGTTGAACGTTCAGGCTCCGGTCAGTTTCGTTGGGTATCCAGACTCCGGTTATTACGTTGAGCATTCAGGCTCTGGTCAGTTTCGTTGGGTATCCAGACTCTGGTTTTTACGTTGAGCGTTTAGACTCCGGTCAGTTTTGTTGGGTATCCAGACTCCGGTTATTACGTTGAGCGTTCAGGCTCCGGTCAATTTCTTTGGGTATCCAGACTCCGGTTATTACGTTGAGCGTTCAGGCTCCGGTCAGTTTCGTTTGGTATCTAGACTTTGGTTGTTACGTTGAGCGTTCAGGCTCCGGTCAGTTTCGTTGGGTATCCAAACTCTGTTTATTACGTTGAACGTTCAGGCTCCGGTCAGTTTCGTTGGGTATCCAGACTCCGGTTATTTCGTTGAGCGTTCAGGCTCCGGTCAATTTCGTTGTGTATCCAGACTCCGGTTATTACGTTGATCATTCAGGCTCCAGTCAATTTTGTTGGGTATCCAGACTCCGGTTATTACGTAGAGCGTTCAGGCCCCGGTCAGTTTCGTTTGGTATCCAGATTTCGGTTATTACGTTGAGCGTTCAGGCTCCGATCAGTTTCGTTTGATATCCAGACTTCGGTGATTACGTTGATCATTCAGGCTCCGGTCAATTTCGTTGTGTATCCAGCCTCCGGTTATTACGTTGATCATTCAGGCTCCAGTCAATTTCGCTGGGTATCCAGACTCCGGTTATTACGTAGAGCGTTCAGGCTCCGGTCTGTTTCGTTTGGTATCCAGACTCCGTTTATTACGTTGAACGTTCAGGCTCCGACCAGTTTCGTTGGGTATCCAGACTCCGGTTATTACGTTGAACGTTCAGGCTCCGGTCAGTTTCGTTGGGTATCCAGACTCCTGTTTTTTACGTTGAGCATTCAGGTTCCGGTCAGTTTTGTTGGGTATCCAGACTCCTGTTATGACGTTGAGTGTTCAGGCTCCGGTCAGTTTCGTCAAGTATCAAGACTCAGCATATTAAGTTGAGCGTTCAGGCTCTAATCAATTTCGTTGGGTATCCAGACTCAGGTTATTACGTTGAGCGTTCAGGCTCCAGTCAGATTCGTTGGGTATCCAGACTCTGGTTTTTACGTTAAGCGTTTAGGCTCCGGTCAGTTTTGTTGGGTATCCAGACTCCGGTTTTTACGTTGAGCGTTCAGGCTCCGGTCAGTTTCGTTGGGTATCCAGACTCCGGTTATTACGTTGAGCGTTCAGGCTCCGGTCAGTTTCGTTGGGTATCCAGACTCCGGTTATTACGTTGAGCGTTCAGGCTCCGGTCAGTTTCTTTGGGTATCTAGACTCCGGTTATTACGTTGACCGTTCAGGCTCCGGTAAGTTTCGTTGGGTATCCAGACTCCGGTTATTTCGTTGAGCGTTCTGGCTCCGGTCAATTTCGTTGTGTATCCAGATTCCGGTTATTACGTGGATCATTCAGGCTCCAGTAAATTTTGTTGGGTATCCAGACTCCGGTTATTACGTAGAACGTTCAGGCTCCGGTCAGTTTCGTTTGGTATCCACACTTCGGTTATTACGTTGAGCGTTCAGGCTCCGGTCAGTTTCGTTTGATATGCAGACTTCGGTGATTACGTTGAGCGTTCAGGCTCCGGTCAGTTTCGTTGGGTATCCAGACTCCGTTTATTACGTTGAACATTCAGACTCCGGTCAGTTTCGTTGGGTATCCAGACTCCGGTTATTACGTTGAGCATTCAGGCTCCGGTCAGTTTCGTTGGGTGTTCAGACTCTGGTTTTTACGTTGAGCGTTTAGGCTTCGGTCAGTTTTGTTCGGTATCCAGACTCCGGTTATTATGTTGAGGGTTCAGGCTCCGGTCAGTTTTGTTGGGTATCTAGACTCTGGTTATTACGTTGATCGTTCAGGCTCCAGTCAATTTCGCTGGGTATCAAGACTCCGGTTATGACGTAGAGCGTTCAGGCTCCGGTCAGTTTCGTTTGGTATCCAGACTCCGGTTATTACGTTGAGCGTTCAGGCTCCGGTCAGTTTCGTTGGGTATCCAGACTCCGTTTATTACGTTGAACGTTCAGGCTCCGGTCAGTTTCGTTGGGTATCCAGACTCCGGTTATTACGTTGAGCATTCAGACTCCGGTCAGTTTCGTTGGGTATCCAGACTCTGGTTTTTACGTTGAGCGTTTAGACTCCGGTCAGTTTTGTTGGGTATCTAGACTCCGGTTATTACGTTGAGCATTCAGGCTCCGGTCAATTTCTTTGGTATCCAGACTCCGTTTATTACGTTGAACGTTCAGGCTCCGGCCAGTTTCATTGGGTATCCAGACTCCGGTTATTACGTTGAGCGTTCAGGCTCCGGTCAGTTTCGTTTGGTATCCAGACTTTGGTTATTACGTTGAGCGTTCAGGCTCCGGTCAGTTTCGTTGGGTATCCAAACTCCGTTTATTACGTTGAACGTTCAGGCTCCGGTCAGTTTCGTTGGGTATCCAGACTCCGGTTATTACGTTGAGCATTCAGGCTCCGGTCAATTTCGTTGTGTATCCAGACTCCGGTTATTACATTGATCGTTCAGGCTCCAGTCAATTTCGCTGGGTATCCAGACTCCGGTTATTACGTAGAGCGTTCAGGCTCCGGTCAGTTTCGTTTGGTATCCAGACTGCGTTTATTACGTTGAACGTTCAGGCTCCGGCCAGTTTCGTTGGGTATCCAGACTCCGGTTATTACGTTGAACGTTCAGGCTCCGGTTAGTTTCGTTGGGTATCCAGACTCCGGTTATTTTGTTGAGCGTTCAGGCTCCGGTCAATTTCGTTGTGTATCCAGACTCCGGTTATTACGTTGATCGTTCAGGCTCCAGTCAATTTCGCTGGGTATCCAGACTCCGGTTATGACGTAGAGCGTTCAGGCTCTGGTCAGTTTCGTTTGGTATCCAGACTTCGGTTATTACGTTGAGCGTTCAGGCTCCGGTCAGTTTCGTTGGGTATCCAGACTCCGTTTATTACGTTGAACGTTCAGGCTCCGGTCAGATTCGTTGGGTATCCAGACTCCGGTTATTACGTTGAGCATTCAGACTCCGGTCAGTTTCGTTGGGTATCCAGACTCTGGTTTTTACGTTGAGCGTTTAGACTCCGGTCAGTTTTGTTGGGTATCCAGACTCCGGTTATTACGTTGAGCGTTCAGGCTCCGGTCAATTTCTTTGGGTATCCAGACTCCGGTTATTACGTTGAGCGTTCAGGCTCCGGTCAGTTTCGATTGGTATCCAGACTTTGGTTATTACGTTGAGCGTTCAGGCTCCGGTCAGTTTCGTTGGGTATCCAAACTCCGTTTATTACGTTGAACGTTCAGGCTCCGGTCAGTTTCGTTGGGTATCCAGACTCCGGTTATTACGTTGAGCATTCAGGCTCCGGTCAATTTCATTGTGTATCCAGACTCCGGTTATTACGTTGATCGTTCAGGCTCCAGTCAATTTCGCTGGGTATCCAGACTCCGGTTATTACGTAGAGCGTTCAGGCTCCGGTCAGTTTCGTTTGGTATCCAGACTCCGTTTATTACGTTGAACGTTCAGGCTCCGGCCAGTTTCGTTGGGTATCCAGACTCCGGTTATTACGTTGAACGTTCAGGCTCCGGTTAGTTTCGTTGGGTATCCAGACTCCGGTTTTTTACGTTGAACGTTCAGGCACCTGTCAGTTTCGTAGTGTATCCAGACTCCGGTTATTACGTTGAGCGTTCAGGCTCCAGTCAGTTTTGTTGGGTATCCAGACTCCAGTTTTTACGTTGAGGGTTCAGGCTCCGGTCAGTTTCGTTGGGTATCCAGACTCCGGTTCTTACGTTGAGCGTTCAGGCTCCAGTACGTTTCGTTGGGTATCCAGACTCCGGTTATTACGTTGATCTTTCAGGCTCCAGTCAGTTTCTTTGGGTATCCAGAATCCGGTTATTACGTTGAGCATTCAGGCTCCGGTCAGTTTCGTTGGGTATCCAGACTCCGGTTATTAAGTTGAGCGTTCAGGCTCCGGTCAGTTTCTTTTGGTATCCAGACTCCGGTTATTACGTTGAGCATTCAGGCTCCGGTCAGTTTCGTTGGGTATCCAGACTCCGGTTATTATGTCGAGGGTTCAGGCTCCGGTCAGTTTTGTTGGGTATCCAGACTCTGGTTATTACGTTGAGTGTTCAGGCTCCGGTCAGTTTCGTTGGGTATCCAGACTCAGGTTATTACGTTGAGCGTTCAGGCTCCGGTCAGTTTCTTTGGGTATCCAGACTCCGGTTATTACGTTGAGCGTTCAGGCTCCGGTCAGTTTCGTTGTGTATCCAGACTCCGGTTATTACGTTGAGCGTTCAGGCTCCGGTCAGTTTCGTTGGGTATCCAGACTCCGGTTTTTTACGTTGAGCGTTCAGGTTTCGGTCAGTTTTGTTGGGTATCCAGACTCCGGTTATTACGTTGAGCGTTCAGGCTCCGGTCAGTTTCGGTTGGTATCAAGACTCAGGTTATTACGTTGAGCGTTCAGGCTCTGATCAGTTTCGTTGGGTATCCAGACTCAGGTTATTACGTTGAGCGTTCAGGCACCTGTCAGTTTCGTTGTGTATCCAGACTCCGGTTATTACGTTGAGCGTTCAGGCTCCAGTCAGTTTTGTTGGGTATCCAGACTCCGGTTTTTACGTTGAGGGTTCAGGCTCCGGTCAGTTTTGTTGGGTATCCAGACTCCGGTTCTTACGTTGAGCGTTCAGGCTCCAGTACGTTTCGTTGGGTATCCAGACTCCGGTTATTACGTTGATCGTTCAGGCTCCAGTCAGTTTCTTTGGGTATCCAGACTCCGGTTATTACGTTGAGCATTCAGGCTCCGGTCAGTTTCGTTGGGTATCCAGACTCCGGTTATTAAGTTGAGCGTTCTGGCTCCTGTTAGTTTCTTTTGGTATCCAGACTCCGGTTATTACGTTGAGCATTCAGGCTCCGGTCAGTTTCGTTGGGTATCCAGACTCCGGTTATTACGTTGAGCATTCAGGCTCCGGTCAATTTCGTTGTGTATCCAGACTCCGGTTATTACGTTGATCGTTCAGGCTCCAGTCAATTTCGCTGGGTATCCAGACTCCGGTTATGACGTAGAGCGTTCAGGCTCCGGTCAGTTTCGTTTGGTATCCAGACTTCGGTTATTACGTTGAGCGTTCAGGCTCCGGTCAGTTTCGTTGGGTATCCAGACTCCGTTTATTACGTTGAACGTTCAGGCTCCGGTCAGTTTCGTTTGGTATCTAGACATCGGTTATTACGTTGAGCATTCAGACTCCGGTCAATTTCGTTGGGTATCCAGACTCTGGTTTTTACGTTGAGCGTTTAGACTCCGGTCAGTTTTGTTGGGTATCCAGACTCCGGTTATTACGTTGAGCGTTCAGGCTCCGTTCAATTTCTTTGGGTATCCAGACTCCGGTTATTACGTTGAGCGTTCAGGCTCCGGTCAGTTTCGTTTGGTATCCAGACTTTGGTTATTACGTTGAGCGTTCAGGCTCCGGTCAGTTTCGTTGGGTATCCAAACTCCGTTTATTACGTTGAACGTTCAGGCTCCGGTCAGTTTCGTTGGGTATCCAGACTCCGGTTATTACGTTGAGCATTCAGGCTCCGGTCAATTTCGTTGTGTATCCAGACTCCGGTTATTACGTTGATCGTTCAGGCTCCAGTCAATTTCGCTGGGTATCCAGACTCCGGTTATTACGTAGAGCGTTCAGGCTCCGGTCAGTTTCGTTTGGTATCCAGACTCCGTTTATTACGTTGAACGTTCAGGCTCCGGCCAGTTTCGTTGGGTATCCAGACTCCGGTTATTACGTTGAACGTTCAGGCTCCGGTTAGTTTCGTTGGGTATCCAGACTCCGGTTTTTTACGTTGAGCGTTCAGGTTCCGGTCAGTTTTGTTGGGTATCCAGACTCCTGTTATTACGTTGAGTGTTCAGGCTCCGGTCAGTTTCGTCAAGTATCAAGACTCGGCATATTACGTTGAGCGTTCAGGCTCTGATCAGTTTCGTTAGGTATCCAGACTCTGGTTATTACATTGAGTGTTCAGGCTCCGGTCAGTTTCGTTGGGTATCCAGACTCAGGTTATTACGTTGAGCGTTCAGGCTCCGGTCAGTTTCTTTGGGTATCCAGACTCCGTTTTTTTACGTTGAACGTTCAGGCACCTGTCAGTTTCGTAGTGTATCCAGACTCCGGTTATTACGTTGAGCGTTCAGGCTCCAGTCAGTTTTGTTGGGTATCCAGACTCCGGTTTTTACGTTGAGGGTTCAGGCTCCGGTCAGTTTCGTTGGGTATCCAGACTCCGGTTCTTACGTTGAGCGTTCAGGCTCCAGTACGTTTCGTTGGGTATCCAGACTCCGGTTATTACGTTGATCTTTCAGGCTCCAGTCAGTTTCTTTGGGTATCCAGAATCCGGTTATTACGTTGAGCATTCAGGCTCCGGTCAGTTTCGTTGGGTATCCAGACTCCGGTTATTAAGTTGAGCGTTCAGGCTCCGGTCAGTTTCTTTTGGTATCCAGACTCCGGTTATTACGTTGAGCATTCAGGCTCCGGTCAGTTTCGTTGGGTATCCAGACTCCGGTTATTATGTCGAGGGTTCAGGCTCCGGTCAGTTTTGTTGGGTATCCAGACTCTGGTTATTACGTTGAGTGTTCAGGCTCCGGTCAGTTTCGTTGGGTATCCAGACTCAGGTTATTACGTTGAGCGTTCAGGCTCCGGTCAGTTTCTTTGGGTATCCAGACTCCGGTTATTACGTTGAGCGTTCAGGCTCCGGTCAGTTTCGTTGTGTATCCAGACTCCGGTTATTACGTTGAGCGTTCAGGCTCCGGTCAGTTTCGTTGGGTATCCAGACTCCGGTTTTTTACGTTGAGCGTTCAGGTTTCGGTCAGTTTTGTTGGGTATCCAGACTCCGGTTATTACGTTGAGCGTTCAGGCTCCGGTCAGTTTCGGTTGGTATCAAGACTCAGGTTATTACGTTGAGCGTTCAGGCTCTGATCAGTTTCGTTGGGTATCCAGACTCAGGTTTTTTACGTTGAGCGTTCAGGTTCCGGTCAGTTTTGTTGGGTATCCAGACTCCTGTTATTACGTTGAGTGTTCAGGCTCCGGTCAGTTTCGTCAAGTATCAAGACTCGGCATATTACGTTGAGCGTTCAGGCTCTGATCAGTTTCGTTAGGTATCCAGACTCTGGTTATTACATTGAACGTTCAGGCTCCGGCCAGTTTCGTTGGGTATCCAGACTCCGGTTATTACGTTGAACGTTCAGGCTCCGGTTAGTTTCGTTGGGTATCCAGACTCCGGTTTTTTACGTTGAACGTTCAGGCACCTGTCAGTTTCGTAGTGTATCCAGACTCCGGTTATTACGTTGAGCGTTCAGGCTCCAGTCAGTTTTGTTGGGTATCCAGACTCCGGTTTTTACGTTGAGGGTTCAGGCTCCGGTCAGTTTCGTTGGGTATCCAGACTCCGGTTCTTACGTTGAGCGTTCAGGCTCCAGTACGTTTCGTTGGGTATCCAGACTCCGGTTATTACGTTGATCTTTCAGGCTCCAGTCAGTTTCTTTGGGTATCCAGAATCCGGTTATTACGTTGAGCATTCAGGCTCCGGTCAGTTTCGTTGGGTATCCAGACTCCGGTTATTAAGTTGAGCGTTCAGGCTCCGGTCAGTTTCTTTTGGTATCCAGACTCCGGTTATTACGTTGAGCATTCAGGCTCCGGTCAGTTTCGTTGGGTATCCAGACTCCGGTTATTATGTCGAGGGTTCAGGCTCCGGTCAGTTTTGTTGGGTATCCAGACTCTGGTTATTACGTTGAGTGTTCAGGCTCCGGTCAGTTTCGTTGGGTATCCAGACTCAGGTTATTACGTTGAGCGTTCAGGCTCCGGTCAGTTTCTTTGGGTATCCAGACTCCGGTTATTACGTTGAGCGTTCAGGCTCCGGTCAGTTTCGTTGTGTATCCAGACTCCGGTTATTACGTTGAGCGTTCAGGCTCCGGTCAGTTTCGTTGGGTATCCAGACTCCGGTTTTTTACGTTGAGCGTTCAGGTTTCGGTCAGTTTTGTTGGGTATCCAGACTCCGGTTATTACGTTGAGCGTTCAGGCTCCGGTCAGTTTCGGTTGGTATCAAGACTCAGGTTATTACGTTGAGCGTTCAGGCTCTGATCAGTTTCGTTGGGTATCCAGACTCAGGTTATTACGTTGAGCGTTCAGGCACCTGTCAGTTTCGTTGTGTATCCAGACTCCGGTTATTACGTTGAGCGTTCAGGCTCCAGTCAGTTTTGTTGGGTATCCAGACTCCGGTTTTTACGTTGAGGGTTCAGGCTCCGGTCAGTTTTGTTGGGTATCCAGACTCCGGTTCTTACGTTGAGCGTTCAGGCTCCAGTACGTTTCGTTGGGTATCCAGACTCCGGTTATTACGTTGATCGTTCAGGCTCCAGTCAGTTTCTTTGGGTATCCAGACTCCGGTTATTACGTTGAGCATTCAGGCTCCGGTCAGTTTCGTTGGGTATCCAGACTCCGGTTATTAAGTTGAGCGTTCTGGCTCCTGTTAGTTTCTTTTGGTATCCAGACTCCGGTTATTACGTTGAGCATTCAGGCTCCGGTCAGTTTCGTTGGGTATCCAGACTCCGGTTATTACGTTGAGCGTTCAGGCTCTGGTCAGTTTCTTTGGGTATCCAGACTCCGTTTTTTTACGTTGAACGTTCAGGCACCTGTCAGTTTCGTAGTGTATCCAGACTCCGGTTATTACGTTGAGCGTTCAGGCTCCAGTCAGTTTTGTTGGGTATCCAGACTCCGGTTTTTACGTTGAGGGTTCAGGCTCCGGTCAGTTTCGTTGGGTATCCAGACTCCGGTTCTTACGTTGAGCGTTCAGGCTCCAGTACGTTTCGTTGGGTATCCAGACTCCGGTTATTACGTTGATCTTTCAGGCTCCAGTCAGTTTCTTTGGGTATCCAGAATCCGGTTATTACGTTGAGCATTCAGGCTCCGGTCAGTTTCGTTGGGTATCCAGACTCCGGTTATTAAGTTGAGCGTTCAGGCTCCGGTCAGTTTCTTTTGGTATCCAGACTCCGGTTATTACGTTGAGCATTCAGGCTCCGGTCAGTTTCGTTGGGTATCCAGACTCCGGTTATTATGTCGAGGGTTCAGGCTCCGGTCAGTTTTGTTGGGTATCCAGACTCTGGTTATTACGTTGAGTGTTCAGGCTCCGGTCAGTTTCGTTGGGTATCCAGACTCAGGTTATTACGTTGAGCGTTCAGGCTCCGGTCAGTTTCTTTGGGTATCCAGACTCCGGTTATTACGTTGAGCGTTCAGGCTCCGGTCAGTTTCGTTGTGTATCCAGACTCCGGTTATTACGTTGAGCGTTCAGGCTCCGGTCAGTTTCGTTGGGTATCCAGACTCCGGTTTTTTACGTTGAGCGTTCAGGTTTCGGTCAGTTTTGTTGGGTATCCAGACTCCGGTTATTACGTTGAGCGTTCAGGCTCCGGTCAGTTTCGGTTGGTATCAAGACTCAGGTTATTACGTTGAGCGTTCAGGCTCTGATCAGTTTCGTTGGGTATCCAGACTCAGGTTTTTTACGTTGAGCGTTCAGGTTCCGGTCAGTTTTGTTGGGTATCCAGACTCCTGTTATTACGTTGAGTGTTCAGGCTCCGGTCAGTTTCGTCAAGTATCAAGACTCGGCATATTACGTTGAGCGTTCAGGCTCTGATCAGTTTCGTTAGGTATCCAGACTCTGGTTATTACATTGAACGTTCAGGCTCCGGCCAGTTTCGTTGGGTATCCAGACTCCGGTTATTACGTTGAACGTTCAGGCTCCGGTTAGTTTCGTTGGGTATCCAGACTCCGGTTTTTTACGTTGAACGTTCAGGCACCTGTCAGTTTCGTAGTGTATCCAGACTCCGGTTATTACGTTGAGCGTTCAGGCTCCAGTCAGTTTTGTTGGGTATCCAGACTCCGGTTTTTACGTTGAGGGTTCAGGCTCCGGTCAGTTTCGTTGGGTATCCAGACTCCGGTTCTTACGTTGAGCGTTCAGGCTCCAGTACGTTTCGTTGGGTATCCAGACTCCGGTTATTACGTTGATCTTTCAGGCTCCAGTCAGTTTCTTTGGGTATCCAGAATCCGGTTATTACGTTGAGCATTCAGGCTCCGGTCAGTTTCGTTGGGTATCCAGACTCCGGTTATTAAGTTGAGCGTTCAGGCTCCGGTCAGTTTCTTTTGGTATCCAGACTCCGGTTATTACGTTGAGCATTCAGGCTCCGGTCAGTTTCGTTGGGTATCCAGACTCCGGTTATTATGTCGAGGGTTCAGGCTCCGGTCAGTTTTGTTGGGTATCCAGACTCTGGTTATTACGTTGAGTGTTCAGGCTCCGGTCAGTTTCGTTGGGTATCCAGACTCAGGTTATTACGTTGAGCGTTCAGGCTCCGGTCAGTTTCTTTGGGTATCCAGACTCCGGTTATTACGTTGAGCGTTCAGGCTCCGGTCAGTTTCGTTGTGTATCCAGACTCCGGTTATTACGTTGAGCGTTCAGGCTCCGGTCAGTTTCGTTGGGTATCCAGACTCCGGTTTTTTACGTTGAGCGTTCAGGTTTCGGTCAGTTTTGTTGGGTATCCAGACTCCGGTTATTACGTTGAGCGTTCAGGCTCCGGTCAGTTTCGGTTGGTATCAAGACTCAGGTTATTACGTTGAGCGTTCAGGCTCTGATCAGTTTCGTTGGGTATCCAGACTCAGGTTATTACGTTGAGCGTTCAGGCACCTGTCAGTTTCGTTGTGTATCCAGACTCCGGTTATTACGTTGAGCGTTCAGGCTCCAGTCAGTTTTGTTGGGTATCCAGACTCCGGTTTTTACGTTGAGGGTTCAGGCTCCGGTCAGTTTTGTTGGGTATCCAGACTCCGGTTCTTACGTTGAGCGTTCAGGCTCCAGTACGTTTCGTTGGGTATCCAGACTCCGGTTATTACGTTGATCGTTCAGGCTCCAGTCAGTTTCTTTGGGTATCCAGACTACGGTTATTACGTTGAGCATTCAGGCTCCGGTCAGTTTCGTTGGGTATCCAGACTCCGGTTATTAAGTTGAGCGTTCTGGCTCCTGTTAGTTTCTTTTGGTATCCAGACTCCGGTTATTACGTTGAGCATTCAGGCTCCGGTCAGTTTCGTTGGGTATCCAGACTCCGGTTATTACGTTGAGCATTCAGGCTCCGGTCAATTTCGTTGTGTATCCAGACTCCGGTTATTACGTTGATCGTTCAGGCTCCAGTCAATTTCGCTGGGTATCCAGACTCCGGTTATGACGTAGAGCGTTCAGGCTCCGGTCAGTTTCGTTTGGTATCCAGACTTCGGTTATTACGTTGAGCGTTCAGGCTCCGGTCAGTTTCGTTGGGTATCCAGACTCCGTTTATTACGTTGAACGTTCAGGCTCCGGTCAGTTTCGTTTGGTATCTAGACATCGGTTATTACGTTGAGCATTCAGACTCCGGTCAATTTCGTTGGGTATCCAGACTCTGGTTTTTACGTTGAGCGTTTAGACTCCGGTCAGTTTTGTTGGGTATCCAGACTCCGGTTATTACGTTGAGCGTTCAGGCTCCGTTCAATTTCTTTGGGTATCCAGACTCCGGTTATTACGTTGAGCGTTCAGGCTCCGGTCAGTTTCGTTTGGTATCCAGACTTTGGTTATTACGTTGAGCGTTCAGGCTCCGGTCAGTTTCGTTGGGTATCCAAACTCCGTTTATTACGTTGAACGTTCAGGCTCCGGTCAGTTTCGTTGGGTATCCAGACTCCGGTTATTACGTTGAGCATTCAGGCTCCGGTCAATTTCGTTGTGTATCCAGACTCCGGTTATTACGTTGATCGTTCAGGCTCCAGTCAATTTCGCTGGGTATCCAGACTCCGGTTATTACGTAGAGCGTTCAGGCTCCGGTCAGTTTCGTTTGGTATCCAGACTCCGTTTATTACGTTGAACGTTCAGGCTCCGGCCAGTTTCGTTGGGTATCCAGACTCCGGTTATTACGTTGAACGTTCAGGCTCCGGTTAGTTTCGTTGGGTATCCAGACTCCGGTTTTTTACGTTGAGCGTTCAGGTTCCGGTCAGTTTTGTTGGGTATCCAGACTCCTGTTATTACGTTGAGTGTTCAGGCTCCGGTCAGTTTCGTCAAGTATCAAGACTCGGCATATTACGTTGAGCGTTCAGGCTCTGATCAGTTTCGTTAGGTATCCAGACTCTGGTTATTACATTGAGTGTTCAGGCTCCGGTCAGTTTCGTTGGGTATCCAGACTCAGGTTATTACGTTGAGCGTTCAGGCTCCGGTCAGTTTCTTTGGGTATCCAGACTCCGGTTATTACGTTGAGCGTTCAGGCACCGGTCAGTTTCGTTGTGTATCCAGACTCCGGTTATTACGTTGAGCGTTCAGGCTCCGATCAGTTTCGTTGGGTATCCAGACTCCGGTTTTTTACGTTGAGCGTTCAGGTTCCGGTCAGTTTTGTTGGGTATCCAGACTCCTGTTATTACGTTGAGTGTTCAGGCTCTGGTCAGTTTCGTCAAGTATCAAGACTCAGCATATTACGTTGAGCGTTCAGGCTCTGATTAGTTTCGTTGGGTATCCAGACTCAGGTTATTACGTTGAGCGTTCAGGCACCGGTCAGTTTCGTTGTGTATCCAGACTCCGGTTATTACGTTGAGCGTTCAGGCTCAAGTCAGATTCGTTGGGTATCCAGACTCTGGTTTTTATGTTGAGCGTTTAGGCTCCGGTCAGTTTTGTTGGGTATCCAGACTCCGGTTTTTACGTTGAGCGTTCAGGCTCCGGTCAGTTTCGTTGGGTATCCAGACTCCGGTTATTACGTTGAGCGTTCAGGCTCCGGTCAGTTTCTTTGGGTATCTAGACTCCGGTTATTACGTTGAGCGTTCAGGCTCCGGTCAGTTTCGTTGGGTATCCAGACTCCGGTTATTTCGTTGAGCGTTCAGGCTCCGGTAAATTTCGTTGTGTATCCAGACTCCGGTTATTACGTTGATCATTCAGGCTCCAGTCAATTTTGTTGGGTATCCAGACTCCGGTTATTACGTAGAGCGTTCAGGCTCCGGTCAGTTTCGTTTGGTATCCAGACTTCGGTTATTACGTTGAGCGTTCAGGCTCCGGTCAGTTTCGTTTGATATCCAGACTTCGGTGATTACGTTGAGCGTTCAGGCTCCGGTCAGTTTCGTTGGGTATCCAGACTCCGTTTATTACGTTGAACATTCAGGCTCCGGTCAGTTTTGTTGGGTATCCAGACTCCGGTTATTACGTTGAGCATTCAGGCTCCGGTCAGTTTCGTTGGGTGTTCAGACTCTGGTTTTTACGTTGAGCGTTTAGGCTCCGGTCAGTTTTGTTCGGTATCCAGACTCCGGTTATTATGTTGAGGGTTCAGGCTCCGGTCAGTTTTGTTGGGTATCCAGACTCTGGTTATTACGTTGAGTGTTCAGGCTCCGGTCAGTTTCGTTGGGTATCCAGACTCAGGTTATTACGTTGAGCGTTCAGGCTCCGGTCAGTTTCTTTGGGTATCCAGACTCCGGTTATTACATTGAGCGTTCAGGCACCGGTCAATTTCGTTGTGTATCCAGACTCCGGTTATTACGTTGAGCGTTCAGGCTCCGGTCAGTTTCGTTGGGTATCCAGACTCCGGTTTTTTACGTTGAGCGTTTAGGTTCCGGTCAGTTTTGTTGGGTATCCAGACTCCGGTTATTACGTTGAGTGTTCAGGCTCCGGTCAGTTTCGTTGGGTATCAAGACTCAGGTTATTACGTTGAGCGTTCAGGCTCTGATCAGTTTCGTTGGGTATCCAGACTCAGGTTATTACGTTGAGCGTTCAGGCACCTGTCAGTTTCGTTGTGTATCCAGACTCTGGTTATCACGTTGAGCGTTCAGGCTCCAGTCAGTTTTGTTGGGTATCCAGACTCCGGTTTTTACGTTGAGGGTTCAGGCTCCGGTCAGTTTCGTTGGGTATCCAGACTCCGGTTCTTACGTTGAGCGTTCAGGCTCCAGTACGTTTCGTTGGGTATCCAGACTCCGGTTATTACGTTGAGCGTTCAGGCTTTGGTCAGTTTCGTTGGGTATCCAGACTCCGGTTATTACGTTGAGCGTTCAGGCTCCGGTCAGTTTTGTTGGGTATCCAGACTCCGGTTATTAAGTTGAGCGTTCAGGCTCCGGTCAGTTTCTTTTGGTATCCAGACTCCGGTTATTACGTTGAGCGTTCAGGCTCCGGTCAGTTTCGTTGGGTATCCAGACTCCGGTTATTTTGTTGAGCGTTCAGGCTCCGGTCAATTTCGTTGTGTATCCAGACTCCGGTTATTACGTTGATCGTTCAGGCTCCAGTCAATTTCGCTGGGTATCCAGACTCCGGTTATGACGTAGAGCGTTCAGGCTCCGGTCAGTTTCGTTTGGTATCCAGACTTCGATTATTACGTTGAGCGTTCAGGCCTCGGTCAGTTTCGTTGGGTATCCAGACTCCGTTTATTACGTTGAACGTTCAGGCTCCGGTCAGTTTCGTTGGGTATCCAGACTCCGGTTATTACTTTGAGCATTCAGGCTCCGGTCAGTTTCGTTGGGTATCCAGACTCTGGTTTTTACGTTGAGCGTTTAGACTCCGGTCAGTTTTGTTGGGTATCCAGACTCCGGTTATTACGTTGAGCGTTCAGGCTCTGGTCAATTTCTTTGGGTATCCAGACTCCGGTTATTACGTTGAGCGTTCAGGCTCCGGTCAGTTTCGTTTGGTATCCAGACTTTGGTTATTACGTTGAGCGTTCACGGACCGGTCAGTTTCGTTGGGTATCCAAACTCCGTTTATTACGTTGAACGTTCAGGCTCCGGTCAGTTTCGTTGGGTATCCAGACTCCGGTTATTACGTTGAGCATTCAGGCTCTGGTCAATTTCGTTGTGTATCCAGACTCCGGTTATTACGTTGATCATTCAGGCTCCAGTCAATTTCGCTGGGTATCCAAACTCCGGTTATTACTTAGAGCGTTCAGGCTCCGGTCAGTTTTGTTTGGTATCCAGACTCCGTTTATTACGTTGAACGTTCTGGCCCCGGCCAGTTTCGTTGGGTATCCAGACTCCGGTTATTACGTTGAACGTTCAGGCTCCGGTCAGTTTCGTTGGGTATCCAGACTCCGGTTTTTTACGTTGAGCGTTCAGGTTCCGGTCAGTTTTGTTGGGTATCCAGACTCCTGTTATTACGTTGAGTGTTCAGGCTCCTGTCAATTTCGTCAAGTATCAAGACTCAGCATATTACGTTGAGCGTTTAGGCTCCGGTCAGTTTTGTTCGGTATCCAGACTCCGGTTATTATGTTGAGGGTTCAGGCTCCGATCAGTTTTGTTGGGTATCCAGACTCTGGTTATTACGTTGAGTATTCAGGCTCCGGTCAGTTTCGTTGGGTATCCAGACTCAGGTTATTACGTTGAGCGTTCAGGCTCCGGTCAGTTTCGTTGGGTATCCAGACTCCGGTTATTACGTTGAGCGTTCAGGCTCCGGTCAGTTTCGTTGGGTATCCAGACTCCGGTTATTTCGTTGAGCGTTCAGGCTCCGGTCAATTTCGTTGTGTATCCAGACTCTGGTTATTACGTTGATCATTCAGGCTCCAGTCAATTTTGTTGGGTATCCAGACTCCGGTTATTACGTAGAGCGTTCAGGCTCCGGTCAGTTTCGTTTGGTATCCAGACTTCGGTTATTACGTTGAGCGTTCAGGCTCCGGTCAGTTTCGTTTGATATCCAGACTTCGGTGATTACGTTGAGCGTTCAGGCTCCGGTCAGTTTCGTTGGGTATCCAAACTCCGTTTATTACGTTGAACATTCAGGCTCCGGTCAGTTTTGTTGGGTATCCAGACTCCGGTTATTACGTTGAGCATTCAGGCTCCGGTCAGTTTCGTTGGGTGTTCAGACTCTGGTTTTTACGTTGAGCGTTTAGGCTCCGGTCAGTTTTGTTCGGTATCCAGACTCCGGTTATTATGTTGAGGGTTCAGGCTCCGATCAGTTTTGTTGGGTATCCAGACTCTGGTTATTACGTTGAGTGTTCAGGCTCCGGTCAGTTTCGTTGGGTATCCAGACTCAGGTTATTACGTTGAGCGTTCAGGCTCCGGTCAGTTTCTTTGGGTATCCAGACTCCGGTTATTACGTTGAGCGTTCAGGCACCGGTCAGTTTCGTTGTGTATCCAGACTCCGTTTATTACGTTGAGCGTTCAGGCTCCGGTCAGTTTCGTTGGGTATCCAGACTCCGGTTTTTTACGTTGAGCGTTCAGGTTCCGGTCAGTTTTGTTGGGTATCTAGACTACGGTTATTACGCTGAGTGTTCAGGCTCCGGTCAGTTTCATTGGGTATCAAGACTCAGGTTATTACGTTGAGCGTTCAGCCTCTGATCAGTTTCGTTGGATATCCAGACTCAGGTTATTACGTTGAGCGTTCAGGCACCGGTCAGTTTCGTTGTGTATCCAGACTCCGGTTATTACGTTGAGCGTTCAGGCTCCAGTCAGATTCGTTGGGTATCCAGACTCTGGTTTTTACGTTGAGGGTTTAGGCTCCGGTCAGTTTTGTTGGGTATCCAGACTCCGGTTTTTACGTTGAGCGTTCAGGCTCCGGTCAGTTTCGTTGGGTATCCAGACTCCGGTTGTTACGTTGAGCGTTCGGGCTCCGGTCAGTTTCGTTGGGTATCCAAACTCCGGTTATTACGTTGAGCGTTCAGGCTCCGGTCAGTTTCTTTGGGTATCTAGACTCCGGTTATTACGTTGAGCGTTCAGGCTCCGGTCAGTTTCGTTGGGTATCCAGACTCCGGTTATTTCGTTGAGCGTTCAGGCTCCGGTCAATTTCGTTGTGTATCCAGACTCCGGTTATTACGTTGATCATTCAGGCTCCAGTCAATTTTTTTGGGTATCCAGACTCCGGTTATTACGTAGAGCGTTCAGGCTCCGGTCAGTTTCGTTTGGTATCCAGACTTCGGTTATTACGTTGAGCGTTCAGGCTCCGGTCAGTTTCGTTTGATATCCACACTTCGGTGATTACGTTGAGCGTTCAGGCTCCGGTCAGTTTCGTTGGGTATCCAGACTCCGTTTATTACGTTGAACATTCAGGCTCCGGTCAGTTTTGTTGGGTATCCAGACTCCGGTTATTACGTTGAGCATTCAGGATCCGGTCAGTTTCGTTGGGTGTTCAGACTCTGGTTTTTACATTGAGCGTTTAGGCTCCGGTCAGTTTTGTTCGGTATCCAGACTCCGGTTATTATGTTGAGGGTTCAGGCTCCGATCAGTTTTGTTGGGTATCCAGACTCTGGTTATTACGTTGAGTGTTCAGGCTCCGGTCAGTTTCGTTGGGTATCCAGACTCAGGTTATTACGTTGAACGTTCAGGCTCCGGTCAGTTTCTTTGGGTATCCAGACTCCGGTTATTACGTTGAGCGTTCAGGCACCGGTCAGTTTCGTTGTGTATCCAGACTCCGGTTATTACGTTGAGCGTTCAGGCTCCGGTCAGTTTCGTTGGGTATCCAGACTCCGGTTTTTTACGTTGAGCGTTCAGGTTCCGGTCAGTTTTGTTGGGTATCTAGACTACGATTATTATGTTGAGTGTTCAGGCTCCGGTCAGTTTCATTGGGTATCAAGACTCAGGTTATTACGTTGAGCGTTCAGCCTCTGATCAGTTTCGTTGGGTATCCAGACTCAGGTTATTACGTTGAGCGTTCAGGCACCGGTCAGTTTCGTTGTGTATCCAGACTCCGGTTATTACGTTGAGCGTTCAGGCTCCAGTCAGATTCGTTGGGTATCCAGACTCTGGTTTTTACGTTGAGCGTTTAGGCTCCGGTCAGTTTTGTTGGGTATCCAGACTCCGGTTTTTACGTTGAGCGTTCAGGCTCCGGTCAGTTTCGTTGGGTATCCAGACTCCGGTTATTACGTTGAGCGTTCGGGCTCCGGTCAGTTTCGTTGGGTATCCAAACTCCGGTTATTACGTTGAGCGTTCAGGCTCCGGTCTGTTTCTTTGGGTATCTAGACTCCGGTTATTACGTTGAGCGTTCAGGCTCCGGTCAGTTTCGTTGGGTATCCAGACTCCGGTTATTTCGTTGAACGTTCAGGCTCCGGTCAATTTCGTTGTGTATCCAGACTCCGGTTATTACGTTGATCATTCAGGCTCCAGTCAATTTTTTTGGGTATCCAGACTCCGGTTATTACGTAGAGCGTTCAGGCTCCGGTCAGTTTCGTTTGGTATCCAGACTTCGGTTATTACGTTGAGCGTTCAGGCTCCGGTCAGTTTCGTTTGATATCCACACTTCGGTGATTACGTTGAGCGTTCAGGCTCCGGTCAGTTTCGTTGGGTATCCAGACTCCGTTTATTACGTTGAACATTCAGGCTCCGGTCAGTTTTGTTGGGTATCCAGACTCCGGTTATTACGTTGAGCATTCAGGATCCGGTCAGTTTCGTTGGGTGTTCAGACTCTGGTTTTTACATTGAGCGTTTAGGCTCCGGTCAGTTTTGTTCGGTATCCAGACTCCGGTTATTATGTTGAGGGTTCAGGCTCCGATCAGTTTTGTTGGGTATCCAGACTCTGGTTATTACGTTGAGTGTTCAGGCTCCGGTCAGTTTCGTTGGGTATCCAGACTCAGGTTATTACGTTGAACGTTCAGGCTCCGGTCAGTTTCTTTGGGTATCCAGACTCCGGTTATTACGTTGAGCGTTCAGGCACCGGTCAGTTTCGTTGTGTATCCAGACTCCGGTTATTACGTTGAGCGTTCAGGCTCCGGTCAGTTTCGTTGGGTATCCAGACTCCGGTTTTTTACGTTGAGAGTTCAGGTTCCGGTCAGTTTTGTTGGGTATCTAGACTACGATTATTATGTTGAGTGTTCAGGCTCCGGTCAGTTTCATTGGGTATCAAGACTCAGGTTATTACGTTGAGCGTTCAGCCTCTGATCAGTTTCGTTGGGTATCCAGACTCAGGTTATTACGTTGAGCGTTCAGGCACCGGTCAGTTTCGTTGTGTATCCAGACTCCGGTTATTACGTTGAGCGTTCAGGCTCCAGTCAGATTCGTTGGGTATCCAGACTCTGGTTTTTACGTTGAGCGTTTAGGCTCCGGTCAGTTTTGTTGGGTATCCAGACTCCGGTTTTTACGTTGAGCGTTCAGGCTCCGGTCAGTTTCGTTGGGTATCCAGACTCCGGTTATTACGTTGAGCGTTCGGGCTCCGGTCAGTTTCGTTGGGTATCCAGACTCCGGTTATTACGTTGAGCGTTCAGGCTCCGGTCAGTTTCTTTGGGTATCTAGACTCCGGTTATTACGTTGAGCGTTCAGGCTCCGGTCAGTTTCGTTGGGTATCCAGACTCCGGTTATTTCGTTGAGCGTTCAGGCTCCGGTCAATTTCGTTGTGTATCCAGACTCCGGTTATTACGTTGATCATTCAGGCTCCAGTCAATTTTTTTGGGTATCCAGACTCCGGTTATTACGTAGAGCGTTCAGGCTCCGGTCAGTTTCGTTTGGTATCCAGACTTCGGTTATTACGTTGAGCGTTCAGGCTCCGGTCAGTTTCGTTTGATATCCAGACTTCGGTGATTACGTTGAGCGTTCAGGCTCCGGTCAGTTTCGTTGGGTATCCAGACTCCGTTTATTACGTTGAACATTCAGGCTCCGGTCAGTTTTGTTGGGTATCCAGACTCCGGTTATTACGTTGAGCATTCAGGCTCCGGTCAGTTTCGTTGGGTGTTCAGACTCTGGTTTTTACGTTGAGCGTTTAGGCTCCGGTCAGTTTTGTTCGGTATCCAGACTACGGTTATTATGTTGAGGGTTCAGGCTCCGATCAGTTTTGTTGGGTATCCAGACTCTGGTTATTACGTTGAGTGTTCAGGCTCCGGTCAGTTTCGTTGGGTATCCAGACTCAGGTTATTACGTTGAGCGTTCAGGCTCCGGTCAGTTTCTTTGGGTATCCAGACTCTGGTTATTACGTTGAGCGTTCAGGCACCGGTCAGTTTCGTTGTGTATCCAGACTCCGGTTATTACGTTGAGCGTTCAGGCTCTGGTCAGTTTCGTTGGGTATCCAGACTCCGGTTTTTTACGTTGAGCGTTCAGGTTCCGGTCAGTTTTGTTGGGTATCTAGACTACGGTTATTACGTTGAGTGTTCAGGCTCCGGTCAGTTTCATTGGCTATCAAGACTCAGGTTATTACGTTGAGCGTTCAGCCTCTGATCAGTTTCGTTGGGTATCCAGACTCAGGTTATTACGTTGAGCGTTCAGGCTCCGGTCAGTTTCGTTGGGTATCCAGACTCCGGTTATTACGTTGAGCGTTCAGGCTCCAGTCAGATTCGTTGGGTATCCAGACTCTGGTTTTTACGTTGAGCGTTTAGGCTCCGGTCAGTTTTGTTGGGTATCCAGACTCCGGTTTTTACGTTGAGCGTTCAGGCTCCGGTCAGTTTCGTTGGGTATCCAGACTCCGGTTATTACGTTGAGCGTTCGGGCTCCGGTCAGTTTCGTTGGGTATCCAGACTCCGGTTATTACGTTGAGCGTTCAGGCTCCGGTCAGTTTCTTTGGGTATCTAGACTCCGGTTATTACGTTGAGCGTTCAGGCTCCGGTCAGTTTCGTTGGGTATCCAGACTCCGGTTATTTCGTTGAGCGTTCAGGCTCCGGTCAATTTCGTTGTGTATCCAGACTCCGGTTATTACGTTGATCATTCAGGCTCCAGTCAATTTTTTTGGGTATCCAGACTCCGGTTATTACGTAGAGCGTTCAGGCTCCGGTCAGTTTCGCTTGGTATCCAGACTTCGGTTATTACGTTGAGCGTTCAGGCTCCGGTCAGTTTCGTTTGATATCCACACTTCGGTGATTACGTTGAGCGTTCAGGCTCCGGTCAGTTTCGTTGGGTATCCAGACTCCGTTTATTACGTTGAACATTCAGGCTCCGGTCAGTTTTGTTGGGTATCCAGACTCTGGTTATTACGTTGAGTGTTCAGGCTCCGGTCAGTTTCGTTGGGTATCCAGACTCAGGTTATTACGTTGAGCGTTCAGGCTCCGGTCAGTTTCTTTGGGTATCCAGACTCCGGTTATTACGTTGAGCGTTCAGGCACCGGTCAGTTTCGTTGGGTATCCAGACTCCGGTTATTACGTTGAGCGTTCAGGCTCCGGTCAGTTTCGTTGGGTATCCAGACTCCGGTTATTACGTTGAGCGTTCAGGCTCCGGTCAGTTTCGTTGGGTATCCAGACTCCGGTTATTTCGTTGAGCGTTCAGGCTCCGGTCAATTTCGTTGTGTATCCAGACTCTGGTTATTACGTTGATCATTCAGGCTCCAGTCAATTTTGTTGGGTATCCAGACTCCGGTTATTACGTAGAGCGTTCAGGCTCCGGTCAGTTTCGTTTGGTATCCAGACTTCGGTTATTACGTTGAGCGTTCAGGCTCCGGTCAGTTTCGTTTGATATCCAGACTTCGGTGATTACGTTGAGCGTTCAGGCTCCGGTCAGTTTCGTTGGGTATCCAAACTCCGTTTATTACGTTGAACATTCAGGCTCCGGTCAGTTTTGTTGGGTATCCAGACTCCGGTTATTACGTTGAGCATTCAGGCTCCGGTCAGTTTCGTTGGGTGTTCAGACTCTGGTTTTTACGTTGAGCGTTTAGGCTCCGGTCAGTTTTGTTCGGTATCCAGACTCCGGTTATTATGTTGAGGGTTCAGGCTCCGATCAGTTTTGTTGGGTATCCAGACTCTGGTTATTACGTTGAGTGTTCAGGCTCCGGTCAGTTTCGTTGGGTATCCAGACTCAGGTTATTACGTTGAGCGTTCAGGCTCCGGTCAGTTTCTTTGGGTATCCAGACTCCGGTTATTACGTTGAGCGTTCAGGCACCGGTCAGTTTCGTTGTGTATCCAGACTCCGGTTATTACGTTGAGCGTTCAGGCTCCGGTCAGTTTCGTTGGGTATCCAGACTCCGGTTTTTTACGTTGAGCGTTCAGGTTCCGGTCAGTTTTGTTGGGTATCTAGACTACGGTTATTACGTTGAGTGTTCAGGCTCCGGTCAGTTTCATTGGGTATCAAGACTCAGGTTATTACGTTGAGCGTTCAGCCTCTGATCAGTTTCGTTGGATATCCAGACTCAGGTTATTACGTTGAGCGTTCAGGCACCGGTCAGTTTCGTTGTGTATCCAGACTCCGGTTATTACGTTGAGCGTTCAGGCTCCAGTCAGATTCGTTGGGTATCCAGACTCTGGTTTTTACGTTGAGCGTTTAGGCTCCGGTCAGTTTTGTTGGGTATCCAGACTCCGGTTTTTACGTTGAGCGTTCAGGCTCCGGTCAGTTTCGTTGGGTATCCAGACTCCGGTTATTACGTTGAGCGTTCGGGCTCCGGTCAGTTTCGTTGGGTATCCAAACTCCGGTTATTACGTTGAGCGTTCAGGCTCCGGTCAGTTTCTTTGGGTATCTAGACTCCGGTTATTACGTTGAGCGTTCAGGCTCCGGTCAGTTTCGTTGGGTATCCAGACTCCGGTTATTTCGTTGAGCGTTCAGGCTCCGGTCAATTTCGTTGTGTATCCAGACTCCGGTTATTACGTTGATCATTCAGGCTCCAGTCAATTTTTTTGGGTATCCAGACTCCGGTTATTACGTAGAGCGTTCAGGCTCCGGTCAGTTTCGTTTGGTATCCAGACTTCGGTTATTACGTTGAGCGTTCAGGCTCCGGTCAGTTTCGTTTGATATCCACACTTCGGTGATTACGTTGAGCGTTCAGGCTCCGGTCAGTTTCGTTGGGTATCCAGACTCCGTTTATTACGTTGAACATTCAGGCTCCGGTCAGTTTTGTTGGGTATCCAGACTCCGGTTATTACGTTGAGCATTCAGGATCCGGTCAGTTTCGTTGGGTGTTCAGACTCTGGTTTTTACATTGAGCGTTTAGGCTCCGGTCAGTTTTGTTCGGTATCCAGACTCCGGTTATTATGTTGAGGGTTCAGGCTCCGATCAGTTTTGTTGGGTATCCAGACTCTGGTTATTACGTTGAGTGTTCAGGCTCCGGTCAGTTTCGTTGGGTATCCAGACTCAGGTTATTACGTTGAACGTTCAGGCTCCGGTCAGTTTCTTTGGGTATCCAGACTCCGGTTATTACGTTGAGCGTTCAGGCACCGGTCAGTTTCGTTGTGTATCCAGACTCCGGTTATTACGTTGAGCGTTCAGGCTCCGGTCAGTTTCGTTGGGTATCCAGACTCCGGTTTTTTACGTTGAGCGTTCAGGTTCCGGTCAGTTTTGTTGGGTATCTAGACTACGATTATTATGTTGAGTGTTCAGGCTCCGGTCAGTTTCATTGGGTATCAAGACTCAGGTTATTACGTTGAGCGTTCAGCCTCTGATCAGTTTCGTTGGGTATCCAGACTCAGGTTATTACGTTGAGCGTTCAGGCACCGGTCAGTTTCGTTGTGTATCCAGACTCCGGTTATTACGTTGAGCGTTCAGGCTCCAGTCAGATTCGTTGGGTATCCAGACTCTGGTTTTTACGTTGAGCGTTTAGGCTCCGGTCAGTTTTGTTGGGTATCCAGACTCCGGTTTTTACGTTGAGCGTTCAGGCTCCGGTCAGTTTCGTTGGGTATCCAGACTCCGGTTATTACGTTGAGCGTTCGGGCTCCGGTCAGTTTCGTTGGGTATCCAGACTCCGGTTATTACGTTGAGCGTTCAGGCTCCGGTCAGTTTCTTTGGGTATCTAGACTCCGGTTATTACGTTGAGCGTTCAGGCTCCGGTCAGTTTCGTTGGGTATCCAGACTCCGGTTATTTCGTTGAGCGTTCAGGCTCCGGTCAATTTCGTTGTGTATCCAGACTCCGGTTATTACGTTGATCATTCAGGCTCCAGTCAATTTTTTTGGGTATCCAGACTCCGGTTATTACGTAGAGCGTTCAGGCTCCGGTCAGTTTCGTTTGGTATCCAGACTTCGGTTATTACGTTGAGCGTTCAGGCTCCGGTCAGTTTCGTTTGATATCCAGACTTCGGTGATTACGTTGAGCGTTCAGGCTCCGGTCAGTTTCGTTGGGTATCCAGACTCCGTTTATTACGTTGAACATTCAGGCTCCGGTCAGTTTTGTTGGGTATCCAGACTCCGGTTATTACGTTGAGCATTCAGGCTCCGGTCAGTTTCGTTGGGTGTTCAGACTCTGGTTTTTACGTTGAGCGTTTAGGCTCCGGTCAGTTTTGTTCGGTATCCAGACTCCGGTTATTATGTTGAGGGTTCAGGCTCCGATCAGTTTTGTTGGGTATCCAGACTCTGGTTATTACGTTGAGTGTTCAGGCTCCGGTCAGTTTCGTTGGGTATCCAGACTCAGGTTATTACATTGAGCGTTCAGGCTCCGGTCAGTTTCTTTGGGTATCCAGACTCTGGTTATTACGTTGAGCGTTCAGGCACCGGTCAGTTTCGTTGTGTATCCAGACTCCGGTTATTACGTTGAGCGTTCAGGCTCTGGTCAGTTTCGTTGGGTATCCAGACTCCGGTTTTTTACGTTGAGCGTTCAGGTTCCGGTCAGTTTTGTTGGGTATCTAGACTACGGTTATTACGTTGAGTGTTCAGGCTCCGGTCAGTTTCATTGGGTATCAAGACTCAGGTTATTACGTTGAGCGTTCAGCCTCTGATCAGTTTCGTTGGGTATCCAGACTCAGGTTATTACGTTGAGCGTTCAGGCTCCGGTCAGTTTCGTTGGGTATCCAGACTCCGGTTATTACGTTGAGCGTTCAGGCTCCAGTCAGATTCGTTGGGTATCCAGACTCTGGTTTTTACGTTGAGCGTTTAGGCTCCGGTCAGTTTTGTTGGGTATCCAGACTCCGGTTTTTACGTTGAGCGTTCAGGCTCCGGTCAGTTTCGTTGGGTATCCAGACTCCGGTTATTACGTTGAGCGTTCGGGCTCCGGTCAGTTTCGTTGGGTATCCAGACTCCGGTTATTACGTTGAGCGTTCAGGCTCCGGTCAGTTTCTTTGGGTATCTAGACTCCGGTTATTACGTTGAGCGTTCAGGCTCCGGTCAGTTTCGTTGGGTATCCAGACTCCGGTTATTTCGTTGAGCGTTCAGGCTCCGGTCAATTTCGTTGTGTATCCAGACTCCGGTTATTACGTTGATCATTCAGGCTCCAGTCAATTTTTTTGGGTATCCAGACTCCGGTTATTACGTAGAGCGTTCAGGCTCCGGTCAGTTTCGCTTGGTATCCAGACTTCGGTTATTACGTTGAGCGTTCAGGCTCCGGTCAGTTTCGTTTGATATCCACACTTCGGTGATTACGTTGAGCGTTCAGGCTCCGGTCAGTTTCGTTGGGTATCCAGACTCCGTTTATTACGTTGAACATTCAGGCTCCGGTCAGTTTTGTTGGGTATCCAGACTCCGGTTATTACGTTGAGCATTCAGGCTCCGGTCAGTTTCGTTGGGTGTTCAGACTCTGGTTTTTACGTTGAGCGTTTAGGCTCCGGTCAGTTTTGTTCGGTATCCAGACTCCGGTTATTATGTTGAGGGTTCAGGCTCCGATCAGTTTTGTTGGGTATCCAGACTCTGGTTATTACGTTGAGTGTTCAGGCTCCGGTCAGTTTCGTTGGGTATCCAGACTCAGGTTATTACGTTGAGCGTTCAGGCTCCGGTCAGTTTCTTTGGGTATCCAGACTCCGGTTATTACGTTGAGCGTTCAGGCACCGGTCAGTTTCGTTGTGTATCCAGACTCCGGTTATTACGTTGAGCGTTCAGGCTCCGGTCAGTTTCGTTGGGTATCCAGACTCCGGTTTTTTACGTTGAGCGTTCAGGTTCCGGTCAGTTTTGTTGGGTATCTAGACTACGGTTATTACGTTGAGTGTTCAGGCTCCGGTCAGTTTCATTGGGTATCAAGACTCAGGTTATTACGTTGAGCGTTCAGCCTCTGATCAGTTTCGTTGGATATCCAGACTCAGGTTATTACGTTGAGCGTTCAGGCACCGGTCAGTTTCGTTGTGTATCCAGACTCCGGTTATTACGTTGAGCGTTCAGGCTCCAGTCAGATTCGTTGGGTATCCAGACTCTGGTTTTTACGTTGAGCGTTTAGGCTCCGGTCAGTTTTGTTGGGTATCCAGACTCCGGTTTTTACGTTGAGCGTTCAGGCTCCGGTCAGTTTCGTTGGGTATCCAGACTCCGGTTATTACGTTGAGCGTTCGGGCTCCGGTCAGTTTCGTTGGGTATCCAAACTCCGGTTATTACGTTGAGCGTTCAGGCTCCGGTCAGTTTCTTTGGGTATCTAGACTCCGGTTATTACGTTGAGCGTTCAGGCTCCGGTCAGTTTCGTTGGGTATCCAGACTCCGGTTATTTCGTTGAGCGTTCAGGCTCCGGTCAATTTCGTTGTGTATCCAGACTCCGGTTATTACGTTGATCATTCAGGCTCCAGTCAATTTTTTTGGGTATCCAGACTCCGGTTATTACGTAGAGCGTTCAGGCTCCGGTCAGTTTCGTTTGGTATCCAGACTTCGGTTATTACGTTGAGCGTTCAGGCTCCGGTCAGTTTCGTTTGATATCCAGACTTCGGTGATTACGTTGAGCGTTCAGGCTCCGGTCAGTTTCGTTGGGTATCCAGACTCCGTTTATTACGTTGAACATTCAGGCTCCGGTCAGTTTTGTTGGGTATCCAGACTCCGGTTATTACGTTGAGCATTCAGGCTCCGGTCAGTTTCGTTGGGTGTTCAGACTCTGGTTTTTACGTTGAGCGTTTAGGCTCCGGTCAGTTTTGTTCGGTATCCAGACTCCGGTTATTATGTTGAGGGTTCAGGCTCCGATCAGTTTTGTTGGGTATCCAGACTCTGGTTATTACGTTGAGTGTTCAGGCTCCGGTCAGTTTCGTTGGGTATCCAGACTCAGGTTATTACGTTGAGCGTTCAGGCTCCGGTCAGTTTCTTTGGGTATCCAGACTCCGGTTATTACGTTGAGCGTTCAGGCACCGGTCAGTTTCGTTGTGTATCCAGACTCCGGTTATTACGTTGAGCGTTCAGGCTCCGGTCAGTTTCGTTGGGTATCCAGACTCCGGTTTTTTACGTTGAGCGTTCAGGTTCCGGTCAGTTTTGTTGGGTATCTAGACTACGGTTATTACGTTGAGTGTTCAGGCTCCGGTCAGTTTCATTGGGTATCAAGACTCAGGTTATTACGTTGAGCGTTCAGCCTCTGATCAGTTTCGTTGGGTATCCAGACTCAGGTTATTACGTTGAGCGTTCAGGCTCCGGTCAGTTTCGTTGGGTATCCAGACTCCGGTTATTACGTTGAGCGTTCAGGCTCCAGTCAGATTCGTTGGGTATCCAGACTCTGGTTTTTACGTTGAGCGTTTAGGCTCCGGTCAGTTTTGTTGGGTATCCAGACTCCGGTTTTTACGTTGAGCGTTCAGGCTCCGGTCAGTTTCGTTGGGTATCCAGACTCCGGTTATTACGTTGAGCGTTCGGGCTCCGGTCAGTTTCGTTGGGTATCCAGACTCCGGTTATTACGTTGAGCGTTCAGGCTCCGGTCAGTTTCTTTGGGTATCTAGACTCCGGTTATTACGTTGAGCGTTCAGGCTCCGGTCAGTTTCGTTGGGTATCCAGACTCCGGTTATTTCGTTGAGCGTTCAGGCTCCGGTCAATTTCGTTGTGTATCCAGACTCCGGTTATTACGTTGATCATTCAGGCTCCAGTCAATTTTTTTGGGTATCCAGACTCCGGTTATTACGTAGAGCGTTCAGGCTCCGGTCAGTTTCGCTTGGTATCCAGACTTCGGTTATTACGTTGAGCGTTCAGGCTCCGGTCAGTTTCGTTTGATATCCACACTTCGGTGATTACGTTGAGCGTTCAGGCTCCGGTCAGTTTCGTTGGGTATCCAGACTCCGTTTATTACGTTGAACATTCAGGCTCCGGTCAGTTTTGTTGGGTATCCAGACTCCGGTTATTACGTTGAGCATTCAGGCTCCGGTCAGTTTCGTTGGGTGTTCAGACTCTGGTTTTTACGTTGAGCGTTTAGGCTCCGGTCAGTTTTGTTCGGTATCCAGACTCCGGTTATTATGTTGAGGGTTCAGGCTCCGATCAGTTTTGTTGGGTATCCAGACTCTGGTTATTACGTTGAGTGTTCAGGCTCCGGTCAGTTTCGTTGGGTATCCAGACTCAGGTTATTACGTTGAGCGTTCAGGCTCCGGTCAGTTTCTTTGGGTATCCAGACTCCGGTTATTACGTTGAGCGTTCAGGCACCGGTCAGTTTCGTTGTGTATCCAGACTCCGGTTATTACGTTGAGCGTTCAGGCTCCGGTCAGTTTCGTTGGGTATCCAGACTCCGGTTTTTTACGTTGAGCGTTCAGGTTCCGGTCAGTTTTGTTGGGTATCTAGACTACGGTTATTACGTTGAGTGTTCAGGCTCCGGTCAGTTTCATTGGGTATCAAGACTCAGGTTATTACGTTGAGCGTTCAGCCTCTGATCAGTTTCGTTGGATATCCAGACTCAGGTTATTACGTTGAGCGTTCAGGCACCGGTCAGTTTCGTTGTGTATCCAGACTCCGGTTATTACGTTGAGCGTTCAGGCTCCAGTCAGATTCGTTGGGTATCCAGACTCTGGTTTTTACGTTGAGCGTTTAGGCTCCGGTCAGTTTTGTTGGGTATCCAGACTCCGGTTTTTACGTTGAGCGTTCAGGCTCCGGTCAGTTTCGTTGGGTATCCAGACTCCGGTTATTACGTTGAGCGTTCGGGCTCCGGTCAGTTTCGTTGGGTATCCAAACTCCGGTTATTACGTTGAGCGTTCAGGCTCCGGTCAGTTTCTTTGGGTATCTAGACTCCGGTTATTACGTTGAGCGTTCAGGCTCCGGTCAGTTTCGTTGGGTATCCAGACTCCGGTTATTTCGTTGAGCGTTCAGGCTCCGGTCAATTTCGTTGTGTATCCAGACTCCGGTTATTACGTTTATCATTCAGGCTCCAGTCAATTTTTTTGGGTATCCAGACTCCGGTTATTACGTAGAGCGTTCAGGCTCCGGTCAGTTTCGTTTGGTATCCAGACTTCGGTTATTACGTTGAGCGTTCAGGCTCCGGTCAGTTTCGTTTGATATCCAGACTTCGGTGATTACGTTGAGCGTTCAGGCTCCGGTCAGTTTCGTTGGGTATCCAGACTCCGTTTATTACGTTGAACATTCAGGCTCCGGTCAGTTTTGTTGGGTATCCAGACTCCGGTTATTACGTTGAGCATTCAGGCTCCGGTCAGTTTCGTTGGGTGTTCAGACTCTGGTTTTTACGTTGAGCGTTTAGGCTCCGGTCAGTTTTGTTCGGTATCCAGACTCCGGTTATTATGTTGAGGGTTCAGGCTCCGATCAGTTTTGTTGGGTATCCAGACTCTGGTTATTACGTTGAGTGTTCAGGCTCCGGTCAGTTTCGTTGGGTATCCAGACTCAGGTTATTACGTTGAGCGTTCAGGCTCCGGTCAGTTTCTTTGGGTATCCAGACTCCGGTTATTACGTTGAGCGTTCAGGCACCGGTCAGTTTCGTTGTGTATCCAGACTCCGGTTATTACGTTGAGCGTTCAGGCTCCGGTCAGTTTCGTTGGGTATCCAGACTCCGGTTTTTTACGTTGAGCGTTCAGGTTCCAGTCAGTTTTGTTGGGTATCTAGACTACGGTTATTACGTTGAGTGTTCAGGCTCCGGTCAGTTTCATTGGGTATCAAGACTCAGGTTATTACGTTGAGCGTTCAGCCTCTGATCAGTTTCGTTGGGTATCCAGACTCAGGTTATTACGTTGAGCGTTCAGGCACCGGTCAGTTTCGTTGGGTATCCAGACTCCGGTTATTACGTTGAGCATTCAGGCTCCGGTCAATTTCGTTGTGTATCCAGACTCCGGTTATTACGTTGATCGTTCAGGCTCCAGTCAATTTCGCTGGGTATCCAAACTCCGGTTATTACGTAGAGCGTTCAGGCTCCGGTCAGTTTTGTTTGGTATCCAGACTCCGTTTATTACGTTGAACGTTCTGGCCCCGGCCAGTTTCGTTGGGTATCCAGACTCCGGTTATTACGTTGAACGTTCAGGCTCCGGTCAGTTTCGTTGGGTATCCAGACTCCGGTTTTTTACGTTGAGCGTTCAGGTTCCGGTCAGTTTTGTTGGGTATCCAGACTCCTGTTATTACGTTAAGTGTTCAAGCTCCGGTCAATTTCGTCAAGTATCAAGACTCAGCATATTACGTTGAGCGTTCAGGCTCTGATCAGTTTCGTTGGGTATCCAGACTCAGGTTATTACGTTGAGCGTTCAGGCACCGGTCAGTTTCGTTGTGTATCCAGACTCCGGTTATTACGTTGAGCATTCAGGCTCCAGTCATATTCGTTGGGTATCCAGAATCTGGTTTTTACGTTGAGCGTTTAGGCTCCGGTCAGTTTTGTTGGGTATCCAGACTCCGGTTTTTACGTTGAGCGTTCAGGCTCCGGTCAGTTTTGTTGGGTATCCAGACTCCGGTTATTACGTAGAGCGTTCAGGCTCCGGTCAGTTTCGTTGGGTATCCAGACTCCGGTTATTACGTTGAGCGTTCAGGCTCCGGTCAGTTTCGTTGGGTATCCAGACTCCGGTTATTTCGTTGAGCGTTCAGGCTCCGGTCAATTTCGTTGTGTATCCAGACTCCGGTTATTACGTTGATCATTCAGGCTCCAGTCAATTTTTTTGGGTATCCAGACTCCGGTTATTACGTAGAGCGTTCAGGCTCCGGTCAGTTTCGTTTGGTATCCAGTCTTCGGTTATTACGTTGAGCGTTCAGGCTCCGGTCAGTTTCGTTTGATATCCACACTTCGGTGATTACGTTGAGCGTTCAGGCTCCGGTCAGTTTCGTTGGGTATCCAGACTCCGTTTATTACGTTGAACATTCAGGCTCCGGTCAGTTTTGTTGGGTATCCAGACTCCGGTTATTACGTTGAGCATTCAGGCTCCGGTCAGTTTCGTTGGGTGTTCAGACCCTGGTTTTTACGTTGAGCGTTTAGGCTCCGGTCAGTTTTGTTCGGTATCCAGACTCCGGTTATTATGTTGAGGGTTCAGGCTCCGATCAGTTTTGTTGGGTATCCAGACTCTGGTTATTACGTTGAGTGTTCAGGCTCCGGTCAGTTTCGTTGGGTATCCAGACTCAGGTTATTACGTTGAGCGTTCAGGCTCCGGTCAGTTTCTTTGGGTATCCAGACTCCGGTTATTACGTTGAGCGTTCAGGCACGGGTCAGTTTCGTTGTGTATCCAGACTCCGGTTATTACGTTGAGCGTTCAGGCTCCGGTCAGTTTCGTTGGGTATCCAGACTCCGGTTTTTTACGTTGAGCGTTCAGGTTCCGGTCAGTTTTCTTGGGTATCTAGACTACGGTTATTACGTTGAGTGTTCAGGGTCCGGTCAGTTTCATTGGGTATCAAGACTCAGGTTATTACGTTGAGCGTTCAGCCTCTGATCAGTTTCGTTGGGTATCCAGACTCAGGTTATTACGTTGAGCGTTCAGGCACCGGTCAGTTTCGTTGTGTATCCAGACTCCGGTTATTACGTTGAGCGTTCAGGCTCCAGTCAGATTCGTTGGGTATCCAGACTCTGGTTTTTACGTTGAGCGTTTAGGCTCCGGTCAGTTTTGTTGGGTATCCAGACTCCGGTTTTTACGTTGAGCGTTCAGGCTCCGGTCAGTTTCGTTGGGTATCCAGACTCCGGTTATTACGTTGAGCGTTCGGGCTCCGGTCAGTTTCGTTGGGTATCCAGACTCCGGTTATTACGTTGAGCGTTCAGGCTCCGGTCAGTTTCTTTGGGTATCTAGACTCCGGTTATTACGTTGAGCGTTCAGGCTCCGGTCAGTTTCGTTGGGTATCCAGACTCCGGTTATTTCGTTGAGCGTTCAGGCTCCGGTCAATTTCGTTGTGTATCCAGACTCCGGTTATTACGTTGATCATTCAAGCTCCAGTCAATTTTTTTGGGTATCCAGACTCCGGTTATTACGTAGAGCGTTCAGGCTCCGGTCAGTTTCGTTTGGTATCCAGACTTCGGTTATTACGTTGAGCGTTCAGGCTCCGGTCAGTTTCGTTTGATATCCAGACTTCGGTGATTACGTTGAGCGTTCAGGCTCCGGTCAGTTTCGTTGGGTATCCAGACTCCGTTTATTACGTTGAACATTCAGGCTCCGGTCAGTTTTGTTGGGTATCCAGACTCTGGTTATTACGTTGAGCATTCAGGCTCTGGTCAGTTTCGTTGGGTGTTCAGACTCTGGTTTTTACGTTGAGCGTTTAGGCTCCGGTCAGTTTTGTTCGGTATCCAGACTCCGGTTATTATGTTGAGGGTTCAGGCTCCGATCAGTTTTGTTGGGTATCCAGACTCTGGTTATTACGTTGAGTGTTCAGGCTCCGGTCAGTTTCGTTGGGTATCCAGACTCAGGTTATTACGTTGAGCGTTCAGGCTCCGGTCAGTTTCTTTGGGTATCCAGACTCCGGTTATTACGTTGAGCGTTCAGGCACCGGTCAGTTTCGTTGTGTATCCAGACTCCGGTTATTACGTTGAGCGTTCAGGCTCCGGTCAGTTTCGTTGGGTATCCAGACTCCGGTTTTTTACGTTGAGCGTTCAGGTTCCGGTCAGTTTTGTTGGGTATCTAGACTACGGTTATTACGTTGAGTGTTCAGGCTCCGGTCAGTTTCATTGGGTATCAAGACTCAGGTTATTACGTTGAGCGTTCAGCCTCTGATCAGTTTCGTTGGGTATCCAGACTCAGGTTATTACGTTGAGCGTTCAGGCACCGGTTAGTTTCGTTGTGTATCCAGACTCCGGTTATTACGTTGAGCGTTCAGGCTCCAGTCAGATTCGTTGGGTATCCAGACTCTGGTTTTTACGTTGAGCGTTTAGGCTCCGGTCAGTTTTGTTGGGTATCCAGACTCCGGTTTTTACGTTGAGCGTTCAGGCTCCGGTCAGTTTTGTTGGGTATCCAGACTCCGGTTATTACGTTGAGCGTTCGGGCTCCGGTCAGTTTCGTTGGGTATCCAGACTCCGGTTATTACGTTGAGCGTTCAGGCTCCGGTAAGTTTCTTTGGGTATCTAGACTCCAGTTATTACGTTGAGCGTTCAGGCTCCGGTCAGTTTCGTTGGGTATCCAGACTCCAGTTATTTCGTTGAGCGTTCAGGCTCCGGTCAATTTCGTTGTGTATCCAGACTCCGGTTATTACGTTGATCATTCAGGCTCCAGTCAATTTTTTTGGGTATCCAGACTCCGGTTATTACGTAGAGCGTTCAGGCTCCGGTCAGTTTCGTTTGGTATCCAGACTTCGGTTATTACGTTGAGCGTTAAGGCTCCGGTCAGTTTCGTTTGATATCTAGACTTCGGTGATTACGTTGAGCGTTCAGGCTCCGGTCAGTTTCGTTGGGTATCCAGACTCCGTTTATTACGTTGAACATTCAGGCTCCGGTCAGTTTTGTTGGGTATCCAGACTCCGGTTATTACGTTGAGCATTCAGGCTCCGGTCAGTTTCGTTGGGTGTTCAGACTCTGGTTTTTACGTTGAGCGTTTAGGCTCCGGTCAGTTTTGTTCGGTATCCAGACTCCGGTTATTATGTTGAGGGTTCAGGCTCCGATCAGTTTTGTTGGGTATCCAGACTCTGGTTATTACGTTGAGTGTTCAGGCTCCGGTCAGTTTCGTTGGGTATCCAGACTCAGGTTATTACGTTGAGCGTTCAGGCTCCGGTCAGTTTCTTTGGGTATCCAGACTCCGGTTATTACGTTGAGCGTTCAGGCACCGGTCAGTTTCGTTGTGTATCCAGACTCCGGTTATTACGTTGAGCGTTCAGGCTCCGGTCAGTTTCGTTGGGTATCCAGACTCCGGTTTTTTACGTTGAGCGTTCAGGTTCCGGTCAGTTTTGTTGGGTATCTAGACTACGGTTATTACGTTGAGTGTTCAGGCTCCGGTCAGTTTCATTGGGTATCAAGACTCAGGTTATTACGTTGAGCGTTCAGCCTCTGATCAGTTTCGTTGGGTATCCAGACTCAGGTTATTACGTTGAGCGTTCAGGCACCGGTTAGTTTCGTTGTGTATCCAGACTCCGGTTATTACGTTGAGCGTTCAGGCTCCAGTCAGATTCGTTGGGTATCCAGACTCTGGTTTTTACGTTGAGCGTTTAGGCTCCGGTCAGTTTTGTTGGGTATCCAGACTCCGGTTTTTACGTTGAGCGTTCAGGCTCCGGTCAGTTTTGTTGGGTATCCAGACTCCGGTTATTACGTTGAGCGTTCGGGCTCCGGTCAGTTTCGTTGGGTATCCAGACTCCGGTTATTACGTTGAGCGTTCAGGCTCCGGTAAGTTTCTTTGGGTATCTAGACTCCAGTTATTACGTTGAGCGTTCAGGCTCCGGTCAGTTTCGTTGGGTATCCAGACTCCAGTTATTTCGTTGAGCGTTCAGGCTCCGGTCAATTTCGTTGTGTATCCAGACTCCGGTTATTACGTTGATCATTCAGGCTCCAGTCAATTTTTTTGGGTATCCAGACTCCGGTTATTACGTAGAGCGTTCAGGCTCCGGTCAGTTTCGTTTGGTATCCAGACTTCGGTTATTACGTTGAGCGTTAAGGCTCCGGTCAGTTTCGTTTGATATCTAGACTTCGGTGATTACGTTGAGCGTTCAGGCTCCGGTCAGTTTCGTTGGGTATCCAGACTCCGTTTATTACGTTGAACATTCAGGCTCCGGTCAGTTTTGTTGGGTATCCAGACTCCGGTTATTACGTTGAGCATTCAGGCTCCGGTCAGTTTCGTTGGGTGTTCAGACTCTGGTTTTTACGTTGAGCGTTTAGGCTCCGGTCAGTTTTGTTCGGTATCCAGACTCCGGTTATTATGTTGAGGGTTCAGGCTCCGATCAGTTTTGTTGGGTATCCAGACTCTGGTTATTACGTTGAGTGTTCAGGCTCCGGTCAGTTTCGTTGGGTATCCAGACTCAGGTTATTACGTTGAGCGTTCAGGCTCCGGTCAGTTTCTTTGGGTATCCAGACTCCGGTTATTACGTTGAGCGTTCAGGCACCGGTCAGTTTCGTTGTGTATCCAGACTCCGGTTATTACGTTGAGCGTTCAGGCTCCGGTCAGTTTCGTTGGGTATCCAGACTCCGGTTTTTTACGTTGAGCGTTCAGGTTCCGGTCAGTTTTGTTGGGTATCTAGACTACGGTTATTACGTTGAGTGTTCAGGCTCCGGTCAGTTTCATTGGGTATCAAGACTCAGGTTATTACGTTGAGCGTTCAGCCTCTGATCAGTTTCGTTGGGTATCCAGACTCAGGTTATTACGTTGAGCGTTCAGGTACCGGTCAGTTTCGTTGTGTATCCAGACTCCGGTTATTACGTTGAGCGTTCAGGCTCCAGTCAGATTCGTTGGGTATCCAGACTCTGGTTTTTACGTTGAGCGTTCAGGCTCCGGTCAGTTTTGTTGGGTATCCAGACTCCGGTTTTTACGTTGAGCGTTCAGGCTCCGGTCAGTTTCGTTGGGTATCCAGACTCCGGTTATTACGTTGAGCGTTCGGGCTCCGGTCAGTTTCGTTGTGTATCCAGACTCCGGTTATTACGTTGAGCGTTCAGGCTCCGGTCAGTTTCGTTGGGTATCCAGACTCCGGTTTTTTACGTTGAGCGTTCAGGTTCCGGTCAGTTTTGTTGGGTATCTAGACTACGGTTATTACGTTGAGTGTTCAGGCTCCGGTCAGTTTCATTGGGTATCAAGACTCAGGTTATTACGTTGAGCGTTCAGCCTCTGATCAGTTTCGTTGGGTATCCAGACTCAGGTTATTACGTTGAGCGTTCAGGCACCGGTCAGTTTCGTTGTGTATCCAGACTCCGGTTATTACGTTGAGCGTTCAGGCTCCAGTCAGATTCGTTGGGTATCCAGACTCTGGTTTTTACGTTGAGCGTTTAGGCTCCGGTCAGTTTTGTTGGGTATCCAGACTCCGGTTTTTACGTTGAGCGTTCAGGCTCCGGTCAGTTTCGTTGGGTATCCAGACTCCGGTTATTACGTTGAGCGTTCGGGCTCCGGTCAGTTTCGTTGGGTATCCAGACTCCGGTTATTACGTTGAGCGTTCAGGCTCCGGTAAGTTTCTTTGGGTATCTAGACTCCAGTTATTACGTTGAGCGTTCAGGCTCCGGTCAGTTTCGTTGGGTATCCAGACTCCGGTTATTTCGTTGAGCGTTCAGGCTCCGGTCAATTTCGTTATGTATCCAGACTCCGGTTATTACGTTGATCATTCAGGCTCCAGTCAATTTTTTTGGGTATCCAGACTCCGGTTATTACGTAGAGCGTTCAGGCTCCGGTCAGTTTCGTTTGGTATCCAGACTTCGGTTATTACGTTGAGCGTTAAGGCTCCGGTCAGTTTCGTTTGATATCTAGACTTCGGTGATTACGTTGAGCGTTCAGGCTCCGGTCAGTTTCGTTGGGTATCCAGACTCCGTTTATTACGTTGAACATTCAGGCTCCGGTCAGTTTTGTTGGGTATCCAGACTCCGGTTATTACGTTGAGCATTCAGGCTCCGGTCAGTTTCGTTGGGTGTTCAGACTCTGGTTTTTACGTTGAGCGTTTAGGCTCCGGTCAGTTTTGTTCGGTATCCAGACTCCGGTTATTATGTTGAGGGTTCAGGCTCCGATCAGTTTTGTTGGGTATCCAGACTCTGGTTATTACGTTGAGTGTTCAGGCTCCGGTCAGTTTCGTTGGGTATCCAGACTCAGGTTATTACGTTGAGCGTTCAGGCTCCGGTCAGTTTCTTTGGGTATCCAGACTCCGGTTATTACGTTGAGCGTTCAGGCACCGGTCAGTTTCGTTGTGTATCCAGACTCCGGTTATTACGTTGAGCGTTCAGGCTCCGGTCAGTTTCGTTGGGTATCCAGACTCCGGTTTTTTACGTTGAGCGTTCAGGTTCCGGTCAGTTTTGTTGGGTATCTAGACTACGGTTATTACGTTGAGTGTTCAGGCTCCGGTCAGTTTCATTGGGTATCAAGACTCAGGTTATTACGTTGAGCGTTCAGCCTCTGATCAGTTTCGTTGGGTATCCAGACTCAGGTTATTACGTTGAGCGTTCAGGCACCGGTCAGTTTCGTTGTGTATCCAGACTCCGGTTATTACGTTGAGCGTTCAGGCTCCAGTCAGATTCGTTGGGTATCCAGACTCTGGTTTTTACGTTGAGCGTTCAGGCTCCGGTCAGTTTTGTTGGGTATCCAGACTCCGGTTTTTACGTTGAGCGTTCAGGCTCCGGTCAGTTTCGTTGGGTATCCAGACTCCGGTTATTACGTTGAGCGTTCGGGCTCCGGTAAGTTTCGTTGGGTATCCAGACTCCGGTTATTACGTTGAGCGTTCAGGCTCCGGTCAGTTTCTTTGGGTATCTAGACTCCGGTTATTACGTTGAGCGTTCAGGCTCCGGTCAGTTTCTTTGGGTATCCAGACTCCGGTTATTTCGTTGAGCGTTCAGGCTCCGGTCAATTTCGTTGTGTATCCAGACTCCGGTTATTACGTTGATCATTCAGGCTCCAGTCAATTTTTTTGGGTATCCAGACTCCGGTTATTACGTAGAGCGTTCAGGCTCCGGTCAGTTTCGTTTGGTATCCAGACTTCGGTTATTACGTTGAGCGTTCAGGCTCCGGTCAGTTTCGTTTGATATCCAGACTTCGGTGATTACGTTGAGCGTTCAGGCTCCGGTCAGTTTCGTTGGGTATCCAGACTCCGTTTATTACGTTGAACATTCAGGCTCCGGTCAGTTTTGTTGGGTATCCAGACTCCGGTTATTACGTTGAGCATTCAGGCTCCGGTCAGTTTCGTTGGGTGTTCAGACTCTGGTTTTTACGTTGAGCGTTTAGGCTCCGGTCAGTTTTGTTCGGTATCCAGACTCTGGTTATTATGTTGAGGGTTCAGGCTCCGGTCAGTTTTTTGGGTATCCAGACTATGGTTATTACGTTGAGTGTTCAGGCTCCGGTCAGTTTCGTTGGGTATCCAGACTCAGGTTATTACGTTGAGCGTTCAGGCTCCAGTCAGTTTCTTTGGGTATCCAGACTCCGGTTATTACGTAGAGCGTTCAGGCTCCGGTCAGTTTCGTTTGGTATCCAGACTTCGGTTATTACGTTGAGCGTTCAGGCTCCGGTCAGTTTCGTTTGATATCCAGACTTCGGTGATTACGTTGAGCGTTCAGGCTCCGGTCAGTTTCGTTGGGTATCCAGACTCCGTTTATTACGTTGAACATTCAGGCTCCGGTCAGTTTTGTTGGGTATCCAGACTCCGGTTATTACGTTGAGCATTCAGGCTCCGGTCAGTTTCGTTGGGTGTTCAGACTCTGGTTTTTACGTTGAGCGTTTAGGCTCCGGTCAGTTTTGTTCGGTATCCAGACTCCGGTTATTATGTTGAGGGTTCAGGCTCCGATCAGTTTTGTTGGGTATCCAGACTCTGGTTATTACGTTGAGTGTTCAGGCTCCGGTCAGTTTCGTTGGGTATCCAGACTCAGGTTATTACGTTGAGCGTTCAGGCTCTGGTCAGTTTCTTTGGGTATCCCGACTCCGGTTATTACGTTGAGCGTTCAGGCACCGGTCAGTTTCGTTGTGTATCCAGACTCCGGTTATTACGTTGAGCGTTCAGGCTCCGTTCAGTTTCGTTGGGTATCCAGACTCCGGTTTTTTACGTTGAGCGTTCAGGTTCCGGTCAGTTTTGTTGGGTATCTAGACTACGGTTATTACGTTGAGTGTTCAGGCTCCGGTCAATTTCATTGGGTATCAAGACTCAGGTTATTACGTTGAGCGTTCAGCCTCTGATCAGTTTCGTTGGGTATCCAGACTCAGGTTATTACGTTGAGCGTTCAGGCACCGGTCAGTTTCGTTGTGTATCCAGACTCCGGTTATTACGTTGAGCGTTCAGGCTCCAGTCAGATTCGTTGGGTATCCAGAATCTGGTTTTTACGTTGAGCGTTTAGGCTCCGGTCAGTTTTGTTGGGTATCCAGACTCCGGTTTTTACGTTGAGCGTTCAGGCTCCGGTCAGTTTCGTTGGGTATCCAGACTCCGGTTATTACGTTGAGCGTTCGGGCTCCGGTCAGTTTCGTTGGATATCCAGACTCCGGTTATTACGTTGAGCGTTCAGGCTCCGGTCAGTTTCTTTGGGTATCTAGACTCCGGTTATTACGTTGAGCGTTCAGGCTCCGGTCAATTTCGTTGGGTATCCAGACTCCGGTTATTTCGTTGAGCGTTCAGGCTCCGGTCAATTTCGTTGTGTATCCAGACTCCGGTTATTACGTTGATCATTCAGGCTCCAGTCAATTTTTTTGGGTATCTAGACTCCGGTTATTACGTAGAGCGTTCAGGCTCCGGTCAGTTTCGTTTGGTATCCAGACTTCGGTTATTACGTTGAGCGTTCAGGCTCCGGTCAGTTTCGTTTGATATCCAGACTTCGGTGATTACGTTGAGCGTTCAGGCTCCGGTCAGTTTCGTTGGGTATCCAGACTCCGTTTATTACGTTGAACATTCAGGCTCCGGTCAGTTTTGTTGGGTATCCAGACTCCGGTTATTACGTTGAGCATTCAGGCTCCGGTCAGTTTCGTTGGGTGTTCAGACTCTGGTTTTTACGTTGAGCGTTTAGGCTCCGGTCAGTTTTGTTCGGTATCCAGACTCTGGTTATTATGTTGAGGGTTCAGGCTCCGGTCAGTTTTTTGGGTATCCAGACTATGGTTATTACGTTGAGTGTTCAGGCTCCGGTCAGTTTCGTTGGGTATCCAGACTCAGGTTATTACGTTGAGCGTTCAGGCTCCGGTCAGTTTCTTTGGGTATCCAGACTCCGGTTATTACGTTGAGCGTTCAGGCACCGGTCAGTTTCGTTGTGTATCCAGACTCCGGTTATTACGTTGAGCGTTCAGGCTCCGGTCAGTTTCGTTGGGTATCCAGACTCCGGTTTTTTACGTTGAGCGTTCAGGTTCCGGTCAGTTTTGTTGGGTATCCAGACTCCGGTTATTACGTTGAGTGTTCAGGCTCCGGTCAGTTTCGTTGGGTATCAAGACTCAGGTTATTACGTTGAGCGTTCAGGCTCTGATCAGTTTCGTTGGGTATCCAGACTCAGGTTATTACGTTGAGCGTTCAGGCACCTGTCAGTTTCGTTGTGTATCCAGACTCCGGTTATTACGTTGAGCGTTCAGGCTCCAGTCAGTTTTGTTGGGTATCCAGACTCCGGTTTTTACGTTGAGGGTTCAGGCTCCGGTCAGTTTCATTGGGTATCCAGACTCCGGTTCTTACGTTGAGCGTTCAGGCTCCAGTACGTTTCGTTGGGTATCCAGACTCCGGTTATTACGTTGAGCGTTCAGGCTCTGGTCAGTTTCTTTGGGTATCCAGACTCCGGTTATTACGTTGAGCGTTCAGGCTCCGGTCAGTTTCGTTGGGTATCCAGACTCCGGTTATTAAGTTGAGCGTTCAGGCTCCGGTCAGTTTCTTTTGGTATCCAGACTTCGGTTATTACATTGAGCGTTCAGGCTCCGGTCAGTTTCGTTGGGTATCCAGACTCCGGTCATTTTGTTGAGCGTTCAGGCTCTGGTCAATTTCGTTGTGTATCCAGACTCCGGTTATTACGTTGATCGTTCAGGCTCCAGTCAATTTCGCTGGGTATCCAGACTCCGGTTATGACGTAGAGCGTTCAGGCTCCGGTCAGTTTCGTTTGGTATCCAGACTTCGGTTATTACGTTGAGCGTTCAGGCTCCGGTCAGTTTCCTTGGGTATCCAGACTCCGTTTATTACGTTGAACGTTCAGGCTCCGGTCAGTTTCGTTGGGTATCCAGACTCCGGTTATTACGTTGAGCATTCAGGCTCCGGTCAGTTTCGTTGGGTATCCAGACTCTGGTTTTTACGTTGAGCGTTTAGACTCCGGTCAGTTTTGTTGGGTATCCAGACTCCGGTTATTACGTTGAGCGTTCAGGCTCTGGTCAATTTCTTTGAGTATCCAGACTCCGGGTATTACGTTGAGCGTTCAGGCTCCGGTCAGTTTCGTTTGGTATCCAGACTTTGGTTATTACGTTTAGCGTTCACGCTCCGGTCAGTTTCGTTGGTTATCCAAACTTCGTTTATTACGTTGAACGTTCAGGCTCCGGTCAGTTTCGTTGGGTATCCAGACTCCGGTTATTACGTTGAGCATTCAGGCTCCGGTCAATTTCATTGTGTATCCAGACTCCGGTTATTACGTTGATCGTTCAGGCTCCAGTCAATTTCGCTGGGTATCCAGACTCCGGTTATTACGTAGAGCGTTCAGGCTCCAGTCAGTTTCGTTTGGTATCCAGACTCCGTTTATTACGTTGAACGTCCAGGCCCCGGCCAGTTTCGTTGGGTATCCAGACTCCGGTTATTACGTTGAACGTTCAGGCTCCGGTCAGTTTCGTTGGGTATCCAGACTCCGGTTTTTTACGTTGAGCGTTCAAGTTCCGGTCAGTTTTGTTGGGTATCCAGACTCCTGTTATTACGTTGAGTGTTCAGGCTCCGGTCAGTTTCGTCAAGTATCAAGACTCAGCATATTACGTTGAGCGTTCAGGCTCTGATCAGTTTCGTTGGGTATCCAGACTCAGGTTATTACGTTGAGCGTTCAGGCACCGGTCAGTTTCGTTGTGTATCCAGACTCCGGTTATTACGTTGAGCATTCAGGCTCCAGTCAGATTCGTTGGGTATCCAGACTCTGGTTTTTACGTTGAGCGTTTAGGCTCCGGTCAGTTTTGTTGGGTATCCAGACTCCGGTTTTTACGTTGAGCGTTCAGGCTCCGGTCAGTTTCGTTGGGTATCCAGACTCCGGTTATTACGTTGAGCGTTCAGGCTCCGGTCAGTTTCGTTGGGTATCCAGACTCCGGTTATTACGTTGAGCGTTCAGGCTCCGGTCAGTTTCGTTGGGTATCCAGACTCCGGTTATTTCGTTGAGCGTTCAGGCTCCGGTCAATTTCGTTGTGTATCCAGACTCCGGTTATTACGTTGATCATTCAGGCTCCAGTCAATTTTGTTGGGTATCCAGACTCCGGTTATTACGTAGAGCGTTCAGGCTCCGGTCAGTTTCGTTTGGTATCCAGACTTCGGTTATTACGTTGAGCATTCAGGCTCCGGTCAGTTTCGTTTGATATCCAGACTTCGGTGATTACGTTGAGCGTTCAGGCTCCGGTCAGTTTCGTTGGGTATCCAGACTCCGTTTATTACGTTGAACATTCAGGCTCCGGTCAGTTTTGTTGGGTATCCAGACTCCGGTTATTACGTTGAGCATTCAGGCTCCGGTCAGTTTCGTTGGGTGTTCAGACTCTGGTTTTTACGTTGAGCGTTTAGGCTCCGGTCAGTTTTGTTCGGTATCCAGACTCCGGTTATTATGTCGAGGGTTCAGGCTTTGGTCAGTTTTGTTGGGTATCCAGACTCTGGTTATTACGTTGAGTGTTCAGGCTCTGGTCAGTTTCGTTGGGTATCCAGACTCAGGTTATTACGCTGAGCGTTCAGGCTCCGGTCAGTTTCTTTGGGTATCCAGACTCCGGTTATTACGTTGAGCGTTCAGGCACCGGTCAGTTTCGTTGTGTATCCAGACTCCGGTTATTACGTTCAGCGTTCAGGCTCCGGTCAGTTTCGTTGGGTATCCAGACTCCGGTTTTTTACGTTGAGCGTTCAGGTTCCGGTCAGTTTTGTAGGGTATCCAGACTCCGGTTATTACGTTGAGTGTTCAGGCTCCGGTCAGTTTCTTTGGGTATCAAGACTCAGGTTATTACGTTGAGCGTTCAGCCTCTGATCAGTTTCGTTAGGTATCCAGACTCAGGTTATTACGTTGAGCGTTCAGGCACCTGTCAGTTTAGTTGTGTATCCAGACTCCGGTTATTACGTTGAGCGTTCAGGCTCCAGTCAGTTTTGTTGGGTATCCAGACTCCGGTTTTTACGTTGAGGGTTCAGGCTCCGGTCAGTTTCGTTGGGTATCCAGACTCCGGTTCTTACGTTGAGCGTTCAGGCTCCAGTCAGTTTCGTTGGGTATCCAGACTCCAGTTATTACGTTGAGCGTTCGGGCTCCGGTCAGTTTCGTTGGGTATCCAGACTCCGGTTATTACGTTGAGCGTTCAGGCTCCGGTCAGTTTCTTTGGGTATCTAGACTCCAGTTATTACGTTGAGCGTTCAGGCTCCGGTCAGTTTCGTTGGGTATCCAGACTCCGGTTATTTCGTTGAGCGTTCAGGCTCCGGTCAGTTTTGTTGGGTATCCAGACTCCGGTTATTACGTTGAGCGTTCAGGCTCTGGTCAATTTCTTTGAGTATCCAGACTCCGGGTATTACGTTGAGCGTTCAGGCTCCGGTCAGTTTCGTTTGGTATCCAGACTTTGGTTATTACGTTTAGCGTTCACGCTCCGGTCAGTTTCGTTGGTTATCCAAACTTCGTTTATTACGTTGAACGTTCAGGCTCCGGTCAGTTTCGTTGGGTATCCAGACTCCGGTTATTACGTTGAGCATTCAGGCTCCGGTCAATTTCATTGTGTATCCAGACTCCGGTTATTACGTTGATCGTTCAGGCTCCAGTCAATTTCGCTGGGTATCCAGACTCCGGTTATTACGTAGAGCGTTCAGGCTCCAGTCAGTTTCGTTTGGTATCCAGACTCCGTTTATTACGTTGAACGTCCAGGCCCCGGCCAGTTTCGTTGGGTATCCAGACTCCGGTTATTACGTTGAACGTTCAGGCTCCGGTCAGTTTCGTTGGGTATCCAGACTCCGGTTTTTTACGTTGAGCGTTCAAGTTCCGGTCAGTTTTGTTGGGTATCCAGACTCCTGTTATTACGTTGAGTGTTCAGGCTCCGGTCAGTTTCGTCAAGTATCAAGACTCAGCATATTACGTTGAGCGTTCAGGCTCTGATCAGTTTCGTTGGGTATCCAGACTCAGGTTATTACGTTGAGCGTTCAGGCACCGGTCAGTTTCGTTGTGTATCCAGACTCCGGTTATTACGTTGAGCATTCAGGCTCCAGTCAGATTCGTTGGGTATCCAGACTCTGGTTTTTACGTTGAGCGTTTAGGCTCCGGTCAGTTTTGTTGGGTATCCAGACTCCGGTTTTTACGTTGAGCGTTCAGGCTCCGGTCAGTTTCGTTGGGTATCCAGACTCCGGTTATTACGTTGAGCGTTCAGGCTCCGGTCAGTTTCGTTGGGTATCCAGACTCCGGTTATTACGTTGAGCGTTCAGGCTCCGGTCAGTTTCGTTGGGTATCCAGACTCCGGTTATTTCGTTGAGCGTTCAGGCTCCGGTCAATTTCGTTGTGTATCCAGACTCCGGTTATTACGTTGATCATTCAGGCTCCAGTCAATTTTGTTGGGTATCCAGACTCCGGTTATTACGTAGAGCGTTCAGGCTCCGGTCAGTTTCGTTTGGTATCCAGACTTCGGTTATTACGTTGAGCATTCAGGCTCCGGTCAGTTTCGTTTGATATCCAGACTTCGGTGATTACGTTGAGCGTTCAGGCTCCGGTCAGTTTCGTTGGGTATCCAGACTCCGTTTATTACGTTGAACATTCAGGCTCCGGTCAGTTTTGTTGGGTATCCAGACTCCGGTTATTACGTTGAGCATTCAGGCTCCGGTCAGTTTCGTTGGGTGTTCAGACTCTGGTTTTTACGTTGAGCGTTTAGGCTCCGGTCAGTTTTGTTCGGTATCCAGACTCCGGTTATTATGTCGAGGGTTCAGGCTTTGGTCAGTTTTGTTGGGTATCCAGACTCTGGTTATTACGTTGAGTGTTCAGGCTCTGGTCAGTTTCGTTGGGTATCCAGACTCAGGTTATTACGCTGAGCGTTCAGGCTCCGGTCAGTTTCTTTGGGTATCCAGACTCCGGTTATTACGTTGAGCGTTCAGGCACCGGTCAGTTTCGTTGTGTATCCAGACTCCGGTTATTACGTTCAGCGTTCAGGCTCCGGTCAGTTTCGTTGGGTATCCAGACTCCGGTTTTTTACGTTGAGCGTTCAGGTTCCGGTCAGTTTTGTAGGGTATCCAGACTCCGGTTATTACGTTGAGTGTTCAGGCTCCGGTCAGTTTCTTTGGGTATCAAGACTCAGGTTATTACGTTGAGCGTTCAGCCTCTGATCAGTTTCGTTAGGTATCCAGACTCAGGTTATTACGTTGAGCGTTCAGGCACCTGTCAGTTTAGTTGTGTATCCAGACTCCGGTTATTACGTTGAGCGTTCAGGCTCCAGTCAGTTTTGTTGGGTATCCAGACTCCGGTTTTTACGTTGAGGGTTCAGGCTCCGGTCAGTTTCGTTGGGTATCCAGACTCCGGTTCTTACGTTGAGCGTTCAGGCTCCAGTCAGTTTCGTTGGGTATCCAGACTCCAGTTATTACGTTGAGCGTTCGGGCTCCGGTCAGTTTCGTTGGGTATCCAGACTCCGGTTATTACGTTGAGCGTTCAGGCTCCGGTCAGTTTCTTTGGGTATCTAGACTCCAGTTATTACGTTGAGCGTTCAGGCTCCGGTCAGTTTCGTTGGGTATCCAGACTCCGGTTATTTCGTTGAGCGTTCAGGCTCCGGTCAATTTCGTTGTGTATCCAGACTCCGGTTATTACGTTGATCATTCAGGCTCCAGTCAATTTTTTTGGGTATCCAGACTCCGGTTATTACGTAGAGCGTTCAGGCTCCGATCAGTTTCGTTTGGTATCCAGACTTCGGTTATTACGTTGAGCGTTAAGGCTCCGGTCAGTTTCGTTTGATATCCAGACTTCGGTGATTACGTTGAGCGTTCAGGCTCCGGTCAGTTTCGTTGGGTATCCAGACTCCGTTTATTACGTTGAACATTCAGGCTCCGGTCAGTTTTGTTGGGTATCCAGACTCCGGTTATTACGTTGAGCATTCAGGCTCCGGTCAGTTTCGTTGGGTGTTCAGACTCTGGTTTTTACGTTGAGCGTTTAGGCTCCGGTCAGTTTTGTTCGGTATCCAGACTCCGGTTATTATGTTGAGGGTTCAGGCTCCGATCAGTTTTGTTGGGTATCCAGACTCTGGTTATTACGTTGAGTGTTCAGGCTCCGGTCAGTTTCGTTGGGTATCCAGACTCAGGTTATTACATTGAGCGTTCAGGCTCCGGTCAGTTTCTTTGGGTATCCAGACTCCGGTTATTACGTTGAGCGTTCAGGCACCGGTCAGTTTCGTTGAGTATCCAGACTCCGGTTATTACGTTGAGCGTTCAGGCTCCGGTCAGTTTCGTTGGGTATCCAGACTCCGGTTATTACGTTGAGCATTCAGGCTCCAGTCAGATTCGTTGGGTATCCAGACTCTGGTTTTTACGTTGAGCGTTTAGGCTCCGGTCAGTTTTGTTGGGTATCCAGACTCCGGTTTTTACGTTGAGCGTTCAGGCTCCGGTCAGTTTCGTTGGGTATCCAGACTCCGGTTATTACGTTGAGCGTTCAGGCTCCGGTCAGTTTCGTTGGGTATCCAGACTCCGGTTATTACGTTGAGCGTTCAGGCTCCGGTCAGTTTCGTTGGGTATCCAGACTCCGGTTATTTCGTTGAGCGTTCAGGCTCCGGTCAATTTCGTTGTGTATCCAGACTCCGGTTATTACGTTGATCATTCAGGCTCCAGTCAATTTTGTTGGGTATCCAGACTCCGGTTATTACGTAGAGCGTTCAGGCTCCGGTCAGTTTCGTTTGGTATCCAGACTTCGGTTATTACGTTGAGCATTCAGGCTCCGGTCAGTTTCGTTTGATATCCAGACTTCGGTGATTACGTTGAGCGTTCAGGCTCCGGTCAGTTTCGTTGGGTATCCAGACTCCGTTTATTACGTTGAACATTCAGGCTCCGGTCAGTTTTGTTGGGTATCCAGACTCCGGTTATTACGTTGAGCATTCAGGCTCCGGTCAGTTTCGTTGGGTGTTCAGACTCTGGTTTTTACGTTGAGCGTTTAGGCTCCGGTCAGTTTTGTTCGGTATCCAGACTCCGGTTATTATGTCGAGGGTTCAGGCTTTGGTCAGTTTTGTTGGGTATCCAGACTCTGGTTATTACGTTGAGTGTTCAGGCTCTGGTCAGTTTCGTTGGGTATCCAGACTCAGGTTATTACGCTGAGCGTTCAGGCTCCGGTCAGTTTCTTTGGGTATCCAGACTCCGGTTATTACGTTGAGCGTTCAGGCACCGGTCAGTTTCGTTGTGTATCCAGACTCCGGTTATTACGTTCAGCGTTCAGGCTCCGGTCAGTTTCGTTGGGTATCCAGACTCCGGTTTTTTACGTTGAGCGTTCAGGTTCCGGTCAGTTTTGTAGGGTATCCAGACTCCGGTTATTACGTTGAGTGTTCAGGCTCCGGTCAGTTTCTTTGGGTATCAAGACTCAGGTTATTACGTTGAGCGTTCAGCCTCTGATCAGTTTCGTTAGGTATCCAGACTCAGGTTATTACGTTGAGCGTTCAGGCACCTGTCAGTTTAGTTGTGTATCCAGACTCCGGTTATTACGTTGAGCGTTCAGGCTCCAGTCAGTTTTGTTGGGTATCCAGACTCCGGTTTTTACGTTGAGGGTTCAGGCTCCGGTCAGTTTCGTTGGGTATCCAGACTCCGGTTCTTACGTTGAGCGTTCAGGCTCCAGTCAGTTTCGTTGGGTATCCAGACTCCAGTTATTACGTTGAGCGTTCGGGCTCCGGTCAGTTTCGTTGGGTATCCAGACTCCGGTTATTACGTTGAGCGTTCAGGCTCCGGTCAGTTTCTTTGGGTATCTAGACTCCAGTTATTACGTTGAGCGTTCAGGCTCCGGTCAGTTTCGTTGGGTATCCAGACTCCGGTTATTTCGTTGAGCGTTCAGGCTCCGGTCAATTTCGTTGTGTATCCAGACTCCGGTTATTACGTTGATCATTCAGGCTCCAGTCAATTTTTTTGGGTATCCAGACTCCGGTTATTACGTAGAGCGTTCAGGCTCCGATCAGTTTCGTTTGGTATCCAGACTTCGGTTATTACGTTGAGCGTTAAGGCTCCGGTCAGTTTCGTTTGATATCCAGACTTCGGTGATTACGTTGAGCGTTCAGGCTCCGGTCAGTTTCGTTGGGTATCCAGACTCCGTTTATTACGTTGAACATTCAGGCTCCGGTCAGTTTTGTTGGGTATCCAGACTCCGGTTATTACGTTGAGCATTCAGGCTCCGGTCAGTTTCGTTGGGTGTTCAGACTCTGGTTTTTACGTTGAGCGTTTAGGCTCCGGTCAGTTTTGTTCGGTATCCAGACTCCGGTTATTATGTTGAGGGTTCAGGCTCCGATCAGTTTTGTTGGGTATCCAGACTCTGGTTATTACGTTGAGTGTTCAGGCTCCGGTCAGTTTCGTTGGGTATCCAGACTCAGGTTATTACATTGAGCGTTCAGGCTCCGGTCAGTTTCTTTGGGTATCCAGACTCCGGTTATTACGTTGAGCGTTCAGGCACCGGTCAGTTTCGTTGAGTATCCAGACTCCGGTTATTACGTTGAGCGTTCAGGCTCCGGTCAGTTTCGTTGGGTATCCAGACTCCGGTTTTTTACGTTGAGCGTTCAGGTTCCGGTCAGTTTTGTTGGGTATCTAGACTACGGTTATTACGTTGAGTGTTCAGGCTCCGGTCAGTTTCATTGGGTATCAAGACTCAGGTTATTACGTTGAGCGTTCAGCCTCTGATCAGTTTCGTTGGGTATCCAGACTCAGGTTATTACGTTGAGCGTTCAGGCACCGGTCAGTTTCGTTGTGTATCCAGACTCCGGTTATTACGTTGAGCGTTCAGGCTCCAGTCAGATTCGTTGGGTATCCAGACTCTGGTTTTTACATTGAGCGTTCAGGCTCCGGTCAGTTTTGTTGGGTATCCAGACTCCGGTTTTTACGTTGAGCGTTCAGGCTCCGGTCAGTTTCGTTGGGTATCCAGACTCCGGTTATTACGTTGAGCGTTCGGGCTCCGGTCAGTTTCGTTGGGTATCCAGACTCCGGTTATTACGTTGAGCGTTCAGGCTCCGGTCAGTTTCTTTGGGTATCTAGACTCCGGTTATTACGTTGAGCGTTCAGGCTCCGGTCAGTTTCGTTGGGTATCCAGACTCCGGTTATTTCGTTGAGCGTTCAGGCTCCGGCCAATTTCGTTGTGTATCCAGACTCCGGTTATTACGTTGATCATTCAGGCTCCAGTCAATTTTTTTGGGTATCCAGACTCCGGTTATTACGTAGAGCGTTCAGGCTCCGGTCAGTTTCGTTTGGTATCCAGACTTCGGTTATTACGTTGAGCGTTCAGGCTCCGGTCAGTTTCGTTTGATATCCAGACTTCGGTGATTACGTTGAGCGTTCAGGCTCCGGTCAGTTTCGTTGGGTATCCAGACTCCGTTTATTACGTTGAACATTCAGGCTCCGGTCAGTTTTGTTGGGTATCCAGACTCCGGTTATTACGTTGAGCATTCAGGCTCCGGTCAGTTTCGTTGGGTGTTCAGACTCTGGTTTTTACGTTGAGCGTTTAGGCTCCGGTCAGTTTTGTTCGGTATCCAGACTCTGGTTATTATGTTGAGGGTTCAGGCTCCGGTCAGTTTTTTGGGTATCCAGACTATGGTTATTACGTTGAGTGTTCAGGCTCCGGTCAGTTTCGTTGGGTATCCAGACTCAGGTTATTACGTTGAGCGTTCAGGCTCCAGTCAGTTTCTTTGGGTATCCAGACTCCGGTTATTACGTAGAGCGTTCAGGCTCCGGTCAGTTTCGTTTGGTATCCAGACTTCGGTTATTACGTTGAGCGTTCAGGCTCCGGTCAGTTTCGTTTGATATCCAGACTTCGGTGATTACGTTGAGCGTTCAGGCTCCGGTTAGTTTCGTTGGGTATCCAGACTCCGTTTATTACGTTGAACATTCAGGCTCCGGTCATTTTTGTTGGGTATCCAGACTCCGGTTATTACGTTGAGCATTCAGGCTCCGGTCAGTTTCGTTGGGTGTTCAGACTCTGGTTTTTACGTTGAGCGTTTAGGCTCCGGTCAGTTTTGTTCGGTATCCAGACTCCGGTTATTATGTTGAGGGTTCAGGCTCCGATCAGTTTTGTTGGGTATCCAGACTCTGGTTATTACGTTGAGTGTTCAGGCTCCGGTCAGTTTCGTTGGGTATCCAGACTCAGGTTATTACGTTGAGCGTTCAGGCTCCGGTCAGTTTCTTTGGGTATCCAGACTCCAGTTATTACGTTGAGCGTTCAGGCACCGGTCAGTTTCGTTGTGTATCCAGACTCCGGTTATTACGTTGAGCGTTCAGGCTCCGGTCAGTTTCGTTGGGTATCCAGACTCCGGTTTTTTACGTTGAGCGTTCAGGTTCCGGTCAGTTTTGTTGGGTATCTAGACTACGGTTATTACGTTGAGTGTTCAGGCTCCGGTTAATTTCATTGGGTATCAAGACTCAGGTTATTACGTTGAGCGTTCAGCCTCTGATCAGTTTCGTTGGGTATCCAGACTCAGGTTATTACGTTGAGCGTTCAGGCACCGGTCAGTTTCGTTGTGTATCCAGACTCCGGTTATTACGTTGAGCGTTCAGGCTCCAGTCAGATTCGTTGGGTATCCAGAATCTGGTTTTTACGTTGAGCGTTTAGGCTCCGGTCAGTTTTGTTGGGTATCCAGACTCCGGTTTTTACGTTGAGCGTTCAGGCTCCGGTCAGTTTCGTTGGGTATCCAGACTCCGGTTATTACGTTGAGCGTTCGGGCTCCGGTCAGTTTCGTTGGATATCCAGACTCCGGTTATTACGTTGAGCGTTCAGGCTCCGGTCAGTTTCTTTGGGTATCTAGACTCCGGTTATTACGTTGAGCGTTCAGGCTCCGGTCAGTTTCGTTGGGTATCCAGACTCCGGTTATTTCGTTGAGCGTTCAGGCTCCGGTCAATTTCGTTGTGTATCCAGACTCCGGTTATTACGTTGATCATTCAGGCTCCAGTCAATTTTTTTGGGTATCCAGACTCCGGTTATTACGTAGAGCGTTCAGGCTCCGGTCAGTTTTGTTTGGTATCCAGACTTCGGTTATTACGTTGAGCGTTCAGGCTCCGGTCAGTTTCGTTTGATATCCAGACTTCGGTGATTACGTTGAGCGTTCAGGCTCCGGTCAGTTTCGTTGGGTATCCAGACTCCGTTTATTAAGTTGAACATTCAGGCTCCGGTCAGTTTTGTTGGGTATCCAGACTCCGGTTATTACGTTGAGCATTCAGGCTCCGGTCAGTTTCGTTGGGTGTTCAGACTCTGGTTTTTACGTTGAGCGTTTAGGCTCCGGTCAGTTTTGTTCGGTATCCAGACTCTGGTTATTATGTTGAGGGTTCAGGCTCCGGTCAGTTTTTTGGGTATCCAGACTATGGTTATTACGTTGAGTGTTCAGGCTCCGGTCAGTTTCGTTGGGTATCCAGACTCAGGTTATTACGTTGAGCGTTCAGGCTCCGGTCAGTTTCTTTGGGTATCCAGACTCCGGTTATTACGTTGAGCGTTCAGGCACCGGTCAGTTTCGTTGTGTATCCAGACTCTGGTTATTACGTTGAGCGTTCAGGCTCCGGTCAGTTTCGTTGGGTATCCAGACTCCGGTTTTTTACGTTGAGCGTTCAGGTTCCGGTCAGTTTTGTTGGGTATCCAGACTCCGGTTATTACGTTGAGTGTTCAGGCTCCGGTCAGTTTCGTTGGGTATCAAGACTCAGGTTATTACGTTGAGCGTTCAGGCTCTGATCAGTTTCGTTGGGTATCCAGACTCAGGTTATTACGTTGAGCGTTCTGGCACCTGTCAGTTTCGTTGTGTATCCAGACTCCGGTTATTACGTTGAGCGTTCAGGCTCCAGTCAGTTTTGTTGGGTATCCAGACTCCGGTTTTTACGTTGAGGGTTCAGGCTCCGGTCAGTTTCATTGGGTATCCAGACTCCGGTTCTTACGTTGAGCGTTCAGGCTCCAGTACGTTTCGTTGGGTATCCAGACTCCGGTTATTACGTTGAGCGTTCAGGCTCTGGTCAGTTTCTTTGGGTATCCAGACTCCGGTTATTACGTTGAGCGTTCAGGCTCCGGTCAGTTTCGTTGGGTATCCAGACTCCGGTTATTAAGTTGAGCGTTCAGGCTCCGGTCAGTTTCTTTTGGTATCCAGACTTCGGTTATTACATTGAGCGTTCAGGCTCCGGTCAGTTTCGTTGGGTATCCAGACTCCGGTCATTTTGTTGAGCGTTCAGGCTCTGGTCAATTTCGTTGTGTATCCAGACTCCGGTTATTACGTTGATCGTTCAGGCTCCAGTCAATTTCGCTGGGTATCCAGACTCCGGTTATGACGTAGAGCGTTCAGGCTCCGGTCAGTTTCGTTTGGTATCCAGACTTCGGTTATTACGTTGAGCGTTCAGGCTCCGGTCAGTTTCCTTGGGTATCCACACTCCGTTTATTACGTTGAACGTTCAGGCTCCGGTCAGTTTCGTTGGGTATCCAGACTCCGGTTATTACGTTGAGCATTCAGGCTCCGGTCAGTTTCGTTGGGTATCCAGACTCTGGTTTTTACGTTGAGCGTTTAGACTCCGGTCAGTTTTGTTGGGTATCCAGACTCCGGTTATTACGTTGAGCGTTCAGGCTCTGGTCAATTTCTTTGGGTATCCAGACTCCGGGTATTACGTTGAGCGTTCAGGCTCCGGTCAGTTTCGTTTGGTATCCAGACTTTGGTTATTACGTTGAGCGTTCACGCTCCGGTCAGTTTCGTTGGTTATCCAAACTTCGTTTATTACGTTGAACGTTCAGGCTCCGGTCAGTTTCGTTGGGTATCCAGACTCCGGTTATTACGTTGAGCATTCAGGCTCCGGTCAATTTCATTGTGTATCCAGACTCCGGTTATTACGTTGATCGTTCAGGCTCCAGTCAATTTCGCTGGGTATCCAGACTCCGGTTATTACGTAGAGCGTTCAGGCTCCAGTCAGTTTCGTTTGGTATCCAGACTCCGTTTATTACGTTGAACGTCCAGGCCCCGGCCAGTTTCGTTGGGTATCCAGACTCCGGTTATTACGTTGAACGTTCAGGCTCCGGTCAGTTTCGTTGGGTATCCAGACTCCGGTTTTTTACGTTGAGCGTTCAAGTTCCGGTCAGTTTTGTTGGGTATCCAGACTCCTGTTATTACGTTGAGTGTTCAGGCTCCGGTCAGTTTCGTCAAGTATCAAGACTCAGCATATTACGTTGAGCGTTCAGGCTCTGATCAGTTTCGTTGGGTATCCAGACTCAGGTTATTACGTTGAGCGTTCAGGCACCGGTCAGTTTCGTTGTGTATCCAGACTCCGGTTATTACGTTGAGCATTCAGGCTCCAGTCAGATTCGTTGGGTATCCAGACTCTGGTTTTTACGTTGAGCGTTTAGGCTCCGGTCAGTTTTGTTGGGTATCCAGACTCCGGTTTTTACGTTGAGCGTTCAGGCTCCGGTCAGTTTCGTTGGGTATCCAGACTCCGGTTATTACGTTGAGCGTTCAGGCTCCGGTCAGTTTCGTTGGGTATCCAGACTCCGGTTATTACGTTGAGCGTTCAGGCTCCGGTCAGTTTCGTTGGGTATCCAGACTCCGGTTATTTCGTTGAGCGTTCAGGCTCCGGTCAATTTCGTTGTGTATCCAGACTCCGGTTATTACGTTGATCATTCAGGCTCCAGTCAATTTTGTTGGGTATCCAGACTCCGGTTATTACGTAGAGCGTTCAGGCTCCGGTCAGTTTCGTTTGGTATCCAGACTTCGGTTATTACGTTGAGCATTCAGGCTCCGGTCAGTTTCGTTTGATATCCAGACTTCGGTGATTACGTTGAGCGTTCAGGCTCCGGTCAGTTTCGTTGGGTATCCAGACTCCGTTTATTACGTTGAACATTCAGGCTCCGGTCAGTTTTGTTGGGTATCCAGACTCCGGTTATTACGTTGAGCATTCAGGCTCCGGTCAGTTTCGTTGGGTGTTCAGACTCTGGTTTTTACGTTGAGCGTTTAGGCTCCGGTCAGTTTTGTTCGGTATCCAGACTCCGGTTATTATGTTGAGGGTTCAGGCTTTGGTCAGTTTTGTTGGGTATCCAGACTCTGGTTATTACGTTGAGTGTTCAGGCTCTGGTCAGTTTCGTTGGGTATCCAGACTCAGGTTATTACACTGAGCGTTCAGGCTCCGGTCAGTTTCTTTGGGTATCCAGACTCCGGTTATTACGTTGAGCGTTCAGGCACCGGTCAGTTTCGTTGTGTATCCAGACTCCGGTTATTACGTTGAGCGTTCAGGCTCCGGTCAGTTTCGTTGGGTATCCAGACTCAGGTTATTACGTTGAGCGTTCAGGCACCTGTCAGTTTAGTTGTGTATCCAGACTCCGGTTATTACGTTGAGCGTTCAGGCTCCAGTCAGTTTTGTTGGGTATCCAGACTCCGGTTTTTACGTTGAGGGTTCAGGCTCCGGTCAGTTTCGTTGGGTATCCAGACTCCGGTTCTTACGTTGAGCGTTCAGGCTCCAGTCAGTTTCGTTGGGTATCCAGACTCCGGTTATTACGTTGAGCGTTCAGGCTCCGGTCAGTTTCTTTGGGTATCCAGACTCCGGTTATTACGTTGAGCGATCAGGCTCCGGTCAGTTTCGTTGGATATCCAGACTCCGGTTATTAAGTTGAGCGTTCAGGCTCCGGTCAGTTTCTTTTGGTATCCAGACTCTAGTTATTACGTTGAGCGTTTAGGCTCCGGTCAGTTTCGTTGGGTATCCAGACTCCGGTTATTTTGTTGAGCGTTCAGGCTCCGGTCAATTTCATTGTGTATCCAGACTCCGGTTATTACGTTGATCGTTCAGGCTCCAGTCAATTTCGCTGGGTATCCAGACTCCGATTATGACGTAGAGCGTTCAAGCTCCGGTCAGTTTCGTTTGGTATCCAGACTTCGGTTATTACGTTGAGCGTTCAGGCTCCGGTCAGTTTCGTTGGGTATCCAGACTTCGTTTATTACGTTGAACGTTCAGGCTCCGGTCAGTTTCGTTGGGTATCCAGACTCCGGTTATTACGTTGAGCATTCAGGCTCCGGTCAGTTTCGTTGGGTATCCAGACTCTGGTTTTTACGTTGAGCGTTTAGACTCCGGTCAGTTTTGTTGGGTATCCAGACTCCGGTTATTACGTTGAGCGTTCAGGCTCCGGTCAATTTCTTTGGGTATCCAGACTCCGGTTATTACGTTGAGCGTTCAGGCTCCGGTCAGTTTCGTTTGGTATCCAGACTTTGGTTATTACGTTGAGCGTTCAGGCTCCGGTCAGTTTCGTTGGGTATCCAAACTCCGTTTATTACGTTGAACGTTCAGGCTCCGGTCAGTTTCGTTGGGTATCCAGACTCCGGTTATTACGTTGAGCATTCAGGCTCCGGTCAATTTCGTTGTGTATCCAGACTCCAGTTATTACGTTGATCGTTCAGGCTCCAGTCTATTTCGCTGGGTATCCAGACTCCGGTTATTACGTAGAGCGTTCAGGCTCCGGTCAGTTTCGTTTGGTATCCAGACTCCGTTTATTACGTTGAACGTTCAGGCTCCGGCCAGTTTCGTTGGGTATCCAGACTCCGGTTATTACGTAGAGCATTCAGGCTCCTGTTAATTTCGTTTGGTATCCAGACTCCGTTTATTACGTTGAGCGTTCAGGCTCCGGTCAGTTTCGTTGGGTATCCAGACTCCGTTTATTACGTTGAACGTTCAGGCTCCGGTCAGTTTCGTTGGGTATCCAGACTCCGGTTATTACGTTGAGCATTCAGGCTCCGGTCAGTTTCGTTGGGTATCCAGACTCTGGTTTTTACGTTGAGCGTTTAGACTCCGGCCAGTTTTGTTGGGTATCCAGAATCCGGTTATTACGTTGAGCGTTCAGGCTCCGGTCAATTTCTTTGGGTATCCAGACTCCGGTTATTACGTTGAGCGTTCAGGCTCCGGTCATTTTCGTTTGGTATCCAGACTTTGGTTATTACATTGAGCGTTCAGGCTCCGGTCAGTTTCGTTGGGTATCCAAACTCCGTTTATTACGTTGAACGTTCAGGCTCCGGTCAGTTTCGTTGGGTATCCAGACTCCGGTTATTACGTTGAGCATTCAGGCTCCGATCAATTTCGTTATGTGTCCAGACTCCGGTTATTACGTTGATCGTTCAGGCTCCAGTCAATTTCGCTGGGTATCCAGACTCCGGTTACTACGTAGAGCGTTTAGGCTCCGGTCAGTTTCGTTTGGTATCCAGACTCCGTTTATTACGTTGAACGTTCAGGCTCCGGCCAGTTTCGTTGGGTATCCAGACTCCGGTTATTACGTTGAGCGTTCAGGCTCCGGTCAATTTCTTTGGGTATCCAGACTCCGGTTATTACGTTGAGCGTTCAGGCTCCGGTCAGTTTCGTTTGGTATCCAGACTTTGGTTATTACGTTGAGCGTTCAGGCTCCGGTCAGTTTCGTTGGGTATCCAAACTCCGTTTATTACGTTGAACGTTCAGGCTCCGGTCAGTTTCGTTGGGTATCCAGACTCCGGTTATTACGTTGAGCATTCAGGCTCCGGTCAATTTCGTTGTGTATCCAGACTCCAGTTATTACGTTGATCGTTCAGGCTCCAGTTTATTTCGCTGGGTATCCAGACTCCGGTTATTACGTAGAGCGTTCAGGCTCCGGTCAGTTTCGTTTGGTATCCAGACTCCGTTTATTACGTTGAACGTTCAGGCTCCGGCCAGTTTCGTTTCCGGTTATTACGTAGAGCGTTCAGGCTCCTGTTAATTTCGTTTGGTATCCAGACTCCGTTTATTACGTTGAGCGTTCAGGCTCCGGTCAGTTTCGTTGGGTATCCAGACTCCGTTTATTACGTTGAACGTTCAGGCTCCGGTCAGTTTCGTTGGGTATCCAGACTCCGGTTATTACGTTGAGCATTCAAGCTCCGGTCAGTTTCGTTGGGTATCCAGACTCTGGTTTTTACGTTGAGCGTTTAGACTCCGGCCAGTTTTGTTGGGTATCCAGAATCCGGTTATTACGTTGAGCGTTCAGGCTCCGGTCAATTTCTTTGGGTATCCAGACTCCGGTTATTACGTTGAGCGTTCAGGCTCCGGTCATTTTCGTTTGGTATCCAGACTTTGGTTATTACATTGAGCGTTCAGGCTCCGGTCAGTTTCGTTGGGTATCCAAACTCCGTTTATTACGTTGAACGTTCAGGCTCCGGTCAGTTTCGTTGGGTATCCAGACTCCGGTTATTACGTTGAGCATTCAGGCTCCGATCAATTTCGTTATGTGTCCAGACTCCGGTTATTACGTTGATCGTTCAGGCTCCAGTCAATTTCGCTGGGTATCCAGACTCCGGTTACTACGTAGAGCGTTTAGGCACCGGTCAGTTTCGTTTGGTATCCAGACTCCGTTTATTACGTTGAACGTTCAGGCTCCGGCCAGTTTCGTTGGGTATCCAGACTCCGGTTATTACGTTGAACGTTCAGGCTCCGGTCAGTTTCGTTGGGTATCCAGACTCCGGTTTTTTACGTTGAGCGTTCAGGTTCCGGTCAGTTTTGTTGGGTATACAGACTCCTGTTATTACGTTGAGTGTTCAGGCTCCGGTCAGTTTCGTCAAGAATCAAGACTCAGGATATTACGTTGAGCGTTCAGGCTCTGATCAGTTTCGTTGGGTATCCAGACTCAGGTTATTACGTTGAGCGTTCAGGCACCGGTCAGTTTCGTTGTGTATCCAGACTTCGGTTATTACGTTGAGCATTCAGGCTCTAGTCAGATTCGTTGGGTATCCAGACTCCGGTTTTTACGTTGAGCGTTCAGGCTCCGGTCAGTTTCGTTGGGTATCCAGACTCCGGTTATTACGTTGAGCGTTCAGGCTCCAGTCAGTTTCGTTGGGTATCCAGACTCCGGTTATTACGTTGAGCGTTCAGGCTCCTGTCAGTTTCTATGGGTATCTAGACTCCGGTTATTACGTTGAGCGTTCAGGCTCCGGTCAGTTTCGTTGGGTATCCAGACTCCGGTTATTTCGTTGAGCGTTCAGGCTCCGGTCAATTTCGTTGTGTATCCAGACTCCGGTTATTACGTTGATCATTCAGGCTCCAGTCAATTTCGCTGGGTATCCAGACTCCGGTTATTACGTAGAGCGTTCAGGCTCCGGTCAGTTTCGTTTGGTATCCAGACTCGGTTTATTACGTTGAACGTTCAGGCTCCGGCCAGTTTCGTTGGGTATCCAGACTCCGGTTATTACGTTGAACGTTCAGGCTCCGGTCAGTTTCGTTGGGTATCCAGACTCCGGTTTTTTACTTTGAGCGTTCAGGTTCCGGTCAGTTTTGTTAGGTATACAGACTCCTGTTATTACGTTGAGTGTTCAGGCTCCGGTCAGTTTCGTCAAGTATCAAGACTCAGGATATTACGTTGAGCGTTCAGGCTCTGATCAGTTTCGTTGGGTATCCAGACTCAGGTTATTACGTTGAGCGTTCAGGCACCGGTCAGTTTCGTTGTGTATCCAGACTTCGGTTATTACGTTGAGTGTTCAGGCTCCAGTCAGATTCGTTGGGTATCCAGACTCCGGTTTTTACGTTGAGCGTTCAGGCTCCGGTCAGTTTCGTTGGGTATCCAGACTCCGGTTATTACGTTGAGCGTTCAGGCTCCGGTCAGTTTCGTTGGGTATCCAGACTCCGGTTATTACGTTGAGCGTTCAGGCTCCGGTCAGTTTCTTTGGGTATCTAGACTCCGGTTATTACGTTGAGCGTTCAGGCTCCGGTCAGTTTCGTTGGGTATCCAGACTCCGGTTATTTCGTTGAGCGTTCAGGCTCCGATCAATTTCGTTGTGTATCCAGACTCTGGTTATTACGTTGATCATTCAGGCTCCAGTCAATTTTGTTGGGTATCCAGACTCCGGTTATTACATAGAGCGTTCAGGCTCCGGTCAGTTTCGTTGTGTATCCAGACTTCGGTTATTACGTTGAGCGTTCAGGCTCCGGTCAGTTTCGTTGGGTATCTAGACTCCGTTTATTACGTTGAGCGTTCAGGCTCCTGTCAGTTTCTTTGGGTATCTAGACTCCGGTTATTACGTTGAGCGTTCAGGCTCCGGTCAGTTTCGTTGGGTATCCAGACTCCGGTTATTTCGTTGAGCGTTCAGGCTCCGGTCAATTTCGTTGTGTATCCAGACTCCGGTTATTACGTTGATCATTCAGGCTCCAGTCAATTTCGCTGGGTATCCAGACTCCGGTTATTACGTAGAGCGTTCAGGCTCCGGTCAGTTTCGTTTGGTATCCAGACTCGGTTTATTACGTTGAACGTTCAGGCTCCGGCCAGTTTCGTTGGGTATCCAGACTCCGGTTATTACGTTGAACGTTCAGGCTCCGGTCAGTTTCGTTGGGTATCCAGACTCCGGTTTTTTACTTTGAGCGTTCAGGTTCCGGTCAGTTTTGTTAGGTATACAGACTCCTGTTATTACGTTGAGTGTTCAGGCTCCGGTCAGTTTCGTCAAGTATCAAGACTCAGGATATTACGTTGAGCGTTCAGGCTCTGATCAGTTTCGTTGGGTATCCAGACTCAGGTTATTACGTTGAGCGTTCAGGCACCGGTCAGTTTCGTTGTGTATCCAGACTTCGGTTATTACGTTGAGTGTTCAGGCTCCAGTCAGATTCGTTGGGTATCCAGACTCCGGTTTTTACGTTGAGCGTTCAGGCTCCGGTCAGTTTCGTTGGGTATCCAGACTCCGGTTATTACGTTGAGCGTTCAGGCTCCGGTCAGTTTCGTTGGGTATCCAGACTCCGGTTATTACGTTGAGCGTTCAGGCTCCGGTCAGTTTCTTTGGGTATCTAGACTCCGGTTATTACGTTGAGCGTTCAGGCTCCGGTCAGTTTCGTTGGGTATCCAGACTCCGGTTATTTCGTTGAGCGTTCAGGCTCCGATCAATTTCGTTGTGTATCCAGACTCTGGTTATTACGTTGATCATTCAGGCTCCAGTCAATTTTGTTGGGTATCCAGACTCCGGTTATTACATAGAGCGTTCAGGCTCAGGTCAGTTTCGTTGTGTATCCAGACTTCGGTTATTACGTTGAGCGTTCAGGCTCCGGTCAGTTTCGTTGGGTATCTAGACTCCGTTTATTACGTTGAACATTCAGGCTCCGGTCAGTTTCGTTGGGTATCCAGACTCCGTTTATTACGTTGAGCATTCAGGCTCCGGTCAGTTTCGTTGGGTATTCAGACTCTGGTTTTTACGTTGAGCGTTTAGGCTCCAGTCAGTTTTGTTCGGTATCCAGACTCCGGTTATTATGTTGAGGGTTCAGGTTCCGATCAGTTTTGTTGGGTATCCAGACTCTAGTTATTACGTTGAGTGTTCAGGCTCCGGTCAGTTTCGTTGGGTATCCAGACTCAGGTTATTACGTTGAGCGTTCAGGCTCCGGTCAGTTTCTTTGGGTATCCAGACTCCGGTTATTACGTTGAGCGTTCAGGCACCGGTCAGTTTCGTTGTGTATCCAGACTCTGGTTATTACGTTGAGCGTTCAGGCTCCGGTCAGTTTCGTTGGGTATCCAGACTCCGGTTATTACGTTGATCATTCAGGCTCCAGTCAATTTTGTTGGGTATCCAGACTCCGGTTATTACATAGAGCGTTCAGGCTCCGGTCAGTTTCGTTTGGTATCCAGACTTCGGTTATTACGTTGAGCGTTCAGGCTTCGGTCAGTTTCGTTGGGTATCCAGACTCCGTTTATTACGTTGAACATTCAGGCTCCGGTCAGTTTCGTTGGGTATCCAGACTCCGTTTATTACGTTGAGCATTCAGGCTCCGGTCAGTTTCGTTGGGTATTCAGACTCTAGTTTTTACGTTGAGCGTTTAGGCTCCGGTCAGTTTTGTTCGGTATCCAGACTCCGGTTATTATGTTGAGGGTTCAGGTTCCGATCAGTTTTGTTGGGTATCCAGACTCTAGTTATTACGTTGAGTGTTCAGGCTCCGGTCAGTTTCGTTGGGTATCCAGACTCAGGTTATTACGTTGAGCGTTCAGGCTCCGGTCAGTTTCTTTGGGTATCCAGACTCCGGTTATTACGTTGAGCGTTCAGGCACCGGTCAGTTTCGTTGTGTATCCAGACTCCGGTTATTACGTTGAGCGTTCAGGCTCCGGTCAGTTTCGTTGGGTATCCAGACTCCAGTTTTTTATGTTGAGTGTTCAGGTTCCGGTCAGTTTTGTTGGGTATCCAGACTCCGGTTATTACGTTGAGTGTTCCGACTCCGGTCAGTTTCGTTGGGTATCAAGACTCAGGTTATTACGTTGAGCGTTCAGGCTCTGATCAGTTTCGTTGGGTATCCAGACTCAGGTTATTACGTTGAGCGTTCAGGCACCGGTCAGTTTCGTTGTGTATCCAGACTCCGGTTATTACGTTGAGCGTTCAGGCTCCAGTCAGTTTTGTTGGGTATCCAGACTCTGGTTTTTACGTTGAGGGTTCAGGCTCCTGTTAGTTTCGTTGGGTATCCAGACTCCGGTTATTACGTTGAGCGTTCAGGCTCCGGTCAGTTTCGTTGGGAATCCAGACTCCGGTTATTACGTTGAGCGTTCAGGCTCCGGTCAGTTTCTTTGGGTATCCAGACTCCGGTTATTACGTTGAGCGTTCAGGCTCCGGTCAGTTTCGTTGGGTATCTAGACTCCGGTTATTAAGTTGAACGTTCAGGCTCCGGTCAGTTTCTTTTGATATCCAGACTCCGGTTATTACGTTGAGCGTTCAGGCTCCGGTCAGTTTCGTTGGGTATCCAGACTCCGGTTATTTTGTTGAGCGTTCAGGCTCCGGTCAATTTCGTTGTGTATCCAGACTCCGGTTATTACGTTGATCGTTCAGGCTCCAGTCAATTTCGTTGGGTATCCAGACTCCGGTTATTACGTAGAGCGTTCAGGCTCCGGTCACTTTCGTTTGGTATCCAGACTTCGGTTATTACGTTGAGCATTCAGGCTCCGGTCAGTTTCGTTGGGTATCCAGACTCCGTTTATTACGTTGAACGTTCAAGCTCCGGTCAGTTTCGTTGCGTATCCAGACTCCGGTTATTACCTTGAGCATTCAGGCTCCGGTCAGTTTCTTTGGGTATCCAGACTCCGGTTATTACGTTGAGCGTTCAGGCTCCGGTCAGTTTCGTTGGGTATCCAGACTCCGGTTATTAAGTTGAGCGTTCAGGCTCCGGTTAGTTTCTTTTGGTATCCAGACTCCGGTTATTACGTTGAGCGTTCAGGCTCCGGTCAGTTTCGTTGGGTATCCAGAATCCGGTTATTTTGTTGAGCGTTCAGGCTCCGGTAAATTTCGTTGTGTATCCAGACTCCGGTTATTACGTTGATCGTTCAGGCTCCAGTCAATTTCGCTGGGTATCCAGACTCCGGTTATTACGTAGAGCGTTCAGGTTCCGGTCAGTTTCGTTTGGTATCCAGACTTCGGTTATTACGTTGATTGTTCAGGCTCCGGTCAGTTTCGTTGGGTATCCAGACTCCGTTTATTACTTTGAACGTTCAGGCTCCGGTCAGTTTCGTTGGGTATCCAGACTCCGGTTATTACGTTGAGCATTCAGGCTCCGGTCAGTTTTGTTGGGTATCCAGACTCTGGTTTTTACGTTGAGCGTTTAGGCTCCGGTCAGTTTTGTTGGGTATCTAGACTCCGGTTATTACGTTGAGCGTTCAGGCTCTGGTCAATTTCTTTGGGTATCCAGACTCCGGTTATTACGTTGAGCGTTCAGGCTCCGGTCAGTTTCGTTTTGTATCCAGACTTTGGTTATTACGTTGAGCGTTCAGGCTCCGGTCAGTTTCGTTGGGTATCCAAACTCCGTTTATTACGTTGAACGTTCAGGCTCCGGTCAGTTTCGTTGGGTATCCAGACTTCGGTTATTACGTTGAGCATTTAGGCTCCGGTCAATTTCGTTGTGTATCCAAACTCCGGTTATTACGTTGATCGTTCAGGCTCCAGTCAATTTCGCTGGGTATCCAGACTCCGGTTATTACGTAGAGCGTTCAGGCTCCGGTCAGTTTCGTTTGGTATCCAGACTCCGTTTATTACGTTGAACGTTCAGGCTTCGGCCAGTTTCGTTGGGTATCCAGACTCCGGTTATTACGTTGAACATTCAGGCTCCGATCAGTTTCGTTGGGTATCCAGACTCCGGTTTTTTAGGTTGAGCGTTCAGGTTCCGGTCAGTTTTGTTGGGTATCCAGAATCCTGTTATTACGTTGAGTGTTCAGGCTCCGGTCAGTTTCGTCAGGTATCAAGACTCAGGATATTACGTTGAGCGTTTAGGCTCTGATCAGTTTCGTTGGGTATCCAGACTCAGGTTATTACGTTGAGCGTTCAGGCACCGGTCAGTTTCGTTGTGTATCCAGACTCCGGTTATTACGTTGAGCGTTCAGGCTCCAGTCAGATTCGTTGGGTATCCAGACTCTGGTTTTTACGTTGAGCGTTTAGGCTCCGGTCAGTTTTGTTGGGTATCCAGACTCCGGTTTTTACGTTGAGCGTTCAGGCTTCGGTCAGTTTCGTTGGGTATCCAGACTCCGGTTATTACGTTGAGCGTTCAGGCTCCGGTCAGTTTCGTTGAGTATCCAGACTCTGATTATTACGTTGAGCGTTCAGGCTCCGGTCAGTTTTCGTTGAGTATCCAGACTCTGATTATTACGTTGAGTATCCAGACTCCGGTTATTACGTTGAGCGTTCAGGCTCCGGTCAGTTTCTTTGGGTATCTAGACTCCGGTTATTACGTTGAACATTCAGGCTCCGGTCAGTTTCGTTGGGTATCCAGACTCCGGTTATTTCGTTGAGCGTTCAGGCTCCGGTCAATTTCGTTGTGTATCCAGACTCCGGTTATTACGTTGATCATTCAGGCTCCAGTCAATTTTGTTGGGTATCCAGACTCCGGTTAATACGTAGAGCGTTCAGGCTCCGGTCAGTTTCGTTTGGTATCCAGACTTCGGTTATTACGTTGATTGTTCAGGCTCCGGTCAGTTTCGTTGGGTATCCAGACTCCGTTTATTACTTTGAACGTTCAGGCTCCGGTCAGTTTCGTTGGGTATCCAGACTCCGGTTATTACGTTGAGCATTCAGGCTCCGGTCAGTTTTGTTGGGTATCCAGACTCTGGTTTTTACGTTGAGCGTTTAGGCTCCGGTCAGTTTTGTTGGGTATCTAGACTCCGGTTATTACGTTGAGGGTTCAGGTTCCGATCAGTTTTGTTGGGTATCCAGACTCTAGTTATTACGTTGAGTGTTCAGGCTCCGGTCAGTTTCGTTGGGTATCCAGACTCAGGTTATTACGTTGAGCGTTCAGGTTCCGGTCAGTTTCTTTGGGTATCCAGACTCCGGTTATTACGTTGAGCGTTCAGGCACCGGTCAGTTTCGTTGTGTATCCAGACTCCGGTTATTACGTTGAGCGTTCAGGCTCCGGTCAGTTTCGTTGGGTATCCAGACTCCGGTTTTTTACGTTGAGCGTTCAGGTTCCAGTCAGTTTTGTTGGGTATCCAGACTCCGGTTATTACGTTGAGTGTTCAGGCTCCGGTCAGTTTCGTTGGGTATCAAGACTCAGGTTATTACATTGAGCGTTCAGGCTCTGATCAGTTTCGTTGGGTATCCAGACTCAGGTTATTACGTTGAGCGTTCAGGCACCGGTCAGTTTCGTTGTGTATCCAGACTCCGGTTATTACGTTGAGCGTTCAGGCTCCAGTCAGATTCGTTCGGTATCCAGACTCTGGTTTTTACGTTGAGCGTTTAGGCTCCGGTCAGTTTTGTTGGGTATCCAGACTCCGGTTTTTACGTTGAGCGTTCAGGCTTCGGTCAGTTTCGTTGGGTATCCAGACTCCGGTTATTACGTTGAGCGTTCAGGCTCCGGTCAGTTTCGTTGAGTATCCAGACTCTGATTATTACGTTGAGCGTTCAGGCTCCGGTCAGTTTTCGTTGAGTATCCAGACTCTGATTATTACGTTGAGTATCCAGACTCCGGTTATTACGTTGAGCGTTCAGGCTCCGGTCAGTTTCTTTGGGTATCTAGACTCCGGTTATTACGTTGAACATTCAGGCTCCGGTCAGTTTCGTTGGGTATCCAGACTCCGGTTATTTCGTTGAGCGTTCAGGCTCCGGTCAATTTCGTTGTGTATCCAGACTCCGGTTATTACGTTGATCATTCAGGCTCCAGTCAATTTTGTTGGGTATCCAGACTCCGGTTAATACGTAGAGCGTTCAGGCTCCGGTCAGTTTCGTTTGGTATCCAGACTTCGGTTATTACGTTGAGCGTTCAGACTCCGGTCAGTTTCGTTGGGTATCCAGACTCCGTTTATTACGTTGAACATTCAGGCACCGGTCAGTTTCGTTGGGTATCCAGACTCCGGTTATTACGTTGAGCGTTCAGGCTCCGGTCAGTTTCGTTGGGTATCCAGACTCCGGTTTTTTACGTTGAGCGTTCAGGTTCCAGTCAGTTTTGTTGGGTATCCAGACTCCGGTTATTACGTTGAGTGTTCAGGCTCCGGTCAGTTTCGTTGGGTATCAAGACTCAGGTTATTACATTGAGCGTTCAGGCTCTGATCAGTTTCGTTGGGTATCCAGACTCAGGTTATTACGTTGAGCGTTCAGGCACCGGTCAGTTTCGTTGTGTATCCAGACTCCGGTTATTACGTTGAGCGTTCAGGCTCCAGTCAGTTTTGTTGGGTATCCAGACTCTGGTTTTTACGTCGAGGGTTCAGGCTCCTGTCAGTTTCGTTGGGTATCCAGACTCCGGTTATTACGTTGAGCGTTCAGGCTCCGGTCAGTTTCGTTGGGAATCCAGACTCCGGTTATTACGTTGAGCGTTCAGGCTCCGGTCAGTGTCTTTGGGTATCCAATCTCCGGTTATTACGTTGAGCGTTCAGGCTCCGGTCAGTTTCGTTGGGTATCTAGACTCCGGTTATTAAGTTGAACGTTCAGGCTCCGGTCAGTTTCTTTTGGTATCCAGACTCCGGTTATTACGTTGAGCGTTCAGGCTCCGGTCAGTTTCGTTGGGTATCCAGACTTCGGTTATTTCGTTGAGCGTTCAGGCTCCGGTCAATTTCGTTGTGTATCCAGACTCCGGTTATTACGTTGATCATTCAGGCTCCAGTCAATTTTGTTGGGTATCCAGACTCCGGTTATTACGTAGAGCGTTCAGGCTCCGGTCAGTTTCGTTTGGTATCCAGACTTCGGTTATTACGTAGAGCGTTCAGGCTCCGGTCAGTTTCGTTGGGTATCCAGACTCCGTTTATTACGTTGAACATTCAGGCTCCAGTCAGTTTCGTTGGGTATCCAGACTCCGTTTATTACGTTGAGCATTCTGGCTCCGGTCAGTTTCGTTGGATTTTCAGACTCTGGTTTTTACGTTGAGCGTTTAGTCTCCGGTCAGTTTTGTTCGGTATCCAGACTCCGGTTATTATGTTGAGTGTTCAGGCTCCGGTCAGTTTCGTTGGGTATCCAGACTCAGGTTATTACGTTGAGCGTTCAGGCTCCGGTCAGTTTCTTTGGGTATCCAGACTCCGGTTATTACGTTGAGCGTTCAGGCACCGGTCAGTTTCGTTGTGTATCCAGACTCCGGTTATTACGTTGAGCGTTCAGGCTCCGGTCAGTTTCGTTGGGTATCCAGACTCCAGTTTTTTACGTTGAGCGTTCAGGTTCCGGTCAGTTTTGTTGGGTATCCAGACTCCTGTTATTACGTTGAGTGTCCCGGCTCCGGTCAGTTTTGTTGGGTATCCAGACTCCGGTTATTACGTTGAGCGTTCAGGCTCCGGTCAGTTTCTTTGGGTATCCAGACTCCGGTTATTACGTTGAGCGTTCAGGCTCCGGTCAGTTTCGTTGGGTATCCAGACTCCGGTTATTACGTCTAGCGTTTAGGCTCCGGTCAGTTTTGTTGGGTATCCAGACTCCGGTTTTTACGTTGAGCGTTCAGGCTCCGGTCAGTTTCGTTGGGTATCCAGACTCCGGTTATTACGTTGAGCGTTCAGGCTCCGGTCAGTTTCGTTGGGTATCCAGACTCCGGTTATTACGTTGAGCGTTCAGGCTCCGGTCAGTTTCTTTGGGTATCTAGACTCTGGTTATTACGTTGAGCGTTCAGGCTCCGGTTAGTTTCGTTGGGTATCCAGACTCCGGTTATTTCGTTGAGCGTTCAGGCTCCGGTCAATTTCGTTGTGTATCCAGACTCCGGTTATTACGTTGATCATTCAGGCTCCGATCAATTTTGTTGGGTATCCAGACTCCGGTTATTACGTAGAGCGTTCAGGCTCCGGTCAGTTTCGTTTGGTATCCAGACTTCGGTTATTACGTTGAGCGTTCAGGCTCCAGTCAGTTTTGTTGGGTATCCAGACTCCGGTTTTTACGTTGAGGGTTCAGGCTCCTGTCAGTTTCATTGGGTATCCAGACTCCGGTTATTACGTTGAGCGTTCAGGCTCCGGTCAGTTTCGTTGGGAATCCAGACTCCGGTTATTACGTTGAGCGTTCAGGCTCCGTTCAGTTTCTTTGGGTATCAGACTCCGGTTATTACGTTGAGCGTTCAGGCTCCGGTCAGTTTCGTTGGGTATCTAGACTCCGGTTATTAAGTTGAACGTTCAGGCTCCGGTCAGTTTTTTTTGGTATCCAGACTCCGGTTATTACGTTGAGCGTTCAGGCTCCGGTCAGTTTCGTTGGGTATCCAGACTCCGGTTATTTTGTTGAGCGTTCAGGCTCCGGTCAATTTCGTTGTGTATCCAGACTCCGGTTATTACATTGATCATTCAGGCTCCAGTCAATTTCGTTGGGTATCCAGACTCCTGTTATTACGTTGAGCGTTCAGGCTCCAGTCAAATTCGTTGGGTATCCAGACTCTGGTTTTTACGTTGAGCGTTTAGGCTCCGGTCAGTTTTGTTGGGTATCCAGACTCCGGTTTTTACGTTGAGCGTTCAGGCTCCGGTCAGTTTCGTTGGGTATCCAGACTCCGGCTATTATGTTGAGCGTTCAGGCTCCGGTCAGTTTCGTTGGGTATCCAGACTCTGGTTATTACGTTTAGCGTTCAGGCTCCGGTCAGTTTCTTTGGGTATCTAGACTCCGGTTATTACGTTGAGCGTTCAGGCTCCGGTCAGTTTCGTTGGGTATCCAGACTCCGGTTATTTCGTTGAGCGTTCAGGCTCCGGTCAATTTCGTTGTGTATCCAGACTTCGGTTATTACGTTGATCATTCAGGCTCCAGTCAATTTTGTTGGGTATCCAGACTCCGGTTATTATGTAGAGCATTCAGGCTCCGGTCAGTTTCGTTTGGTATCCAGACTTCGGTTATTACGTTGAGCGTTCAGGCTCCGGTCAGTTTCGTTGGGTATCCATACTCTGTTTATTACGTTGAACATTCAGGCTCCGGTCAGTTTCGTTGGGTATCCAGACTCCGTTTATTACGTTGAGCTTTCAGGCTCCAGTCAGTTTCGTTGGGTATTCAGACTCTGGTTTTTACGTTGAGCGTTTAGGCTCCGGTCAGTTTTGTTCGGTATCCAGACTCCGGTTATTATGTTGAGGGTTCAGGCTCCGGTCAGTTTTGTTGGGTATCCAGACTCTAGTTATTACGTTGAGTGTTCAGGCTCCGGTCAGTTTCGTTGGGTATCCAGACTCTGGTTATTACGTTGAGCGTTTAGGCTCCGGTTAGTTTCTTTGGGTATCCAGACTCCGGTTATTACGTTGAGCGTTCAGGCACCGGTCAGTTTCGTTGTGTATCCAGACTCCGGTTATTACGTTGAGCGTTAAGGCTCCGGTCAGTTTCGTTGGGTATCCAGACTCCGGTTTTTTACGTTGAGCGTTCAGGTTCCGGTCAGTTTTGTTGGGTATCCAGACTCCGGTTATTACGTTGAGTGTTAAGGCTCCGGTCAGTTTCGTTGGGTATCAAGACTCAGGTTATTACGTTGAGCGTTCAGGCTCTGATCAGTTTCGTTGGGTATCCAGACTCAGGTTATTACGTTGAGCGTTCAGGCACCGGTCAGTTTCGTTGTGTATCCAGACTCCGGTTATTACGTTGAGCGTTCAGGCTCCAGTCAGTTTTGTTGGGTATCCAGACTCCGGTTTTTACGTTGAGGGTTCAGGCTCCTGTCAGTTTCGTTGGGTATCCAGACTCCGGTTATTACGTTGAGCGTTCAGGCTCCGGTCAGTATCGTTGGGAATCCAGACTCCGGTTATTACGTTGAGCTTTCAGGCTCCGGTCAGTTTATTTGGGTATCCAGACTCCGGTTATTACGTTGAGCGTTCAGGCTCCGGCCAGTTTCGTTGGGTATCTAGACTCCGGTTATTAAGTTGAACGTTCAGGCTCCGGACAGTTTTTTTTGGTATCCAGACTCCGGTTATTACGTTGAGCGTTCAGGCTCCGGTCAGTTTCGTTGGGTATCCAGACTCCGGTTATTTTGTTGAGCGTTCAGGCTCCAGTCAATTCGTTGTGTATCCAGACTCCGGTTATTACGTTGATCGTTCAGGCTCCAGTCAATTTCGTTGGGTATCCAGACTCCGGTTATTACGTAGAGCGTTCAGGCTCCGGTCAGTTTCGTTTGGTATCCAGACTTCGGTTATTACGTTGAGCGTTCAGGCTCCGGTCAGTTTCGTTTGGTATCCAGACTCCGTTTATTATGTTGAACGTTTAAGCTCCGGTCAGTTTCGTTGGGTATCCAGACTCCGGTTATTTCGTTGAGCATTCAGGCTCCGGTCAGTTTCGTTGGGTATCCAGACTCTGGTTTTTACGTTGAGCGTTTAGGCTCCGGTCAGTTTTGTTGGGTACCCAGACTCCGGTTATTATGTTGAGCATTCAGGCTTCGGTCAGTTTTTTTGGGTATCCAGAGTCCGGTTATTACGTTGAGCGTTCAGGCTCCGGTCAGTTTCGTTTGGTATCCAGACTTTGGTTATTACGTTGAGCGTTCAGGCTCCGGTCAGTTTCGTTGGGTATCCAAACTCCGTTTATTACATTGAACTTTCAGGCTCCGGTCAGTTTTGTTTGGTATCCAGACTCCGGTTATTACGTTGAGCATTCAGGCTCCGGTCAGTTTCGTTGGGTATTCAGACTCTGGTTTTTACGTTGAGCGTTTAGGCTCCGGTCAGTTTTGTTCGGTATCCAGACTCCGGTTATTATGTTGAGGCTTCAGGCTCCGGTCAGTTTTGTTGGGTATCCAGACTCTGTTTATTACGTTGAGTGTTCAGGCTCCGGTCAGTTTCGTTGGGTATCCAGACTCAGTTATTCCTTTGAGCGTTCAGGCTCCGGTCAGTTTCGTTGTGTATCCAGACTCCGGTTATTACGTTAGCGTTCAGGCTCTGATCAGTTTCGTTGGGTATCCAGACTCAGGTTATTACGTTGAGCGTTCAAGCACCGGTCAGTTTCGTTGTGTATCCAGACTCCGGTTATTACGTTGAGCGTTCAGGCTCCAGTCAGTTTTGTTGGGTATCCAGACTCTGGTTTTTACGTTGAGGGTTCAGGCTCTTGTCAGTTTCGTTGGGTATCCAGACTCCGGTTATTACGTTGAGCGTTCAGGCTTCGGTTAGTTTTGTTGGGTATCCAGACTCTGGTTATTACGTTGAGCGTTCAGGCTCCGGTCAGTTTCTTTGGGTATCCAGACTCCGGTTATTACGTTGAGCGTTCAGGCTCCGGTCAGTTTTGTTGGGTATCCAGACTCCGGTTATTAAGTTGAGCGTTCAGGCTCCGGTCAGTTTCTTTTGGTATCCAGACTCCGGTTATTACGTTGAGCGTTCAGGCTCCGGTCCATTTCGTTTGGTATCTAGACTCCGGTTATTTTGTTGAGCGTTCAGGCTCCGGTCAATTTCGTTGTGTATCCAGACTCTGGTTATTACGTTGAGCGTTCAGGCTCCAGTCAGTTTTGTTGGGTATCCAGATTCCGGTTTTTACGTTGAGGGTTCAGGCTCCTGTCAGTTTCGTTGGGTATCCAGACTCCGGTTATTACGTTGAGCGTTCAGGCTCCGGTCAGTTTCGTTGGGAATCCAGACTCCGGTTATTACGTTGAGCGTTCAGGCTCCGGTCAGTTTCTTTGGGTATCCAGACTCCGGTTATTACGTTGAGCGTTCAGGCTCCGGTCAGTTTCGTTGGGTATTTAGACTCCGGTTATTAAGTTGAACGTTCAGGCTCCGGTCAGTTTTTTTTGGTATCCAGACTCTGGTTATTACGTTGAGCGTTCAGGCTCTGGTCAGTTTCGTTGGGTATCCAGACTCCGGTTATTTTGTTGAGCGTTCAGGCTCCGGTCAATTTCGTTGTGTATCCAGACTCCGGTTATTACGTTGATCGTTCAGGCTCCAGTCTATTTCGTTGGGTATCCAGACTCCGGTTATTACGTAGAGCGTTCAGGCTCCGGTCAGTTTCGTTTGGTATCCAGACTTCGGTTATTACGTTGAGCGTTCAGGCTCCGGTCAGTTTTTTTTGGTATCAAGACTCCGGTTATTACGTTGAGCGTTCAGGCTCCGGTTATTTTCTTGAGCGTTCAGGCTCCGGTCAATTTTGTTGTGTATCCAGACTCCGGTTATTACGTTGATCGTTCAGGCTCCAGTCTATTTCGTTGGGTATCCAGACTCCGGTTATTACGTAGAGCGTTCAGGCTCCGGTCAGTTTCGTTTGGTATCCAGACTTCGGTTATTACGTTGAGCGTTCAGGCTCCGGTCAGTTTCGTTGGGTATCCAGACTCCGTTTATTACGTTGAACATTCAAGCTCCGGTAAGTTTCGTTGGGTATCCAGACTCCGGTTATTACATTGAGCATTCAGGCTCCGGTCAGTTTCGTTGGGTATCCAGACTCTGGTTTTTACGTTGAGCGCTTAGGCTCTGGTCAGTTTTGTTGGGTATCCAGACTCCGGTTATTACGTTGAGCGTTCAGGCTCCGGTCAGTTTCTTTGGGTATCCAGACTCCGGTTATTACGTTGAGCGTTCAGGCTCCGGTCAGTTTCGTTGGGTATCTAGACTCCGGTTATTAAGTTGAACATTCAGGCTCCGGTCAGTTTTTTTTGGTATCCAGACTCTGGTTATTACGTTGAGCGTTCAGGCTCTGGTCAGTTTCGTTGGGTATCCAGACTCCGGTAATTTTGTTGAGCGTTCAGGCTCCGGTCAATTTCGTTGTGTATCCAGACTCCGGTTATTACGTTGATCGTTCAGGCTCCAGTCTATTTCGTTGGGTATCCAGACTCCGGTTATTACGTAGAGCGTTCAGGCTCCGGTCAGTTTCGTTTGGTATCCAGACTTCGGTTATTACGTTGAGCGTTCAGGCTCCGGTCAGTTTTTTTTGGTAACCAGACTCCGGTTATTACGTTGAGCGTTCAGGCTCCGGTTATTTTCTTGAGCGTTCAGGCTCCGGTCAATTTCGTTGTGTATCCAGACTCCGGTTATTACGTTGATCGTTCAGGCTCCAGTCTATTTCGTTAGGTATCCAGACTCCGGTTATTACGTAGAGCGTTCAGGCTCCGGTCAGTTTCGTTTGGTATCCAGACTTCGGTTATTACGTTGAGCGTTCAGGCTCCGGTAAGTTTTTTTGGTATCCAGACTCCGGTTATTACGTTGAGCGTTCAGGCTCCGGTTATTTTGTTGAGCGTTCAGGCTCCGGTCAATTTCGTTGTGTATCCAGACTCCGGTTATTACGTTGATCGTTCAGGCTCCAGTCAATTTCGTTGGGTATCCAGACTCCGGTTATTACGTAGAGCGTTCAGGCTCTGGTCAGTTTCGTTTGGTATCCAGACTTCGGTTATTACGTTGAGCGTTCAGGCTCCGGTCAGTTTCGTTGGGTATCCAGACTCCGTTTATTACGTTGAACATTCAAGCTCCGGTCAGTTTCGTTGGGTATCCAGACTCCGGTTATTACGTTGAGCATTCAGGCTCCGGTCAGTTTCGTTGGGTATCCAGACTCTGGTTTTTACGTTGAGCGCTTAGGCTCCGGTCAGTTTTGTTGGGTATCCAGACTCCGGTTATTACGTTGAGCGTTCAGGCTCCGGTCAGTTTCTTTGGGTATCCAGACTCCGGTTATTACGTTGAGCGTTCAGGCTCCGGTCAGTTTCGTTTGGTATCCAGACTTTGGTTATTACGTTGAGCGTTCAGGCTCCGGTCAGTTTCGTTGGGTATCCAAACTCCGTTTATTACGTTGAACGTTCAGGCTCCGGTCAGTTTCGTTGGGTATCCAGACTCCGGTTATTACGTTGAGCATTCAGGCTCCGGTCAGTTTCGTTGGGTATCCAGAATCTGGTTTTTACGTTGAGCGTTTAGGCTCCGGTCAGTTTTGTTGGGTATCCAGACTCCGGTTATTACGTTGAGCGTTCAGGCTCCGGTCAGTTTCTTTGGGTATCCAGACTCAGGTTATTACGTTGAGCGTTCAGGCTCCTGTCAGTTTCTTTGGGTATCTAGACTCCGGTTATTACGTTGAGCGTTCAGGCTCCGGTCAGTTTCGTTGGGTATCTAGACTCCGGTTTTTTACGTTGAGCGTTCAGGTTCCGGTCAGTTTTGTTGGGTATCCAGACTCCGGTTATTACGTTGAGTGTTAAGGCTCCGGTCAGTTTTGTTGGGTATCAAGACTCAGGTTATTACGTTGAGCGTTCAGGCTCTGATCAGTTTCGTTGGGTATCCAGACTCAGGTTATTACATTGAGCGTTCAGGCACCGGTCAGTTTCGTTGTGTATCCAGACTCCGGTTATTACGTTGAGCGTTCACGCTCCAGTCAGTTTTGTTGGGTATCCAGACTCCGGTTTTTACGTTGAGGGTTCAGGCTCCTGTCAGTTTCGTTGGGTATCCAGACTCCGGTTATTACGTTGAGCGTTCAGGCTCCGGTCAGTTTCGTTGGGAATCCAGACTCCATGTATTACGTTGAGCTTTCAGGCTCCGGTCAGTTTCTTTGGGTATCTAGACTCCGGTTATTACGTTGAGAGTTCAGGCTCCGGTCAGTTTCGTTGGGTATCTAGACTCCGGTTACTATATTGAACGTTCAGGCTCTGGTCAGTTTTTTTTGGTATCCAGACTCCGGTTATTACGTTGAGCGTTCAGGCTCCGGTCAGTTTCGTTGGGTATCCAGACTCCGGTTATTTTGTTGAGCGTTCAGGCTCCGGTCAATTTCGTTGTGTATCTAGACTCCGGTTATTACGTTGATCGTTCAGGCTCCAGTCAATTTCGTTGGGTATCCAGACTCCGGTTATTACGTAGAGCGTTCAGGCTCCGGTCAGTTTCGTTTGGTATCCAGACTTCGGTTATTACGTTGAGCGTTCAGGCTCCGGTAAGTTTCGTTGGGTATCCAGACTCCGTTTATTACGTTGAACGTTCAAGCTCCGGTCAGTTTCGTTGGGTATCCAGACTCCGGTTATTACGTTGAGCATTCAGGCTCCGGTCAGTTTCGTTGGGTATCCAGACTCTGGTTTTTACGTTGAGCGTTTAGGCTCCGGTCAGTTTTGTTGGGTATCCAGACTCCGGTTATTACGTTGAGCGTTCAGGCTCCGGTCAGTTTCTTTGGGTATCCAGACTCCGGTTATTACGTTGAGCGTTCAGGCTCCGGTCAGTTTCGTTTGGTATCCAGACTTTAGTTATTACGTTGAGCACTCAGGCTCCGGTCAGTTTCGTTGGGTATCCAAACTCCGTTTATTACGTTGAACGTTCAGGCTCCGGTCAGTTTCGTTGGGTATCCAGACTCCGGTTATTACGTTGAGTATTCAGGCTCCGGTCAGTTTCGTTGGGTATTCAGACTCTGGTTTTTACGTTGAGCGTTTAGGCTCCGGTCAGTTTCGTTGGGTATCCAGACTCCGGTTATTACGTTGAGCATTCAGGCTCCGGTCAGTTTCGTTGGGTATTCAGACTCTGGTTTTTCCGTTGAGCGTTTAGGCTCCGGTCATTTTTGTTCGGTATCCAGACTCCGATTATTATGTTGAGGGTTCAGGCTCCGGTCAGTTTTGTTGGGTATCCAGACTCTGGTTATTACGTTCAGTGTTACGGCTCCGGTCAGTTTCGTTGGGTATCCAGACTCAGGTTATTACTTTGAGCGTTCAGGCTCCGGTCAGTTTCGTTGTGTATCCAGACTCCGATTATTACGTTAGCATTCAGGCTCTGATCAGTTTCGTTGGGTATCCAGACTCAGGTTATTACGTTGAGCGTTCAGGCACCGGTCAGTTTCGTTGTGTATCCAGACTCCGGTTATTACGTTGAGCGTTCAGGCTCCAGTCAGTTTTGTTGGGTATCCAGACTCTGGTTTTTATGTTGAGGGTTCAGGCTCCTGTCAGTTTCGTTGGGTATCCAGACTCCGGTTATTACGTTGAGCGTTCGGGCTCCGGTTAGTTTTGTTGGGTATCCAGACTCCGGTTATTACGTTGAGCGTTCAGGCTCCGGTCAGTTTCTTTTGGTATCCAGACTCTGGTTATTACGTTGAGCGTTCAGGCTCCTGTCAGTTTCGTTTGGTATCTAGACTCCGGTTATTTTGTTGAGCGTTCAGGCTCCGGTCAATTTCGTTGTGTATCCAGACTCTGGTTATTACGTTGAGCGTTCAGGCTCCAGTCAGTTTTGTTGGGTATCCAGACTCCGGTTTTTACGTTGAGGGTTCAGGCTCCTGTCAGTTTTGTTGGGTATCCAGACTCCGGTTATTACGTTGAGCGTTCAGGCTCCGGTCAGTTTCGTTGGGAATCCAGACTCCGGTTATTACGTTGAGCTTTCAGGCTCCGGTCAGTTTCTTTGGGTATCCAGACTCCGGTTATTACGTTGAGCGTTCAGGCTCCGGTCAGTTTTGTTGGGTATCTAGACTCCGGTTATTAAGTTGAACGTTCAGGCTCCGGTCAGTTTTTTTGGTATCCAGACTCTGGTTATTACGTTGAGCGTTCATGCTCTGGTCAGTTTCATTGGGTATCCAGACTCCGGTTATTTTGTTGAGCGTTCAGGCTCCAGTCAATTTCGTTGTGTATCCATACTCCGGTTATTACGTTGATCGTTCAGGCTCCAGTCTATTTCGTTGGGTATCCAGAGTCCGGTTATTACGTAGAGCGTTCAGGCTCCGGTCAGTTTCGTTTGGGATCCAGACTTCGGTTATTACGTTGAGCGTTCAGGCTCCGGTCAGTTTTTTTTGGTATCCAGACTCCGGTTATTACGTTGAGCGTTCAGGCTTCGGTTATTTTGTTGAGCGTTCAGGCTCCGGTCAATTTCGTTGTGTATCCAGACTCCGGTTATTACGTTGATCGTTCAGGCTCCAGTCAATTTCGTTGGGTATCCAGACTCCGGTTATTACGTAGAGCGTTCAGGCTCCGGTTATTTTGTTGAGCGTTCAGGCTCCGGTCAATTTCGTTGTGTATCCAGTCTCCGGTTATTACGTTGATCGTTCAGGCTCCAGTCAATTTCGTTGGGTATCCAGACTCCGGTTATTACGTAGAGCGTTCAGGCTCCGGTCAGTTTCGTTTGGTATCCAGACTTCGGTTATTACGTTGAGCGTTCAGGCTCCGGTCAGTTTCGTTGGGTATCCAGACTCCGTTTATTACGTTGAACATTCAAGCTCCGGTCAGTTTCGTTGGGTATCCAGACTCCGGTTATTACGTTGAGCATTCAGGCTCCGGTCAGTTTCGTTGGGTATCCAGACTCTGGTTTTTACGTTGAGCGTTTAGGCTCCGGTCAGTTTTGTTGGGTATCCAGACTCCGGTTATTACGTTGAGCGTTCAGGCTCTGGTCAGTTTCTTTGGGTATCCAGACTCCGGTTATTACGTTGAGCGTTCAGGCTCCGGTCAGTTTCGTTTGGTATCCAGACTTTGGTTATTACGTTGAGCGTTCAGGCTCCGGTCAGTTTCGTTTGGTATCCAGACTCCGGTTATTACGTTGAACGTTCAGGCTCCGGTCAGTTTCGTTGGGTATTCAGACTCTGGTTTTTACGTTGAGCGTTTAGGCTCCGGTCAGTTTTGTTCGGTATCCAGACTCCGGTTATTATGTTGAGGGTTCAGGCTCCGGTCAGTTTTGTTGGGTATCCAGACTCTGGTTATTACGTTGAGTGTTACGGCTCCGGTCAGTTTCGTTGGGTATCCAGACTCAGGTTATTACTTTGAGCGTTCAGGCTCCGGTCAGTTTCGTTGTGTATCCAGACTCCGGTTATTACGTTAGCGTTCAGGCTCTGATCAGTTTCGTTGGGTATCCAGACTCAGGTTATTACGTTGAGCGTTCAGGCACCGGTCAGTTTCGTTGTGTATCCAGACTCCGGTTATTACGTTGAGCGTTCAGGCTCCAGTCAGTTTTGTTGGGTATCCAGACTCTGGTTTTTACGTTGAGGGTTCAGGCTCCTGTCAGTTTCGTTGGGTATCCAGACTCCGGTTATTACGTTGAGCGTTCAGGCTCCGGTCAGTTTCGTTGGGAATCCAGACTCCGGTTATTACATTGAGCTTTCAGGCTCCGGTCAGTTTCTTTGGGTATCCAGACTCCGGTTATTACGTTGAGCGTTCAGGCTCCGGTCAGTTTTGTTGGGTATCTAGACTCCGGTTATTAAGTTGAACGTTCAGGCTCCGGTCAGTTTTTTTTGGTATCCAGACTCTGGTTATTACGTTGAGCGTTCATGCTCTGGTCAGTTTCGTTGGGTATCCAGACTCCGGTTATTTTGTTGAGCGTTCAGGCTCCAGTCAATTTCGTTGTGTATCCATACTCCGGTTATTACGTTGATCGTTCAGGCTCCAGTCTATTTCGTTGGGTATCCAGAGTACAGTTATTACGTAGAGCGTTCAGGCTCCTGTCAGTTTCGTTTGGGATCCAGACTTCGGTTATTACGTTGAGCGTTCAGGCTCCGGTCAGTTTTTTTTGGTATCCAGACTCCGGTAATTACGTTGAGCGTTCAGGCTCCGGTTATTTTGTTGAGCGTTCAGGCTCCGGTCAATTTCGTTGTGATTCCAGACTCCGGTTATTACGTTGATCGTTCAGGCTCCAGTCAATTTCGTTGGGTATCCAGACTCCGGTTATTACGTAGAGCGTTCAGGCTCCGGTCAGTTTCGTTTGGTATCCAGACTTCGGTTATTACGTTGAGCGTTCAGGCTCCGGTCAGTTTCGTTGGGTATCCAGACTCCGTTTATTACGTTGAACATTCAAGCTCCAGTCAGTTTCGTTGGGTATCCAGACTCCGCTTATTACGTTGAGCATTCAGGCTCCGGTCAGTTTCGTTGGGTATCCAGACTCTGGTTTTTACGTTGAGCGTTTAGGCTCCGGTCAGTTTTGTTGGGTATCCAGACTCCGGTTATTACGTTGAGCGTTCAGGCTCCGGTCAGTTTATTTGGGTATCCAGACTCCGGTTATTACGTTGAGCGTTCAGGCTCCGGTCAGTTTCGTTGGGTATCCAAACTCCGTTTATTACGTTGAACGTTCAGGCTCCGGTCAGTTTCGTTGGGTATCCAGACTCTGGTTATTACGTTGAGCATTCAGGCTCCGGTCAGTTTCGTTGGGTATTCAGACTCTGGTTTTTACGTTGAGCGTTTAGGATCCGGTCAGTTTTGTTCGGTATCCAGACTCCAGTTATTATGTTGAGGGTTCAGGCTCTGGTCAGTTTTGTTGGGTATCCAGACTCTGGTTATTACGTTGAGTGTTCAGGCTCCGGTCAGTTTCGTTGGGTATCCAGACTCAGGTTATTACTTTGAGCGTTCAGGCTCCGGTCAGTTTCGTTGTGTATCCAGACTCCGGTTATTACGTTAGCGTTCAGGCTCTGATCAGTTTCGTTGGGTATCCAGACTCAGGTTATTACGTTGAGCGTTCAGGCACCGGTCAGTTTCGTTGTGTATCCAGACTCTGGTTATTACGTTGAGCGTTCAGGCTCCAGCCAGTTTTGTTGGGTATCCAGACTCCGGTTTTTACGTTGAGGGTTCAGGCTCCTGTCAGTTTTGTTGGGTATCCAGACTCCGGTTATTACGTTGAGCGTTCAGGCTCCGGTTAGTTTTGTTGGGTATCCAGACTCCGGTTATTACGTTGAGCGTTCATGCTCCGGTCAGTTTCTTTGGATATCCAGACTCCGGTTATTACGTTGAGCGTTCAGGCTCCGGTCAGTTTCGTTGAGTATCCAGACTCCGGTTATTAAGTTGAGCGTTCAGGCTCCGGTCAGTTTCTTTTGGTATCCAGACTCCGGTTATTACGTTGAGCGTTCAGGCTCCGGTCAGTTTCGTTGAGTATCTAGACTCCGGTTATTTTGTTGAGCGTTCAGGCTCCGGTCAATTTCGTTGTGTATCCAGACTCTGGTTATTACGTTGAGCGCTCAGGCTCCAGTCAGTTTTGTTGGGTATCCAGACTCCGGTTTTTACGTTGAGGGTTCAGGCTCCTGTCAGTTTCGTTAGGTATCCAGACTCCGGTTATTACGTTGAGCGTTCAGGCTCCGGTCAGTTTCGTTGGGAATCCAGACTTCGTTTATTACGTTGAGCGTTCAGGCTCCGGTCAGTTTCTTTGGGTATCCTAACTCCGGTTATTACGTTGAGCGTTCAGGCTCCGGTCAGTTTCGTTGGGTATCTAGACTCCGGTTATTAAGTTGAACGTTCAGGCTCCGGTCAGTTTTTTTTGGTATCCAGACTCCGGTTATTACGTTGAGCATTCAGGCTCCGGTCAGTTTCGTTGGGTATCCAGACTCCGGTTATTTTGTTGAGCATTCAGGCTCCGGTCAGTTTCGTTGGGTATTCAGACTCTGGTTTTTACGTTGAGCGTTTAAGATTCGGTCAGTTTTAATCGGTATCCAGACTCCAGTTATTATGTTGAGGGTTCAGGCTCTGGTCAGTTTTGTTGGGTATCCAGACTCTGGTTATTACGTTGAGTGTTCAGGCTCCGGTCAGTTTCGTTGGGTATCCAGACTCAGGTTATTACTTTGAGCGTTCAGGCTCCGGTCAGTTTCGTTGTGTATCCAGACTCCGGTTATTACGTTAGCGTTCAGGCTCTGATCAGTTTCGTTGGGTATCCAGACTCAGGTTATTACGTTGAGCGTTCAGGCACCGGTCAGTTTCGTTGTGTATCCAGACTCTGGTTATTACGTTGAGCGTTCAGGCTCCAGCCAGTTTTGTTGGGTATCCAGACTCCGGTTTTTACGTTGAGGGTTCAGGCTCCTGTCAGTTTTGTTGGGTATCCAGACTCCGGTTATTACGTTGAGCGTTCAGGCTCCGGTTAGTTTTGTTGGGTATCCAGACTCCGGTTATTACGTTGAGCGTTCATGCTCCGGTCAGTTTCTTTGGATATCCAGACTCCGGTTATTACGTTGAGCGTTCAGGCTCCGGTCAGTTTCGTTGAGTATCCAGACTCCGGTTATTAAGTTGAGCGTTCAGGCTCCGGTCAGTTTCTTTTGGTATCCAGACTCCGGTTATTACGTTGAGCGTTCAGGCTCCGGTCAGTTTCGTTGAGTATCTAGACTCCGGTTATTTTGTTGAGCGTTCAGGCTCCGGTCAATTTCGTTGTGTATCCAGACTCTGGTTATTACGTTGAGCGCTCAGGCTCCAGTCAGTTTTGTTGGGTATCCAGACTCCGGTTTTTACGTTGAGGGTTCAGGCTCCTGTCAGTTTCGTTAGGTATCAAGACTCCGGTTATTACGTTGAGCGTTCAGGCTCCGGTCAGTTTCGTTGGGAATCCAGACTTCGTTTATTACGTTGAGCGTTCAGGCTCCGGTCAGTTTCTTTGGGTATCCTGACTCCGGTTATTACGTTGAGCGTTCAGGCTCCGGTCAGTTTCGTTGGGTATCTAGACTCCGGTTATTAAGTTGAACGTTCAGGCTCCGGTCAGTTTTTTTTGGTATCCAGACTCCGGTTATTACGTTGAGCATTCAGGCTCCGGTCAGTTTCGTTGGGTATCCAGACTCCGGTTATTTTGTTGAGCATTCAGGCTCCGGTCAATTTCGTTGTGTATCCAGACTCCGGTTATTACGTTGATCGTTCAGGCTCCAGTCTATTTCGTTGGGTATCCAGACTCCGGTTATTACGTAGAGCGTTCAGGCTCCGGTCAGTTCCGTTTGGTATCCAGACTTCGGTTATTACGTTTAGCGTTCAGGCTCCGGTCAGTTTTTTTTGGTATCCAGACTCCGGTTATTACGTTGAGCGTTCAGGCTCCGGTCAGTTTCGTTGGGTATCCAGACTCCGGTTATTTTGTTGAGCGTTTAGGCTCCGGTCAATTTCGCTGTGTATCCAGACTCCGGTTATTACGTTGATCGTTCAGGCTCCAGTCAATTTCGTTGGGTATCCAGACTCCGGTTATTACGTAGAGCGTTCAGGCTCCGGTCAGTTTCGTTTGGTATCCAGACTTCGGTTATTACGTTGAGCGTTCAGGCTCCAGTCAGTTTCGTTGGGTATCCAGACTCCGTTTATTACGTTGAACGTTCAAGCTCCGGTCAGTTTCATTGGGTATCCAGACTCCGGTTATTACGTTGAGCATTCAGGCTCCGGTCAGTTTCGTTGGGTATCCAGAATCTGGTTTTTACGTTGAGCGTTTAGGCTCCGGTCAGTTTTGTTGGGTATCCAGACTCCGGTTATTACGTTGAGCGTTCAGGCTCCGGTCAGTTTCTTTGGGTATCCAGACAGGTTATTACGTTGAGCGTTCAGGCTCCGGTCAGTTTCGTTGGGAATCCAGACTCCGGTTATTACGTTGAGCTTTCAGGCTCCGGTCAGTTTCTTTGGGTATCCAGACTCCGGTTATTACGCTGAGCGTTCAGGCTCCGGTCAGTTTTGTTGGGTATCTAGACTCCGGTTATTAAGTTGAACGTTCAGGCTCCGGTCAGTTTTTTTTGGTATCCAGACTCTGGTTATTACGTTGAGCGTTCATGCTCTGGTCAGTTTCGTTGGGTATCCAGACTCCGGTTATTTTGTTGAGCGTTCAGGCTCCAGTCAATTTCGTTGTGTATCCATACTCCGGTTATTACGTTGATCGTTCAGGCTCCAGTCTATTTCGTTGGGTATCCAGAGTCCGGTTATTACGTAGAGCGTTCAGCCTCCGGTCAATTTCGTTTGGGATCCAGACTTCGGTTATTACGTTGAGCGTTCAGGCTCCGGTCAGTTTTTTTTGGTATCCAGACTCCGGTTATTACGTTGAGCGTTCAGGCTCCGGTTATTTTGTTGAGCGTTCAGGCTCCGGTCAATTTCGTTGTGTATCCAGACTCCGGTTATTACGTTGATCGTTCAGGCTCCAGTCAATTTCGTTGGGTATCCAGACTCCGGATATTACGTAGAGCGTTCAGGCTCCGGTCAGTTTCGTTTGGTATCCAGACTTCGGTTATTACGTTGAGCGTTCAGGCTCCGGTCAGTTTCGTTGGGTATCCAGACTCCGTTTATTACGTTGAACATTCAAGCTCTGGTCAGTTTCGTTGGGTATCCAGACTCCGGTTATTACGTTGAGCATTCAGGCTCCGGTCAGTTTCGTTGGGTATCCAGACTCTGGTTTTTACGTTGAGCGTTTAGGCTCCGGTCAGTTTTGTTGGGTATCCAGACTCCGGTTATTACGTTGAGCGTTCAGGCTCCGGTCAGTTTCTTTGGGTATCCAGACTCCGGTTATTACGTTGAGCGTTCAGGCTCCGGTCAGTTTCGTTGGGTATCCAAACTCCGTTTATTACGTTGAGCGTTCAGGCTCCGGTCAGTTTCTTTGGGTATCCAGACTCCGGTTATTACGTTGAGCGTTCAGGCTCCGGTCAGTTTTGTTGGGTATCTAGACTCCGGTTATTAAGTTGAACGTTCAGGCTCCGGTCAGTTTTTTTTGGTATCCAGACTCTGGTTATTACGTTGAGCGTTCATGCTCTGGTCAGTTTCGTTGGGTATCCAGACTCCGGTTTCTTTGTTGAGCGTTCAGGCTCCAGTCAATTTCGTTGTGTATCCATACTCCGGTTATTACGTTGATCGTTCAGGCTCCAGTCTATTTCGTTGGGTATCCAGAGTCCGGTTATTACGTAGAGCGTTCAGGCTCCGGTCAGTTTCGTTTGGGATCCAGACTTCGGTTATTACGTTGAGCGTTCAGGCTCCGGTCAGTTTTTTTTGGTATCCAGACTCCGGTTATTACGTTGAGCGTTCAGGCTCCGGTTATTTTGTTGAGCGTTCAGGCTCCGGTCAATTTCGTTGTGTATCCAGACTCCGGTTATTACGTTGATCGTTCAGGCTCCAGTCAATTTCGTTGGGTATCCAGACTCCGGATATTACGTAGAGCGTTCAGGCTCCGGTCAGTTTCGTTTGGTATCCAGACTTCGGTTATTACGTTGAGCGTTCAGGCTCCGGTCAGTTTCGTTGGGTATCCAGACTCCGTTTATTACGTTGAACATTCAAGCTCCGGTCAGTTTCGTTGGGTATCCAGACTCCGGTTATTACGTTGAGCATTCAGGCTCCGGTCAGTTTCGTTGGGTATCCAGACTCTGGTTTTTACGTTGAGCGTTTAGGCTCCGGTCAGTTTTGTTGGGTATCCAGACTCCGGTTATTACGTTGAGCGTTCAGGCTCCGGTCAGTTTCTTTGGGTATCCAGACTCCGGTTATTACGTTGAGCGTTCAGGCTCCGGTCAGTTTCGTTGGGTATCCAAACTCTGTTTATTACGTTGAATGTTCAGGCTCCGGTCAGTTTCGTTGGGTATCCAGACTCTGGTTATTACGTTGAGCATTCAGGCTCCGGTCAGTTTCGTTGGGTATTCAGACTCTGGTTTTTACGTTGAGCGTTTAGGCTCCGGTCAGTTTTGTTCGGTATCCAGACTCCGGTTATTATGTTGAGGGTTCAGGCTCCGGTCAGTTTTGTTGGGTATCCAGACTCTGGTTATTACGTTGAGTGTTCAGGCTCCGGTCAGTTTCGTTGGGTATCCAGACTCAGGTTATTACTTTGAGCGTTCAGGCTCCGGTCAGTTTCGTTGTGTATCCAGACTCCGGTTATTACGTTAGCGTTCAGGCTCTGATCAGTTTCGTTGGGTATCCAGACTCAGGTTATTACGTTGAGCTTTCAGGCACCGGTCAGTTTCGTTGTGTATCCAGACTCCGGTTATTACGTTGAGCGTTCAGGCTCCAGCCAGTTTTGTTGGGTATCCAGACTCCGGTTTTTACGTTGAGGGTTCAGGCTCCTGTCAGTTTCGTTGGGTATCCAGACTCCGGTTATTACGTTGAGCGTTCAGGCTCCGGTTAGTTTCTATTGGTATCCAGACTCCGGTTATTACGTTGAGCGTTCATGCTCCGGTCAGTTTCTTTGGATATCCAGACTCCGGTTATTACGTTGAGCGTTCAGGCTCCGGTCAGTTTCGTTGGGTATCCAGACTCCGGTTATTAAGTTGAGCGTTCAGGCTCCGGTCAGTTTCTTTTGGTATCCAGACTCCGGTTATTACGTTTAGCGTTCAGGCTCCGGTTAGTTTCGTTGGGTATCTAGACTCCGGTTATTTTGTTGAGCGTTCAGGCTCCGGTCAATTTCGTTGTGTATCCAGACTCTGGTTATTACGTTGAGCGTTCATGCTCCAGTCAGTTTTGTTGGGTATCCAGACTCCGGTTTTTACGTTGAGGGTTCAGGCTCCTGTCAGTTTCGTTAGGTATCCAGACTCCGGTTATTACGTTGAGCGTTCAGGCTCCGGTCAGTTTCGTTGGGAATCCAGACTTCGTTTATTACGTTGAGCGTTCAGGCTCCGGTCAGTTTCTTTGGGTATCCAGACTCCGGTTATTACGTTGAGCGTTCAGGCTCCGGTCAGTTTCGTTGGGTATCTAGACTCCGGTTATTAAGTTGAACGTTCAGGCTCCGGTCAGTTTTTTTTGGTATCCAGACTCCGATTATTACGTTGAGCATTCAGGCTCCGGTCAGTTTCGTTGGGTATCCAGACTCCGGTTATTTTGTTGAGCGTTCAGGCTCCGGTCAATTTCGTTGTGTATCCAGACTCCGGTTATTACGTTGATCGTTCAGGCTCCAGTCTATTTCGTTGGGTATCCAGACTCCGGTTATTACGTAGAGCATTCAGGCTCCGGTCAGTTTCGTTAGGTATCCAGACTTCGGTTATTACGTTTAGCGTTCAGGCTCCGGTCAGTTTTTTTTGGTATCCAGACTCCGGTTATTACGTTGAGCGTTCAGGCTCCGGTCAGTTTCGTTGGGTATCCAGACTCCGGTTATTTTGTTGAGCGTTTAGGCTCCGGTCAATTTCGCTGTGTATCCAGACTCCGGTTATTACGTTGATCGTTCAGGCTCCAGTTAATTTCGTTGGGTATCCAGACTCCGGTTATTACGTAAAGCGTTCAGGCTCCGGTCAGTTTCGTTTGGTATCCAGACTTCGGTTATTACATTGAGCGTTCAGGCTCCAGTCAGTTTCGTTGGGTATCCAGACTCCGTTTATTATGTTGAACGTTCAAGCTCCGGTCAGTTTCGTTGGGTATCCAGACTCCGGTTATTACGTTGAGCGTTTAGGCTCTGGTCAGTTTTGTTGGGTATCCAGAATCTGGTTTTTACGTTGAGCGTTTAGGCTCTGGTCAGTTTTGTTGGGTATCCAGACTCCGGTTATTACGTTGAGCGTTCAGGCTCCGGTCAGTTTCTTTGGGTATCCAGACAGGTTATTACGTTGAGCGTTCAGGCTCCTGTCAGTTTCTTTGGGTATCCAGACTCCGGTTATTACGTTGAGCATTCAGGCTCCGGTCAGTTTCGTTGGGTATCTAGACTCCGGTTATTAAGGTGAACGTTCAGGCTCCGGTCAGTTTTTTTTGGTATCCAGACTCCGGTTATTACCTTTGAGCGTTCAGGCTCCGGTCAGTTTCGTTGGGTATCCAGACTCCGGTTATTACGTTGAGCGTTTAGGCTCCGGTCAGTTTCGTTGGGTATCCAGACTCTGGTTTTTACGTTGAGCGTTTAGGCTCCGGTCAGTTTTGTTGGGTATCCAGACTCCGGTTATTACGTTGAGCATTCAGGCTCCGGTCAATTTCTTTGGGTATCCAGACTCCGGTTATTACGTTGAGCGTTCAGGCTCCGGTCAGTTTCGTTTGGTATCCAGACTTTGGTTATTACGTTGAGCGTTCAGGCTCCGGTCAGTTTCGTTGGGTATCCAAACTCCGTTTATTACGTTGAACGTTCAGGCTCCGGTCAGTTTCGTTGGGTATCCAGACTCTGGTTTTTACGTTGAGCGCTTAGGCTCCAGTCATTTTCCTTTAGTATCTAGACTCCTGTTATTACGTGGAGCGTTCAGGCTCCGGTCATTTTTGTTGAGTATCCAGACTCCTGTTATTAAGTTGAGCGTCAGGTTTCGGTCAATTTCGTTGTGTATCCAGACTCCGGTTATTACGTTGATCGTTCAGGCTCCAGTCAATTTCGCTCGGTATCCAGACTCCGGTTATTACGTAGAGCGTTCAGGCTCCGGTCAGTTTCGTTTGGTATCCAGACTCCGTTTATTACGTAGAGCGTTCAGGCTCCGGTCAGTTTCGTTTGGTATCCAGACTCTGTTTATTACGTTGAACGTTCAGGCTCCGGCCAGTTTCGTTGGGTATCCAGACTCCGGTTATTACGTTGAACGTTCAGGCTCCGGTCAGTTTCGTTGGGTATCCAGACTCCGGTTTTTTACGTTGAGCGTTCAGGTTCCAGTCAGTTTTGTTGGGTATCCAGACTCCTGTTATTACGTTGAGTGTTCAGGCTCCGGTCAGTTTCGTCAGGTATCAAGACTCTGGATATTACGTTGAGCGTTCAGGCTCTGATCAGTTTCGTTGGGTATCCAGACTCAGGTTATTACGTTGAGCGTTCAGGCACCGGTCAGTTTCGTTGTGTATCCAGACTCCGGTTATTACGTTGAGCGTTCAGGCTCCAGTCAGATTCGTTGGGTATCCAGACTCTGGTTTTTACGTTGAGCGTTTAGGCTCCGGTCAGTTTTGTTGGGTATCCAGACTCCGGTTTTTACATTGAGCGTTCAGGCTCCGGTCAGTTTCGTTGGGTATCCAGACTCCGGTTATTACGTTGAGCGTTCAGGCTCCGGTCAGTTTCGTTGGGTATCCAGACTCCGGTTATTACATTGAGCGTTCAGGATCCGGTCAGTTTCTTTGGGTATCTAGACTCCGGTTATTACGTTGAGCGTTCAGGCTCCGGTCAGTTTCTTTGGGTATCCAGACTCCGGTTATTACGTTGAGCGTTCAGGCTCCGGTCAGTTTCGTTAGGTATATAGACTCCGGTTATTAAGTTGAACGTTCAGGCTCCGGTCAGTTTTTTTTGGTATCCAGACTCCGTTTATTACGTTGAGCATTCAGGCTCCGGTCAGTTTCGTTGGGTATCCAGACTCCGGTTATTTTGTTGAGCGTTCAGGCTCCGGTCAATTTCGTTGTGTATCCAGACTCCGGTTATTACGTTGATCGTTCAGGCTCCAGTCTATTTCGTTGGGTATCCAGACTCCGGTTATTACGTAGAGCGTTCAGGCTCCGGTCAGTTTCGTTTGGTATCCAGACTTCGGTTATTACGTTTAGCGTTCAGGCTCCGGTCCGTTTTTTTTGGTATCCAGACTCCGGTTATTACGTTGAGCGTTCAGGCTCCAGTCAGTTTCGTTGGGTATCTAGACTCCGGTTATTTTGTTGAGCGTTTAGGCTCCGGTCAATTTTGCTGTGTATCCAGACTCCGGTTATTACGTTGATCGTTCAGGCTCCAGTCAATTTCGTTGGGTATCCAGACTCCGGTTATTACGTAGAGTGTTTAGGCTCCGGTCAGTTTCGTTTGGTATCCAGACTTCGGTTATTACGTTGAGCGTTCAGGCTCCAGTCAGTTTCGTTGGGTATCCAGACTCTGGTTTTTACGTTGAGCGTTTAGGCTCCGGTCAGTTTTGTTGGGTATCCAGACTCCGATTTTTACATTGAGCGTTCAGGCTCCGGTCAGTTTCGTTGGGTATCCAGACTCCGGTTATTACGTTGAGCGTTCAGGCTCCGGTCAGTTTCGTTGGGTATCCAGACTCCGGTTATTACATTGAGCGTTCAGGATCCGGTCAGTTTCTTTGGGTATCTAGACTCCGGTTATTACGTTGAGCGTTCAGGCTCCGGTCAGTTTCTTTGGGTATCCAGACTCCGGTTATTACGTTGAGCGTTCAGGCTCCGGTCAGTTTCGTTAGGTATATAGACTCCGGTTATTAAGTTGAACGTTCAGGCTCCGGTCAGTTTTTTTTGGTATCCAGACTCCGTTTATTACGTTGAGCATTCAGGCTCCGGTCAGTTTCGTTGGGTATCCAGACTCCGGTTATTTTGTTGAGCGTTCAGGCTCCGGTCAATTTCGTTGTGTATCCAGACTCCGGTTATTACGTTGATCGTTCAGGCTCCAGTCTATTTCGTTGGGTATCCAGACTCCGGTTATTACGTAGAGCGTTCAGGCTCCGGTCAGTTTCGTTTGGTATCCAGACTTCGGTTATTACGTTTAGCGTTCAGGCTCCGGTCCGTTTTTTTTGGTATCCAGACTCCGGTTATTACGTTGAGCGTTCAGGCTCCAGTCAGTTTCGTTGGGTATCTAGACTCCGGTTATTTTGTTGAGCGTTTAGGCTCCGGTCAATTTTGCTGTGTATCCAGACTCCGGTTATTACGTTGATCGTTCAGGCTCCAGTCAATTTCGTTGGGTATCCAGACTCCGGTTATTACGTAGAGTGTTTAGGCTCCGGTCAGTTTCGTTTGGTATCCAGACTTCGGTTATTACGTTGAGCGTTCAGGCTCCAGTCAGTTTCGTTGGGTATCCAGACTCTGGTTTTTACGTTGAGCGTTTAGGCTCCGGTCAGTTTTGTTGGGTATCCAGACTCCGATTTTTACATTGAGCGTTCAGGCTCCGGTCAGTTTCGTTGGGTATCCAGACTCCGGTTATTACGTTGAGCGTTCAGGCTCCGGTCAGTTTCGTTGGGTATCCAGACTCCGGTTATTACATTGAGCGTTCAGGCTCCGGTCAGTTTCTTTGGGTATCTAGACTCCGGTTATTACGTTGAGCGTTCAGGCTCCGGTCAGTTTTGTTGGGTATCCAGACTCAGGTTATTACTTTGAGCGTTCAGGCTCCGGTCAGTTTTGTTGTGTAACCAGACTCCGGTTATTACGTTAGCGTTCAGGCTCTGATCAGTTTCGTTGGCTATCCAGACTCAGGTTATTACGTTGAGCGTTCAGGCACCGGTCAGTTTCGTTGTGTATCCAGACTCCGGTTATTACGTTGAGCGTTCAGGCTCCAGCCAAATTTGTTGGGTATCCAGACTCCGGTTTTTACGTTGAGGGTTCAGGCTCCTGTCAGTTTCGTTGGGTATCCAGACTCCGGTTATTACGTTGAGCGTTCAGGCTCCGGTTAGTTTTGTTGGGTATCCAGACTCCGGTTATTACGTTGAGCGTTCATGCTCCGGTCAGTTTCTTTGGATATCCAGAGTCCGGTTATTACGTTGAGCGTTCAGGTTCCAGTCAGTTTTGTTGGGTATCCAGACTCCTGTTATTACGTTGAGTGTTCAGGCTCCGGTCAGTTTCGTCAGGTATCAAGACTCTGGATATTACGTTGAGCGTTCAGGCTCTGATCAGTTTCGTTGGGTATCCAGACTCAGGTTATTACGTTGAGCGTTCAGGCACCGGTCAGTTTCGTTGTGTATCCAGACTCCGGTTATTACGTTGAGCGTTCAGGCTCCAGTCAGATTCGTTGGGTATCCAGACTCTGGTTTTTACGTTGAGCGTTTAGGCTCCGGTCAGTTTTGTTGGGTATCCAGACTCCGGTTTTTACATTGAGCGTTCAGGCTCCGGTCAGTTTCGTTGGGTATCCAGACTCCGGTTATTACGTTGAGCGTTCAGGCTCCGGTCAGTTTCGTTGGGTATCCAGACTCCGGTTATTACATTGAGCGTTCAGGATCCGGTCAGTTTCTTTGGGTATCTAGACTCCGGTTATTACGTTGAGCGTTCAGGCTCCGGTCAGTTTCTTTGGGTATCCAGACTCCGGTTATTACGTTGAGCGTTCAGGCTCCGGTCAGTTTCGTTAGGTATATAGACTCCGGTTATTAAGTTGAACGTTCAGGCTCCGGTCAGTTTTTTTTGGTATCCAGACTCCGTTTATTACGTTGAGCATTCAGGCTCCGGTCAGTTTCGTTGGGTATCCAGACTCCGGTTATTTTGTTGAGCGTTCAGGCTCCGGTCAATTTCGTTGTGTATCCAGACTCCGGTTATTACGTTGATCGTTCAGGCTCCAGTCTATTTCGTTGGGTATCCAGACTCCGGTTATTACGTAGAGCGTTCAGGCTCCGGTCAGTTTCGTTTGGTATCCAGACTTCGGTTATTACGTTTAGCGTTCAGGCTCCGGTCCGTTTTTTTTGGTATCCAGACTCCGGTTATTACGTTGAGCGTTCAGGCTCCAGTCAGTTTCGTTGGGTATCTAGACTCCGGTTATTTTGTTGAGCGTTTAGGCTCCGGTCAATTTTGCTGTGTATCCAGACTCCGGTTATTACGTTGATCGTTCAGGCTCCAGTCAATTTCGTTGGGTATCCAGACTCCGGTTATTACGTAGAGTGTTTAGGCTCCGGTCAGTTTCGTTTGGTATCCAGACTTCGGTTATTACGTTGAGCGTTCAGGCTCCAGTCAGTTTAGATGGGTATCCAGACTCTGGTTTTTACGTTGAGCGTTTAGGCTCCGGTCAGTTTTGTTGGGTATCCAGACTCCGATTTTTACATTGAGCGTTCAGGCTCCGGTCAGTTTCGTTGGGTATCCAGACTCCGGTTATTACGTTGAGCGTTCAGGCTCCGGTCAGTTTCGTTGGGTATCCAGACTCCGGTTATTACATTGAGCGTTCAGGCTCCGGTCAGTTTCTTTGGGTATCTAGACTCCGGTTATTACGTTGAGCGTTCAGGCTCCGGTCAGTTTTGTTGGGTATCCAGACTCAGGTTATTACTTTGAGCGTTCAGGCTCCGGTCAGTTTTGTTGTGTAACCAGACTCCGGTTATTACGTTAGCGTTCAGGCTCTGATCAGTTTCGTTGGCTATCCAGACTCAGGTTATTACGTTGAGCGTTCAGGCACCGGTCAGTTTCGTTGTGTATCCAGACTCCGGTTATTACGTTGAGCGTTCAGGCTCCAGCCAAATTTGTTGGGTATCCAGACTCCGGTTTTTACGTTGAGGGTTCAGGCTCCTGTCAGTTTCGTTGGGTATCCAGACTCCGGTTATTACGTTGAGCGTTCAGGCTCCGGTTAGTTTTGTTGGGTATCCAGACTCCGGTTATTACGTTGAGCGTTCATGCTCCGGTCAGTTTCTTTGGATATCCAGAGTCCGGTTATTACGTTGAGCGTTCAGGCTCCGGTCAGTTTCGTTGGGTATCCAGACTCCGGTTATTACGTTGAGCGTTCAGGCTCCGGTCAGTTTTTTTTGGTATCCAGAGTCCGGTTATTACGTTGAGCATTCAGGCTCCGGTCAGTTTCGTTGGGTATCCAGACTCCGGTTATTTTGTTGAGCGTTCAGGCTCCGGTCAATTTCGTTGTGTATCCAGACTCCGGTTATTACGTTGATCGTTCAGGCTCCAGTCTATTTCGTTGGGTATCCAGACTCCGGTTATTACGTAGAGCATTCAGGCTCCGGTCAGTTTCGTTTGGTATCCAGACTTCGGTTATTACGTTTAGCGTTCAGGCTCCGGTCAGTTTTTTTTGGTATCCAGACTCCGGTTATTACGTTGAGCGTTCAGGCTCCGGTCAGTTTCGTTGGGTATCCAGACTCCGGTTATTTTGTTGAGCGTTTAGGCTCCGGTCAATTTCGCTGTGTATCCAGACTCCGGTTATTACGTTGATCGTTCAGGCTCCAGTCAATTTCGTTGGGTATCCAGACTCCGGTTATTACGTAGAGCGTTCAGGCTCCGGTCAGTTTCGTTTGGTATCCAGACTTCGGTTATTACATTGAGCGTTCAGGCTCCAGTCAGTTTCGTTGGGTATCCAGACTCCGTTTATTATGTTGAACGTTCAAGCTCCGGTCAATTTCGTTGGGTATCCAGACTCCGGTTATTACGTTGAGCATTCAGGCTCCAGTCAGTTTAGTTGGGTATCCAGAATCTGGTTTTTTTGTTGAGCGTTTAGGCTCTGGTCAGTTTTGTTGGGTATCCAGACTCCGGTTATTACGTTGAGCGTTCAGGCTCCGGTCAGTTTCTTTGGGTATCCAGACAGGTTATTACGTTGAGCGTTCAGGCTCCTGTCAGTTTCTTTGGGTATCCAGACTCCGGTTATTACGTTGAGCGTTCAGGCTCCGGTCAGTTTCGTTGGGTATCTAGACTCCGGTTATTAAGGTGAACGTTCAGGCTCCGGTCAGTTTTTTTTGTTATCCAGACTCCGGTTATTACCTTTGAGCGTTCAGGCTCCGGTCAGTTTCGTTGGGTATCCAGACTCCGGTTATTACGTTGAGCGTTTAGGCTCCGGTCAGTTTCGTTGGGTATCCAGACTCTGGTTTTTACGTTGAGCGTTTAGGCTCCAGTCAGTTTTTTTGGGTATCCAGACTCCGGTTATTACGTTGAGCATTCAGGCTCCGGTCAATTTCTTTGGGTATCCAGACTCCGGTTATTACGTTGAGCGTTCAGGCTCCGGTCAGTTTTGTTTGGTATCCAGACTTTGGTTATTACGTTGAGCGTTCAGGCTCCGGTCAGTTTCGTTGGGTATCCAAACTCCGTTTATTACGTTGAACGTTCAGGCTCCGGTCAGTTTCGTTGGGTATCCAGACTCTGGTTTTTACGTTGAGCGCTTAGGCTCCAGTCATTTTCCTTTAGTATCTAGACTCCTGTTATTACGTGGAGCGTTCAGGCTCCGGTCATTTTTGTTGAGTATCCAGACTCCTGTTATTAAGTTGAGCGTCAGGTTCCGGTCAATTTCGTTGTGTATCCAGACTCCGGTTATTACGTTGATCATTCAGGCTCCAGTCAATTTCGCTCGGTATCCAGACTCCGGTTATTACGTAGAGCGTTCAGGCTCCGGTCAGTTTCGTTTGGTATCCAGACTCCGTTTATTACGTAGAGCGTTCAGGCTCCGGTCAGTTTCGTTTGGTATCCAGACTCTGTTTATTACGTTGAACGTTCAGGCTCCGGCCAGTTTCGTTGGGTATCCAGACTCCGGTTATTACGTTGAACGTTCAGGCTCCGGTCAGTTTCGTTGGGTATCCAGACTCCGGTTTTTTACGTTGAGCGTTCAGGTTCCAGTCAGTTTTGTTGGGTATCCAGACTCCTGTTATTACATTGAGTGTTCAGGCTCCGGTCAGTTTCGTCAGGTATCAAGACTCTGCATATTACGTTGAGCGTTCAGGCTCTGATCAGTTTCGTTGGGTATCCAGACTCAGGTTATTACGTTGAGCGTTCAGGCACCGGTCAGTTTCGTTGTGTATCCAGACTCCGGTTATTACGTTGAGCGTTCAGGCTCCAGTCAGATTCGTTGGGTATCCAGACTCTGGTTTTTACGTTGAGCGTTTAGGCTCCGGTCAGTTTTGTTGGGTATCCAGACTCCGGTTTTTACATTGAGCGTTCAGGCTCCGGTCAGTTTCGTTGGGTATCCAGACTCCGGTTATTACGTTGAGCGTTCAGGCTCCGGTCAGTTTCGTTGGGTATCCAGACTCCGGTTATTACATTGAGCGTTCAGGCTCCAGTCAATTTCGTTGGGTATCCAGACTCCGGTTATTACGTAGAGTGTTTAGGCTCCGGTCAGTTTCGTTTGGTATCCAGACTTCGGTTATTACGTTGAGCGTTCAGGCTCCAGTCAGTTTCGTTGGGTATCCAGACTCTGGTTTTTACGTTGAGCGTTTAGGCTCCGGTCAGTTTTGTTGGGTATCCAGACTCCGGTTTTTACATTGAGCGTTCAGGCTCCGGTCAGTTTCGTTGGGTATCCAGACTCCGGTTATTACGTTGAGCGTTCAGGCTCCGGTCAGTTTCGTTGGGTATCCAGACTCCAGTTATTACATTGAGCGTTCAGGCTCCGGTCAGTTTCTTTGGGTATCTAGACTCCGGTTATTACGTTGAGCGTTCAGGCTCCGGTCAGTTTTGTTGGGTATCCAGACTCAGGTTATTACTTTGAGCGTTCAGGCTCCGGTCAGTTTTGTTGTGTATCCAGACTCCGGTTATTACGTTAGCGTTCAGGCTCTGATCAGTTTCGTTGGGTATCCAGACTCAGGTTATTACGTTGAGCGTTCAGGCACCGGTCAGTTTCGTTGTGTATCCAGACTCCGGTTATTACGTTGAGCGTTCAGGCTCCAGCCAGTTTTGTCGGGTATCCAGACTCCGGTTTTTACGTTGAGGGTTCAGGCTCCTGTCAGTTTCGTTGGGTATCCAGACTCCAGTTATTACGTTGAGCGTTCAGGCTCCGGTTAGTTTTGTTGGGTATCCAGACTCCGGTTATTACGTTGAGCGTTCATGCTCCGGTCAGTTTCTTTGGATATCCAGACTCCGGTTATTACGTTGAGCGTTCAGGCTCCGGTCAGTTTCGTTGGGTATCCAGACTCCGGTTATTAAGTTGAGCGTTCAGGCTCCGGTCAGTTTCTTTTGGTATCCAGACTCCGGTTATTACGTTGAGCGTTCAGGCTCCGGTCAGTTTCGTTGGGTATCTAGACTCCGGTTATTTTGTTGAGCGTTCAGGCTCCGGTCAATTTCGTTGTGTATCCAGACTCTGGTTATTACGTTGAGCGTTCAGGCTCCAGTCAGTTTTGTTGGGTATCCAGACTCCGGTTTTTACGTTGAGGGTTCAGGCTCCTGTCAGTTTCGTTAGGTACCCAGACTCCGGTTATTACGTTGAGCGTTCAGGCTCCGGTCAGTTTCGTTGGGAATCCAGACTTCGTTTATTACGTTGAGCGTTCAGGCTCCGGTCAGTTTCTTTGGGTATTTAGACTCCGGTTATTACGTTGAGCGTTCAGGCTCCGGTCAGTTTCGTTAGGTATATAGACTCCGGTTATTAAGTTGAACGTTCAGGCTCCGGTCAGTTTTTTTTGGTATCCAGACTTCGTTTATTACGTTGAGCATTCAGGCTCCGGTCAGTTTCGTTGGGTATCCAGACTCCGGTTATTTTGTTGAGCGTTCAGGCTCCGGTCAATTTCGTTGTGTATCCAGACTCCGGTTATTACGTTGATCGTTCAGGCTCCAGTCTATTTCGTTGGGTATCCAGACTCCGGTTATTACGTAGAGCGTTCAGGCTCCGGTCAGTTTCGTTTGGTATCCAGACTTCGGTTATTACGTTTAGCGTTCAGGCTCCGGTCCGTTTTTTTTGGTATCCAGACTCCGGTTATTACGTTGAGCGTTCAGGCTCCGGTCAGTTTCGTTGGGTATCCAGACTCCGGTTATTTTGTTGAGCGTTTAGGCTCCGGTCAATTTCGCTGTATATCCAGACTCCGGTTATTACGTTGATCGTTCAGGCTCCAGTCAATTTCGTTGGGTATCCAGACTCCGGTTATTACGTAGAGCGTTCAGGCTCCGGTCAGTTTCGTTTGGTATCCAGACTTCGGTTATTACGTTGAGCGTTCAGGCTCCAGTCAGTTTCGTTGGGTATCCAGACTCCGTTTATTATGTTGAACGTTCAAGCTCCGGTCAGTTTCGTTGGGTTTCCAGACTCCGGTTATTACGTTGAGCATTCAGGCTCCGGTCAGTTTCGTTGGGTATCCAGAATCTGGTTTTTACGTTGAGCGCTTAGGCTCCGGTCAGTTTTGTTGGGTATCCAGACTCCGGTTATTACGTTGAGCGTTCAGGCTCCGGTCAGTTTCTTTGGGTATCCAGACAGGTTATTACGTTGAGCGTTCAGGCTCCTGTCAGTTGCTTTGGGTATCCAGACTCCGGTTATTACGTTGAGCGTTCAGGCTCCGGTCAGTTTCGTTGGGTATCTAGACTCCGGTTATTAAGTTGAACGTTCAGGCTCCGGTCAGTTTTTTTTGGTATCCAGACTCCGGTTATTACCTTTGAGCGTTCTGGCTCCGGTCAGTTTCGTTGGGTATCCAGACTCCGGTTTTTACGTTGAGGGTTCAGGCTCCTGTCAGTTTCGTTGGGTATCCAGACTCCGGTTATTACGTTGAGCGTTCAGGCTCCGGTTAGTTTTGTTGGGTATCCAGACTCCGGTTATTACGTTGAGCGTTCATGCTCCGGTCAGTTTCTTTGGATATCCAGACTCCGGTTATTACGTTGAGCGTTCAGGCTCCGGTCAGTTTCGTTGGGTATCCAGACTCCGGTTATTAAGTTGAGCGTTCAGGCTCCGGCCAGTTTCTTTTGGTATCCAGACTCCGGTTATTACGTTGAGCGTTCAGGCTCCGGTCAGTTTCGTTGGGTATCTAGACTCCGGTTATTTTGTTGAGCGTTCAGGCTCCGGTCAATTTCGTTGTGTATCCAGACTCTGGTTATTACGTTGAGCGTTCAGGCTCCAGTCAGTTTTGTTGGGTATCCAGACTCCGGTTATTACATTGAGCATTCAGGCTCCGGTCAATTTCTTTGGGTATCCAGACTCCGGTTATTACGTTGAGCGTTCAGGCTCCGGTCAGTTTCTTTGGGTATCCAGACAGGTTATTACGTTGAGCGTTCAGGCTCCTGTCAGTTGCTTTGGGTATCCAGACTCCGGTTATTACGTTGAGCGTTCAGGCTCCGGTCAGTTTCGTTGGGTATCTAGACTCCGGTTATTAAGTTGAACGTTCAGGCTCCGGTCAGTTTTTTTTGGTATCCAGACTCCGGTTATTACCTTTGAGCGTTCTGGCTCCGGTCAGTTTCGTTGGGTATCCAGACTCCGGTTTTTACGTTGAGGGTTCAGGCTCCTGTCAGTTTCGTTGGGTATCCAGACTCCGGTTATTACGTTGAGCGTTCAGGCTCCGGTTAGTTTTGTTGGGTATCCAGACTCCGGTTATTACGTTGAGCGTTCATGCTCCGGTCAGTTTCTTTGGATATCCAGACTCCGGTTATTACGTTGAGCGTTCAGGCTCCGGTCAGTTTCGTTGGGTATCCAGACTCCGGTTATTAAGTTGAGCGTTCAGGCTCCGGCCAGTTTCTTTTGGTATCCAGACTCCGGTTATTACGTTGAGCGTTCAGGCTCCGGTCAGTTTCGTTGGGTATCTAGACTCCGGTTATTTTGTTGAGCGTTCAGGCTCCGGTCAATTTCGTTGTGTATCCAGACTCTGGTTATTACGTTGAGCGTTCAGGCTCCAGTCAGTTTTGTTGGGTATCCAGACTCCGGTTATTACATTGAGCATTCAGGCTCCGGTCAATTTCTTTGGGTATCCAGACTCCGGTTATTACGTTGAGCGTTCACGCTCCGGTCAGTTTCGTTTGGTATCCAGACTTTGGTTATTACGTTGAGCGTTCAGGCTCCGGTCAGTTTTGTTGGGTATCCAAACTCCGTTTATTACCTTGAACGTTCAGGCTCCGGTCAGTTTCGTTGGGTATCCAGACTCCGGTTATTACGTTGAGCATTCAGGCTCCGGTCAATTTCGTTGTGTATCCAGACTCCGGTTATTACGTTGATCGTTCAGGCTCCAATCAATTTCGCTCGGTATCCAGACTCCGGTTATTACGTAGAGCGTTCAGGCTCCGGTCAGTTTCGTTTGGTATCCAGACTCCGTTTATTACGTAGAGCGTTCAGGCTCCGGTCAGTTTCGTTTGGTATCCAGACTCCGTTTATTACGTTGAACGTTCAGGCTCCGGCCAGTTTCGTTGGGTATCCAGACTCCGGTTATTACGTTGAACGTTCAGGCTCCGGTCAGTTTCGTTGGGTATCCAGACTCCGGTTTTTTACGTTGAGCGTTCAGGTTCCAGTCAGTTTTGTTGGGTATCCAGACTCCTGTTATTACGTTGAGTGTTCAGGCTCCGGTCAGTTTCGTCAGGTATCAAGACTCAGGATATTACATTGAGCGTTCAGGCTCTGATCAGTTTCGTTGGGTATCCAGACTAAGGTTATTACGTTGAGCGTTCAGGCACCGGTCAGTTTCGTTGTGTATCCAGACTCCGGTTATTACGTTGTGCGTTCAGGCTCCAGTCAGATTCGTTGGGTATCCAGACTCTGGTTTTTACGTTGAGCGTTTAGGCTCCGGTCAGTTTTGTTGGGTATCCAGACTCCGGTTTTTA